>JBBIGA010000038.1:14123961-14150909 GCA_037576975.1 Alestes dentex
TCCCCAGCGATTATGAACAGTCCGTCAGGATATGAGGTTTGGAGCTGGCTGATAGCTCCGTACAGTTCTGGCAGCGCCTTGTTTGTGTTTGCGCTCGGTGGGATGTACACCGTGATTATGAGCACGGTGGTGAATTCTCTCAGTAAATAAAATTCAAGGAATGACAGAATCAGTTCAGTAACTAGACAAAATAGCAATGTGAAATTGATGATATGGTTAGAGCTGGACTCTGCTGAGCAGTAGTGAGTCAGGAGTGTGAAGAGCGGAGGTGTTGAGGACACAGCCATGTGGAGCTCCTGTCCTCAGTGTGATGGGGGCTGGAGGTGCTGGTTTGTTAAGTCCAAAATTCAGTTCACAAGGGGGTTGTTGAGTCCCAGACCGCTCAGCTTAGTTGAAAGTCTCTGTGGAATGATAGTGTTGAATGCTGAGCTGAAGTGGATAAACAGCATCCTTACATGGGAGTTTCTCTTGTCCAGGTGGTTGAGTGACTGGTGTAGTGCAGTGGATATGGTGCTGTCTGTGGGGTAGTAAGCAAACTGAAGAGGGTCCAGTGACCTGGGAAGGGCAGCTTTGATGTGGCTCATGACTAGTCTCTCAAAGCACTTCATGATGACTGGGGTGAAGGCTACAGGACGGTAGTCGCTCAGACGGGTCCATGCATGATTTCTTTGATTTGCGGGATGATTCTGGAGCTGGAGGTCTTGAAACATGCGGGAACGACAGCTTGACTCAGAGAGGTATTAAACACATCAGTAAGGACATTGGCCAACTGGTCTGCACACTCCTTAAGCACTCGTCCGGGTAGGTTGTCAGGACCAGAAGCTTTGTGTGGGTTTACTCTAGTTAGAGTCTGTCTCACTGTGGCTGTGGTCAGACTGATTACCTGTTCACCTGGGAGAGGGGTGGATTTCCTTGTGGGCTGGCTATTGAGTGTGTCGAACCACGCGTAGAAGGCATTTAACATGTTGGGAAGAGAGGCGTCACTGTCACAGAGAGAAGGTGCCGGTTTGTAGTCTGTGATGACTTGGATGCCCCGCCACATGCTCTGAGTGTCTCTGGCATTTTGAAGGTGCCCTTGGAGCTTTTGGCCATATGCATACTAGCCAGGTTAACTAGTGCAGTTCCGAGGACAGCCTTGTCTCCAGATCTGAGGGCAACATCCCAGCTTTCAGCTCCCACAGGTCCTTGGCAGACACCCAGGCTTTCTGGCTGACTCATGTACATGTCCGCTGAATGTTTCACAGAACCATTCAAACATCGGTTGCATAATGTTCTCCTAATGTCGCAACTTGACAATGTGCGTCTGCTGATTAATGTCCTCTGGAGGGTGTAACATTACCTTGAATGTACTATGGTTAATGTCCTTGGAGTGCTATCATAGGATTATTTCTGTAGCTTGCTTAATTCACTCACTGACGTCAGTAGCCATTTCATGAGATCTGTCCTTTCTTCACAAGCCTACCTCTTACTTGGATGTTTAGAGAAGGAGGCTTTTTCCAGTGCCTGCATGGTGCGATGTGACTGCCACTTATTGATTAGTTATCCAACAGACTGGGAGATCCAAACTTCTAGATATTATTTTGTCCCTTTGTGCTAATTTATGCATTTGCATGAGCTCTACAGTATTTTTTCGGGATTCACTTTCCAGCATTCATTTCTTCTCTCAGGTTCACAGCTTGTCCAGTGGTGTTTATTTTTCTAATCTAGAAAATGTGGCAGCTGCTTCAGTGTTTTACAGCGAGAGACCAAATATGTACCATTAAGAGGCCATTGTGTATTTGTAGGGATTTTTTAATATCATTCAGCACCATGTTTCAGTGTTGCAAGTTCTTTTAAACATCTGCATACAGTTAACATATTTTGGCTTTGAAAATTTAGAGCATGTGATAATATTTAAAAATTTAAATGCATCATTTGTTATATAGAAAAAAACCCTTTTGAACACTTTCACACAGTTTTCAGGATTTTCCTTGTTCCAGAAATCATATAAAACCATGTACAACATTGACACAATTTTCATTGTCCTAAATGATCAATATTAAATCTCGGGAGTATTTTCCCATGGTGTTTGAGTCATCAGTGGTCCCAGAGACAAGTCTGGAGATAACTGCTACCCCCACGACATTGAGCAGGATTTATCTTAACTGTGACAATCAGAACATCACGCCAAGTCTCTATGAACCTCAGGATTACTCATTGTCCAGTGTAATATCTGTGGGTGGTAGAAAGATGGCTTAGAGCAGCAGCAGAACAGCCCTAGTCACAACTTCTGTCATAAGTTCTTTATCAGAATGTTGTGTCGTGGAGGAAACTATACCTGTTTTAAGTGTCTAGAAATACAAAGAAAACTGGAACAGAATGTTGTTTATTAGATTTTGGACCAGATCCTAAAGTGTTATCCCCCTAAGTAAGACCAGATGGGTTCGATGATGGATCTGCATGCCGGGAAACTGAATCATAGCATTAAAGTCAGAAGAAAAAAAACAAATCCAAATCTTGTAATCCAATAGCCTTGAGCATGCCCAAGCTTCTTTGTCACCCTTCAGAGAAATGCATGGCCCCTTTTACTGATGAAGAAAGATAAACTAGTGGAGCTGCTCTCCCGTTTGACACTTCTGAAGCTGTAAGAACATGCAGAGCAGCTTTAAATCAATAAGGGTCTCACATATTGGAGCGGGAACATTACAGCAGTGTAATGCATTGAGTCCATTTTGACTGTTCTGCTTAAAGGCAAGAAACTGTATTTTCCAGGATTGCACAACAAAACAGAATTTGGCATAACACTATTTACGACAAATGTTATCTGTATAGAAAATTCCAGCACAGATGATTTATTGATTCCTGAGATAAATGTTGGGCCCCTAGTAGATAAAATCTCCTGGAGTTCTGGTTGAAGGAGCATTAACATATAAGCATGCTGACATTGTAAAAAAGAAATGAATGAATCTGAAGCCCATCACATACCATCTAAACATTTTCCATTAACAGTCAGTAACCCTGAATAGTTCTCACGCCTTGTTTGTTCACGGTTACTGGGATGTCTTTACAGCGATAGTCCTCATTTACACTGCTTCCTGGTTTGTTGTCCCCACCACAGATACCAATATTAGAACACTTCTATAGCAAGCAATTAAATCTGAAGTTGGAAAATATAGTATTAGTGAACTCTATTAATATATAACTTCATGTCAATAGCCATCTAAAACACATCACCATATATTACTTGAAAGGCAAACTTTTCAAAAATGCTATAAATAGATTTTCCTAGTACAGCTTTTCCATCAGTGCCTTTAGTACACATCTAAAAGGGTTTCATAAAGGGCACAGTGAGCAGTGCCAAAGAGGAACCGTTTTAGTTCCCTAAAGAGCAATTTTTGTAGACAAGATGTGAGAGTGTGAAGAACGTTTTAACGGTATAAAGAACTTTCACATGATGTAATGGTCCTTTACCAATTTACAGGTTCTTTCAAGAAACTTTACCTTACATATGAGATTTTTTAATGTTCTTCAAACTCACACATCTCATTTACAAAAATGGCTCTTTAGGGAACTAAAATGGCTCTTTCACTCCTTGCTTTAAAAAACCTTTTGAGGCAATATTTTTCTCATGAATAAATATGGCTCAGAAAAAATCTCTAGAGAATTCATTATGTTTTTTCTATGTCATCATGCAAAGAGCTCTTTGGGGCACCCTTGTTTTTAAGAGTGTACGGCATTTACAAACTGTACCAAAAAGAATGAGAGTGTTTGATGTTGAAATTTTGCTTCTTTAGTTTAGTGCTGGTGTCAGTAGTCACATCTTTTCTGTAAATACATCACTAAAACCACCAACTCACTCAAACTTTCTCAGGAGAAGCAGTGCTGAATTTTTAACAATTACTATCATACATGCAGAGGAATCAGGTCCAGAATCAGTTCTCCCTGAGACTGAGGTGGATGTAATTTCAGAGTGTTAAGAAATGTTGGTGATGTATTTACAAAAGCGATAAGAATAAGATCGTCAAACTTCCTTCAGCTAATGGAGTGGTAGGCTAAATGCTATTTTTCACTGATCAATTATTTTTTAAACAGTGTATACTGGGGTTGATGTTACTCCAGTATATACTGTAATTCCACTGCAGGGAAATTCCACTGCAGGGAATTTCTATTTGCTCTTAGTCAGGTTGCTTGGTGCCAAATTCTAAATGAATGTGAAAGTGGTGTGAATATGCAGAAGCATTCAAAATGGTTATTATTATTATTATTATTATTATTATTATTATTATTTATATAAAACTAGAAAAATGAGAACCATGCAAGAACCAGTCAGGTTGGTCAAAAAAAGCCCTCACCCCTCTATCAGCGCCCCATTCCTTCCCCTGGTTGACAAAAAATGTGTTGCCCTTCACCAAACCCAAAGCAAAACTAGCCTAGAGTGCCAGAATGGAAAGAAATGCCACTAGAGATGGAAGTATGAAAAAGACTTACAAAGGTGGAGTAGGCTTAAGGCTAAATGCAGCATTAATTAAAACACGTACATGTGACCTTATTGTTTACGAACCCTAGAGTATGTGAGTGGAAGCACAATTGTATTATAATGGGTTAACTGCTTTATTATAAAAATCAGACAGTGCAGATATCTTCTCAGCTTTCTCCACGTTTATCTGTTTTACACATGTACACTAACTTGTATCATATCAAAACGTTCAACATTTTCTTTCAGACAGCTCAACATCTGTTCTGGAAAACATTCAGAAGTAAGGAGCATATTAAACTTGAACTGCAGCACTGTTACATTCAAGGCTGTTAGACTGCACTCAGAAAAATAAACCAAGAAACTTTCGAACTGAAAGTATAAGAACAGAGAAAAAAACATGCTGTAGTAACAATATCCATTTGTGCTGACTATATTTGCTCAAATGGAAACATAAAGCTAAGTTAAATTAAGCTCATACAGTGATTTATTTTTTTTTTGTGTGTATATAAGGCTCAGTGTGAAGTTCAACTTACAACTTATATCTCACGCACTTACAACCAACCATGGACGTTTCACCACCTGTCTACAGAATGCCTTACAGTGAGTAATACATCAAGGTTATGAGATGCAGGCACACAGTCATATGCAGAACCGATCTGTCTTGATGGCTCTGCTCAAGGTGATCATGCTACGACTTAAAGCCCATAAGAGTGGACCTTTGAAAATCATCTCTCCTCATTGTGGCTCCTGAAGTGGTCTCCTCAGTTTATCCACCTTTTTCATCAGATTTTGCACCCACTCGTGATTGGGGTCACCGCAGAATGTCTTTGCCTTCCTTAGCTTGAATCTTTTTGGGAAACATAGGAGAGAAATGATTGTAGACACAAATTCTATTGAAGCATAAAGTCAGCCAAAACACTGAGCAAGAAATGCCAAAGTAGGATTATGTACCATAGGTTAAAATAGCAGATGTTATCACTTTATAAATTAACTGAGGTTGTGTTTATACAGTGATTGAATCATATGCAAGCATCATTGCGAGAGAATACCAGGCTCCCTTTAGAAATCCAGAAAGTATTTGTGGGAAATTCTTTTTTTTCCAGGACTGCATGGGAAATTAGCCACAACTTACACAACAGCATTGATGTTGCATCCCCCATCTGTCGATTGAAGCCTGTAGCTCTGGACTTTTCGCTTGATTGAATTTTTAACCTCTTTATTGTACATCAAGCAACAATTTTCATAAGTACCTGTTGCAAAAAGTTAATAATGGAAATTAGTTACAAGTAAACTGACTCTTTTTCTGGAATGTGCCAAGTGATCTTTTATGTTCATGGAGAGAGCACTTTTTTAACTTAGAAAATCAACAAAACATTTGACCAGAGGCACCTCAACTCTTGTACATGACTGTATACATACATTCATACAGCCTAATATAATTTTGAAGTTTATATGTATAGATTATACACACTATATGTACTCAACAGTACATCTCTTCCATTACTTCCACATAAACTACCGGCTATGACTGAATAACAATTATGTTTAGAAATGACATGCCGTTACACCTGGAGGCGTATAATTAACAACAGTGAACTACAATGCATGTCTGTCATGAAGAACGTTTGGGTTGCTGCTGGAGCGACTGACAGCAGAATAATCACTTACCTTGTGCCAAGTATGGATACATGCAAGCCAGAAGCAAGACGAAAAAGAGAGCATGCGACTTCATGGCTTTGCCTTGGTGTATGATCTTATCTAAGGAAAAAGAACGAAATGAACAACTGAGTTCTCCTCACAAACCAGCAGAAAAACGGATCTCTGGAGGACAAGCACAGGTCGGGTAAAATAAACCTGGATCACCAGTGTGGAGATCAAGTCGTCTTTGAATACGTACCCTGGTGGTGGGAGTAGTGCAGTTGCTCACAGCTTCAGAATCTACTGCACGACTGCTGCTTTGGAGGAAGTTTCTGAACATTTATTGGTCCTTGGAAAAAAAACTAAGCCCACGCCTCTCCCTCGTACATCAGACAAGATCCTGCAAGGGTACCGATAACGCTGATTTGGGATTACTTTCTCTTTTTGGATGACTAAATTAGAGCCTGCCTCAGTAAAAAGCTAGTCATGCTACATGCATGCATGCAATTTTTTAGTCTTATTAAAGAGAAACTAATACGGGTGGTCACTTCTTTGCTACACTAGCTGGCTTGCTGGCCACAATGGCTTGCGAGCTAGCTACCTTGCCAGCAGGCTACATCCGAACTGCACTTGTTACTAAAAAGATAAAGAGAATTGCTTGTTGGTTTTGCGGCCACAGCTGTAGAATAAGTGTTTCGCTGAGTGGAAGCTTCGCGTTAAAATACAAAAAACACAGGTGCATTATAATGGGCTAATTGCTTTATTATAAAAATCAAACATAGTACAGATATATTCTCAGTTTTCTCCACGTTTATCTGTTTTACATATGTACACTAACCTGCATAATATCAAAAAGTTCAACTTTTTTTTTTTTTTCATAAAGCCCAACATATGTTCTGGAAAACTAGAAAGGAACAACATTCAAAAGGACGGAGCATATTAAACATGTGATTTTTACGACACGTGTGCCGTGAACTGCAGCATTGTCACATTCAGGGCTTTTAGACTGCACTCAGAAAAATAAACCAAGAAACTTTCAAACCGAAAGTATAAGAGCAACAACAAAAAAACATGCTGAAGTAACAAAATCCATATATGCTGACTCTGTTTCCCCTAATGGAAACATAAGGCAAAGTTAAGTTAAGCTCATACAGTGATTTATTTTTTGAGTGTGTATATAAGGCTCAGTGTGAAGTTCAGCTTGCAACTTATGTCTCACGCACTTACAACCAACCATGGACGTTTCACCACCTGTCTACAGAATGCCTTACAGTGAGTAATACATCAAGGTTATGAGATGCAGGCACACAGTCATATGTAGAATCGATCTGTCTTGATGGCTCTGCTCAAGGTGATCATGCTACGACATAAAGCCCATAAGAGTGGACCTTTGAAAATCATCTCTCCTCATTGTGGCTCCTGAAGTGGCCTCCTCAGTTCACATTTTGTCCACCTTTTTCATCAGATTTTGCACCCACAGCTGTTTGGGATCACCGCAGAATGTCTTTGCCTTCCTTAGCTTGAATCTTTTTTGGAAACATAGGAGAGAAATGTTTGTAGTCACAAGTTCTACTGAAGCATAAAGTCAGCCAAAACATTGAGCAAGAAATGCTCAATGTTTTGAGAAGTAGGATTATGTACCATAGGTTAAAATAGCAGATGTTATCACTACATAAATGAGCTGTTGTGTTTATACAGTGATTGAGTGGTATGTAAGCACCATTAAGAGAGAATACCAGACTCCCTTTGGAAATCTACATTGTATTTTGGGAAATTCTTTTTTTTCCAAGACTGCATGGGAAATTAGCCTGAACTTACATAACAGCACCGATGTTGCATCCCCCGTCTGTCTCTTGAAGCCTGTAGCTCACGACTCTTCGCTTGATTGAATTTTTAACCTCTTTATTGTACATCAAGCAACAATTTTCATAAGTACCTGTTGCAAAAAATGAATAATGGAAATTAGTTACAAATAAACTGAATATTTTTTCTGGAATGTGCCAAGTGACCTTTTATGTTCATGTTTATCTTTATGCTAAATATTTCACAGGACTTTAAATATCTAGACTTTTGGTAAAAATCAACGCACAGAAACAGGTGACAAGTGTGCGTCTATTGGAACAATAAGGCTTGTATAGAAAAGTTTGGGCAAATTGTATGTTGACTGTCTAAGTCAAAATACACATAAATACGGAATATGTACCTTAACTTTAACACAGGACACATTTTCCGTTCAGTTTTTCCCTGATACGTTAAATTAGGATGCCAAATAAGTGGCATTCATGCATTAAAATGTGCAAAAGTGTTTTTTCCATGGAGAGAGTACTTGGCGTACCATTCACAACAGTGAACTACAATGCATGTCTGTCATGAAGAACGTTTGGGTTGCTGCTGGAGCGACTGACAGCAGAATAAGCACTTACCTTGTGCCAAGCATGGATACATGCAAGCCAGAAGCAGGACGAAAAAGAGAGCATGAGTCTTCATGGCTTTGCCTTGGTGTTTGATCTTATCTGAGGAAAAAGAACAAAATGAACAACTGAGTTCTCCTCACAAACCAGAACAAAAACAGATCGCTGGAGGACACGCACAGGTGGGGTGAAATAAACCTGGATCACCAGTGTTGAGATTAAAGGTCAAGTTGTCTCTGAATACGTACCCTGATGGTGGGAGTAGTGCTGTTGCTCACAGCTTGACTGCACGACTGCTGCTTTGGGGGGAGTTTCTGAACATTTATTGGTCCTTGGAAAACCTAAGCCCACGCCTCCCCCTCATATTTCAGACAAGATTCTGCAAGGATACAGATAACACTGATTTGGGATTACTTTCTCTTTTTGGATGACTAAATTATACGCTGCCTCTATAAAAAGATAGTCATGCTACATGCCTGCATGCAACTCTTTTGGTCTTTTTAATGGGAAACTAATACTAATACTAAAACAAATATGCGTGGTCACTTCTTGGGTAAAAGTTGGAGGAAGTGGGGTTTTACAGTTCCTATTTTGCAGTATTGTGCAATAGGTTTGGCACACATTTCTTTTGTGGTTGATCTTGTAGTTGGGACACTCCACATGCCAATAAAAACAAGAGCCTAGCATTGTGCAATGAGACACACACATGCAACTATGAACATGTCCATGTGTTCTCTCTTAAAGTATGGTTTGGCAGAAATACAAGAAATGTTCCATCATTTTCTCTAATGAAACTCTCATTGTAAAGATCAACCGTTTCACAAAGTGGCACTAATTATATCACAGCAGACAATCAATCCCATGTGTACTTTAAACCGTCATATGCATCATTTTTTTTGCAGTATGAAAAAGGAGATTAGAGCACAGGCTTAAAGGTGTACAGAAAAAAGACTTGGAGCACTGGAGTGCAAGTGATTGGATTGCGAAATTAATGGATTAGACAGAGTGCCTTTGTAAGTACTTTTTTTTTTCGGACAAAATCTATTTTGTTGTATTTTGTATTGAGTAATTGTTTTATTTGAGAATATAAGTTTAAGAATAAAGGTTTATTCTAGAACTTATTCGAGCTCTCTGTATTCTGTTTCATACATTACACATTTTGTTCCAATACAAACGGAACAGAATTATATGCATATGTGTTCATCTGTTGATGATTGGATACATCTCCAACTGACAAAGAGCACAAGAACACAGATTCAGAATGATGATCACTAGCAGTGTTGAATTAACACTTGCAGTGCTTATTAAAGTCAAGGACTGGGGTATTTAACACAAACGTGAAGAGAAGTAAGAGGTCAGATACTTTTAAGACATACAGTATTTTTACCATTCCAGTATAGCTGTCAGTGTCATTGCTGTCAAAACCTCTTATCTCTGAAAGAGTAACTTTACAGGGGAGGAATAATGTTTTAAACATTTAATAGAAGTTAATGGAAAGGAGTGTTTATTTCAAGTCATTTTTAACCATTTTCGTTGACCAGATTGTCATGAAACACAGCTTTGCATGTATACAAAGATTATCATGTACACACAGCTTTACATACAACTGTGTTAAAAACCCAAATCTTGATCGTGCCTTTTTGTCTACAGAGTAGTTTAAGTAAAAAAAAAAAAAAAAAATAGAGTAATGTTTACACACTCATTGTGTGCAGCAGCAGGTGTGCAGTTCACTAGATTTTATTGAAACAGGTCAAGTAAAGCCCTCACTTCAGAGTGCAGATGAGTTACCTCTCCATCAACATACAAACAGCTTAAAGAAAGAGCAGCACAGATAAGAAGCGTCTTCACTTTCGGTATTTAACTCCCTCATTTGCAAGAGAAGTACAAATTAAGTGGTATGGATATGGGCTGATGATTCTAACCAATAATTTATTCTTTCTTGTGGCCAATGCCAATGTCAATAAGTTTATTTTGTAGCATTCAATTTCTTAGAATTGGACAAAAGGTAAAAAGAGTATAAACTATATAAAGTAAAAAGAGTAAGAGGTTAAATGAAAGAAGTAAGAAGTCAAATTGTGTATATCAGTTTCAGACAATTTGAATTGTGTTGCCTGCATAGCTTTAGACAGGTATATTACTTTACAAGAGCATGGATATGTACTGTACACATACATGCTGAGTTCATTTTTTAAGAAAGTGGTTACCAATAGCATTACATTTTTAGCTGGACTGATTTTAAGCACAGAGATTGGTTTTAACTTTACTAAGTAAAGTAGTACATAAATCCAGAAGTTCAAAAATCAAAGGTTGATATTTCTATGTAATATTTGCTAGACATTTTCCACTTTTCCACTTTATAGTAGCATTTATTTTCTGACACATTAATGATCTGTGTAAAATATCTATTTAAAATATAAGGAAACTGAATAAGAATGAAAGGATACTAGACTTCCTCTGGGGGGGGTCCATTAAAAGCATTTCGGGAAACCCATGATTTTATTGGAACAGCGTAGGGAAATTGCCAGAACTTGCACAATAGCAGGGATGTTGCGTTCCCATCTGTCTCTTGATCCATGACTCTTTGCTTAATGGACTTTTTCACCTCACTATTGTACCATAGCTAACAGGGCCATGCACAGACACTCTGGGGGAATGATTGTTTTTAACTAAAAATAAAGTTACATATAGTAGCTTTTGCTTTTTTACTTGTTTAAGAGCAACAGCATGAAAACAGTAAACCTCACCAGACCATAACTATTCGTGGCCCAACCACATAGCCAGTTTTTCTCCAGGGTAACTGTAACGATCCATTTGTCATTTGACAATGTTTAAATATTATGCAAGGTGATGACACATGATGTAGATTACTGCAATGCAGACCTAACTTATATCAGGTTAGTCCAATATTCAGCCTAAAAGTTGAAACATGAAGTAGCTGAATGATTTAGAACCACCAAACCACTTGTAGTTAAACTGTGGGCCCATGATAAAATTTCAAAAATGACCAGCTAAACCATCAGATCTGAGCTTCTGAAGATCCTGGACTACTGTATTGAAATGAAAAGTTCGCTTATCTACAACTACCAGTAAATGTTTATTACAGTGATAATTATTAAGCTATGTCTTAAGATTTTAAAGTGAAGTAAAGTGGCCCCGTATAGTCACATGTGAAATTCTTTCTCTGCATTTAATCCGTTCAAGTGAAGCAGTCGGCAGCCAGCGGCGGATCACCCGGGGAGCAGGGTGTGTGGATGGTAGCTTGCTCAAGTGCACGTCAGTGGTGCCCCCATCAGTCCTGGGATTTGAGCCCATGGCCTTCTGATCTCAGGGGCAACTTCCCTAACCACCAGGCCACCAGCTGCCCCCACAATAAGGAACGCTTCATGATTTTGCATGTCATTTTGGTAATCAGTATGAGCATGTCAGTAGTTCACAAATCATATTTGCACACTTTCCTGTGTCAGGTCGGCAAACATTTCTGATATCCAGTTATGACTGCGTAGACTATTAAGCACATAATGCATATTTATTTGTTTCATTTGCCTGATAAACTTTTAAGACACTCCATAATTTGGCACCAATATCACCGTGATCTTCTGCAGATCCCCGTACCTAACTGTTCTCTTAGATCATCTGCTTCTGTCAGTTGTATTATACCTTCTGCCCGCTTGACTACCATGGGGTTTAGAGCATTGAGCCGGGTTGCTCCTCGCCTGTGGAACTCTCTTCCTCATGATATCCGCAACAGTGATTCGCTTTCTGCCTTTAAATCATGTCTTAAAACACACCTTTTTAAACTTGCATTTTCTGTTTGACCCCTGTTCTAAGTAATGCACCCTATTAAGTAATTATTGTTATATTTTATTATTTTACATATTGTTATTGTGTTTGTTTATTGTTTACTGTGCTTGTAAGGCGTACTTGAGTGCCTAGAAAGGCGCCTATGAATGAAATGCATTGTTATTATTATTATTGTAAAGGAGCTACCCTACTGGAGTTACTCATTTTCATTCACTGACAAGGTATTGTTGGCCAGACCAACTTGCATGCAGGGGCTTAGGGCTACCACTGCCATTATTTGGCTTGTGGAGTCTCACAGAACTTGAATGCTGTTGTCAGGCATTACAGAATGGTTTTACCCATGAATTTAATTTAAAAGCTAAACTATAAATTAGAAAGAGAAACAGAAAAAGGCCATGCAGAGAGGGCATTTATCTAGTAAAAGGCCAAAAGAGCAGGTGCTTGAGCACCACCTGGGGTCTCTCTGTGCATGTGTTCGTCAAGCAGGAGTTTTCATTGGTAAGTATTGAATAACGGGCATTTTGGTCCAATATGTAAACTATATTCTGTTAACAAAATTCTGATACCAATAATATAATCCTAAATTGTTTTTTTTTTTTTGCATTTTACAAAATATAAGCTTTTTGAAAGTATTAAAGATTAAGAAAAAAAGTAAAAAAGAATCTACAGCAACATGTTTCCGTCTAAATGGGCTTAGTCTGCTCACATGAACCGAAACGAATTTTGTAACCTGATGTAGGTAGTAAAGTTCCAATCTAAAATGATTCAATGATTTTGGCTTTTGTTTCATGATGAGGAAATTTGTTCATCCACTGCACCGTTCAATAACCCCATCCCACCCCTGGTCGAGCTCCATTAAAGTCAACACATCAAAAACAAGTGTCTTTTCTGTGTTATCTATTTCTGTTTTATATTACATAAAGAACCCCATCTTTGTACAATCTTTCTTCTTCTGAAAGACTGTTGAAATGTGAGAACAAGGACTATATTATTTGAAATCATTTGTTTACAGAAATCTTTCCAGATTTCTGGTCCTTGTTTGAGAAATCTCCTCCTCAACATACTTTGGTTTTCAGCCATTCAGTTCAGTCAAGTTCATTCAGAAGAGGACCACTTTCTAGGCCTTCTGTGTGATCTTTGCAATTTATGGGAACTGAAGAAATCTGAAGAAAACAATTTCTGTTTTTTAAAAAATTTACATTCAACAGAATCACGCATGCATTTTTGCTGCAGGTACTACAGCTTGTTTCGTGTTTTGGTAGGAGACAAAGGGGTTAATATTTGCATAGCCCTTTTTACAACACACTGAGGAACCTTAACTTGACACACAAATATAATATTACACCAGCACAATTTCTGAAGAAAATGGGGTTTGAGACAAAATGATTAATGTAATTGTGCACATACTTGAAGCAACTTTTATTATTCGTCACTAAGTGGCTCCAGACCACTAACAAGCAAGTGTTGAAAAACACCATTAACAGGCATCTATCTCCTGATGGACACCAGATGCTGGAGTTTCAATAGGAACAGAGGTTATTGGATATAGAACAACCTGAAACTTGTCAGTAATTTAAATGTGTGTGTTTGAGGAAGTGTTTTGGATCTTTGTATTGCACCAATCTTATATTACATTTTGGCAAAAGCTGTCAGAATTTGCTCACACAGCATCCTGGAACATGATGAATTCCTGATGGTGTGTGTTGTAGCAAGGTTCCCATGACTTTTTGGAAGCCAAACAGCACTACTTCACCACTTCATGCACAGAACAGACACACGCACACACGCACACACGCACATGCACACGCACACACACACACACACACACACACACAGTCCCTTGTTTGTCCTGAACCAGCCCTGATTGTTTATGTCAAAAAACAGGATTTTCTTCTCATCTGACACCCGAACCCAAGAACAGACAAGACTCCCTTGACATTTTATGAACTCCACTTATTTTTATAGTTTGATGAATGGACAGCTCATGTAGCTCACTGGCATGCATAGATGATCACAGTGAGCAAAATGAACATCTGCAGCTCTCCGACTGCGAGGCACTCCAGAATGGCCTTTTTGAACCTTCCTCCTCCTCCTCACTGTGTGGCGGCCTTAAAATTACACTTTCATCCATCTGCAACTGCTTTAAACTTTAGATTTATTGTCATTGTACTGGAGAGGGGAATGTTCTAAAGTGTAACTGTGTTTTACTGAGCTTGTCCTTGTTGATATACGAATACTTTTATAAGGCACTGTATTTATGTCCAGTGAGATTCCGGATGACCACTTAAAGTACTTGCATAAGAATGTCCAGTGGTGCCAGTTAATTTGACATTTGAGAAACTATGTCCTGATTGAGAGTTTAGCCCTTTGAAAGATTTATTTTATGGCCAAAAACTAATATTTCTTTCCCAGGGTTTTAGATCAAGTTGATGAACAACAGGAACTGTTTTTCATGGGCTCATTTCTGGTCATGTTCCTCAAGAGTGTGGAGAATGGGAGGAACTGTAAGTATAGGAGGCAAGAAAGAATATGAAGGTCTTAAGGTGGCGGGGTGAGGGGGGTAGTTTCCCGGATGAGACATCCCACTCAGTGATAACAGTAAATTAAACTAACCCAGCTTGAACTGTATATAAAACAGGAATTAAGAAGGAATGTTGCTTTCCTTCCACATTTCCATATTTGTATCACAAGCGTAGTGCTTGTTTAAAGATGATTTAAAATGTCTTGACAAAAGCGCAGGCTGAGACCAACATCAAAAACTAGCGTGGTCCTCACAGCTTAATTCCTGTAGTATTACTTTGTGCCATCGTCCTTTCAAATTTCAGATGGTTTGCATCAAAAAAAGGAGATAAAGTTTACCTGGTTCCCTTGTGGTATTCAAACATTTTTGAGTAAAGTCATGCAAGATTACTTTTATGTTTTGTCTGCTGTTGTAAACTGATCTAATGTTAGTTTACATTGCCTTTCCCAAAGTATGAAGACACGCCGTGTAACTGGTAAGTTCAGTCCTTTAAGGTGCACTTATAGCTGACACAGGTGCTCGGTTGCATACTCACACAGCTGATATACAGAAAAGCATCTTTTTTCAGGTTGAGGATGCTGCAGTTATGGAAGCTCTGATGTTGTGTGCTGATGAAATGGTAAGCTGTGGACATACAGGCCAAATTAAACAAGACTGCAATAAAAGTGTAGTTTAGTAAAGGCATTCAAAGGAGAGGTAATTGGAATTAACTGGGGTCTTGTGTGATTGTTTAATCATAACGCTGAAGTTTCAAAAAGCCATGGAACTTTTGGCAGATTAGACAGCACTAAACTCTGAAGTTTGCAGAGCTTTGTTCATTCCAGGGAAGATAATCAACATATATTTGTCATGATTGCAACATAGTCATGTTTAGTTGTCTAACTTGTTGTAAGTCTTCTTAGTAGTTGAAACTAAATATTCCTTAAATATTATTTTATTATAAAACAATAAAAGAGCACATTAAGGAGAGACCTACACTATATGGACAAAAGTATTGGGACACATTTTTTTTTCCAGGGTTTGGGCTAGGCCACTTACCTTAAGTACAGAGCAATCTTAATGTTTCAGCACAGCAAGACATTTTGGACAATGCCAGGCTTACACTTTTGTGGACACAGTTTGGGAAAGAACCTTTTCTGTTCCAGCATGACTGTGCCCCAGTGCAAAAGGAAGCTCCATAAAGACATGCTCAACCACATCCAACACCTTTGGGATGAACTGGAACAGAGATTGTGAGCCAGGCCTTCTCGTCCGACATCATTGCCTGACCTCATTAAGGGTCTACAGAATGAATGGACACAAATTCCCACAGAAACTCCAAAATCTTGTGGAAAGCCTTTCAAGAAAAGTGGAAGCTGTTATAGCTGCAAAGGGGGATCAAGTGCATATTAAAGTCTATGTATTTAAATGCAATCTGGCGGTGGAAACCTATACAGCATGTTTCACCAACAATTCTGATGCAATTTGGACAAAAGTTTTTTAAACTATTACACCAACAGGGACTTTAGTGACATTGCATTCTAATACATAGCACAGTTTATGTGCTTAAATTAATGGCAGTGAAGGTTTGGAACCCTTTAGCTCTGGATTCATGGACGTTAGCAGTCGCTGACCCCTGCTGTGACTTTACAGGGTCGTCCTTCGTGGCTCAGTAGCTGTTGTTCCTAAACGCTTCCAGTTTTCAGTAATACCACTTACAGCCGACTGTGGAATCTCCAGCAAGGATGAAATCTCATGAACCGTTATCGCAAAGGTGGCATCCTATCACAGTAACACGCTTGAGACACTGAACTCTTCAGAACTATCCATTTTGTTTCACACATGTTTGTAAATGGAGACTGCATGGCAAGGTTTTTTTTATTTTATTCATCTGTGGTAATGGGCATTATTGAAACATCTGAATTCAATAATAGGTGTGTCCCAATACTTTTGTTCATACAGTGTACCACAAACCGGTTCACCTGTTAATCATGCACAGCAGGGGCATCATAAAATTACGACTGAGTGGCCTGTTCCTGGTTTGGCCCCAGGAAACTGGCTTTTTTAGGTCCAGACTTCTAGCCTAATTTGTGAATTGTGTTAGCTTCATAGTTTGTATTAGTTTCAGAATTTTTTGTGTAAAGTGATGTTAAAGACTATTTCCGCTCTCTTTTTTAAACATTGTATATAAATAAAATTAAATAAAGTATTTGTACTTAGCAGAATGCAAAATAGGTCAACAATTACCATGTGAAGGTTTTTGGGTTTTGGTTAATAAATCAAGATTTTTAGTTGTTTTCCTCTTTGCCATTCAGTAAACTACCAGCACAGGAATCGTTTTATTTGAAGGGCTGCATTATATATAGATGTAATACTGTATGTGTGTGTGTGTGTGTGTGTGTGTGTGTGTGTGTGTGTGTATATATATATACGTATACAATATTACATCTCCCTCTGGCGGTGGAAACCTGTACTACCATCAATTCAGATACGGAATATGGAACAAATTTTAACATTGGGACATCTGACCATTGTACCAACAGGGCTATATAGGCCGCGCCCCAGTCTGCATGCTGCCGCACTAAATTGTATGTAAAAAATAGTACGCAACCATTTGAAATGCTGTCATATATGTAGTATGTGTGAACTGGCTTGTCGGTCTGAAGGAAGCTCTAGTGTTTCGTTGCCAGCATTACATTTGTGTTTCGTACATCCAACTCTTGACTTTAGATTTATGTTATCTGTTGAACTGTAAATCCTATTCAATAATTTAATAATTCTAGGTGGTCCTCGGACTCCATGGAAATCCCCCTCCTCCTTTACAGCCGTGGCGTCATCTGAATCAGCTGACTCCTCTCATGTGATCAGGAAGGACCGGCTCAAACTCACACAAACATATGTCGTCGGGGTAATGCATGTTAAAATTGAGTTTTTACTTTCGCTTCACCTTTTTTAAACCTCAGAATTACACTTGTTTTCATGTCGACTAGTGATCGTTAGGATTGAGAACGAGAGAAAGGCAAAATAAAGGCAGCGTTAAGATGCATTCTTGCAAAAATGCCATGTCCAGATTGAACAGCCGTGCACTGTTGCTTTATTTTATTCACAGGCTGGGGTTTTTGTGTCCAAGCTCAAAATGACAGGCACAGGCCATTTAACAGTTGTCTTTCTGTCACTTTGTGGGCTGTTGACCCACTGTGGTGAGTGCTGCCCTCCTGTCAGACCTAATCAGAGCAATACATATTCGGTCTCATGTAATTAAACATTTGGTCTCATGTAAATGTGTATCATATCATACCGCTGTTTTATATTATGTGCTCTGACATCCACAGATGCTAAAGTGTTTCTAAGTGCTCCAGCTGCTGTTGATTTAGAGGAGACGTTCTCTAAAAACATCACCATCACAGCAAGGTGTGACTGTCCTATTTGTGATTCAAGCTCAAAGATGTTTTGGCTTAGAATACGTAGGTAATACTCAGTATGTAGGTAAAAGTATTAAATTTGTTTTATTTTATAGTTCTGCACTGAACACCACTGTGTACATCTACTTTGAAATTACATACTCCTCAAACAATGACTCTTCTTCAATAATTCATCTTCCAGACGAGGTACGTTTTAAGTTCAAATCTCGTTCTCGGATGGTCTCATTGGCTTGATTTTAGTGGAAATATGAATTTGATGATCATCTTAATTTAAGAACCGTATTTTGGATTCTGTTGAACTCAGCTGTGTTTATTTCTTTCTTATGTACAGGTTGTTTTGCCAGTAGGAAGCAAGTCAGTCACTTTTGAGGTACAAGCAGTGAAAGTCGGGCAGGTGACTGCTTATGTAAACAGCAGCAGCACCGATGTAGAAAGGTATGAAGGAGATGAATGCCCCCTTTTGTAATAGCTCCCTTTTGTGGGTTCCCTTGATAGAATTCTGTGAATAAAACAGTCCAATATTTTCCTCAACAAACATTTTTACAGGTTTCAGAAATCTTTAAACTTACTAAAGCATATAATACTTCATAAGCACTGCAAATTCAGCATCAATATTTAGTGACAGCTGTAATTTCCAAAGGAAAATGAATGTATTCTTCTATTTCACCTGGGACACCATTGAAATAGAAGAGGACATCATTGTCATCAAGATAAATGTAAAATCCTTTAAAATGGATAACTGAGTACAGCCATTATTCTGTCTTGCAAGCTATTAGATAAATGACAATATAATGCTAAAAGTCTTAAAAATTACTGCATTGTCTATTCCAGACCATTTTAAAGCCTAAACTGTGTGCAGTTCTATGACACACACCCTTAAAAATGCGATTCTTAAAGTTATATACATTTTTTTTAGTTTATTAAAGATATTAGTTTATAAAAGATCTTTGAACATATTTTTAATGTCAGCGCGTATATTTATTTCTTGTCTCACCAGCATGAAAACTCGTATCAGATTTTTGGTCGTCAGAAGCAACGCTGTCTCTGTCATCAACCAGATCATTGGGTGGATCTACTTCCTAGCCTGGTCTATTTCCTTCTATCCTCAGGCGTTTGAAAACTGGAGAAGAAAGAGGTAAAATGATGCTTTATATAACTACTTAAAATTGCGAAAATTATCCACTTCAATTGTAGTGATACATTTGGGCCAACTATGATTGTTTCACAGTGTGGTGGGCTTGAACTTCGATTTCCTCGCGCTGAACCTCACCGGATTTATCGCTTACAGTGTCTTCAATATTGGCCTCTTTTGGATACCTTACATACAAGTAATGTTATATATATCATATGTATGTGTGTGTGTGCACGTGTGTGTGTATGTGTGTGTATGTATACATACACACAGTGCAGATTATGCAAAGTATGTGCAGATTATGCATATTTTTATTATGTTTATATGATTTTTTTTGTGGTTTGAATAATCTCAACAGGAAGAGTTCCTGAAGAACGATCCAAATGGAGTTAACCCTGTGGATGCCAATGATGTGTTTTTCAGTTTGCATGCAGTGATCCTTACTCTCATCTACATCTTCCAGTGTGCGATATATGAGGTAATATATCTGAATTCAGCAATATATCTGAATTCATATGGTATCACTTGGTTTTATTTAATTATAATATGTTGTGATATTATTCGTAATAATATTACATTTTTTACAAATGCAAAATTCTCACATACAATATACTGTATCATTAGATCTTTTTTTATTGTTTTTTTTATTGTCTTTTTTATTGTTTAGAGAGGAGGGCAAAAGGTATCCAAAGTGGCCATCATTTTACTAGTAATTGCTTGGACGTTTGCCTTGGTCACACTCTTTGTAGCTGTTGCTCAGAAGATCACATGGCTGGACTACCTGTACTATTTTTCCTACATTAAATTAGGCGTCACCTTGGTTAAATACATCCCCCAGGTATGGCTCTCATTTGCAATACAGACAGTTTGCCAGACGGACAGAAAGGTCAGATTTCAGATTTAGACTACGCCTAAACTTGGACTAAATGGGTTTTTTCAGAATCAGAACTTTATTGATCCTGGAGGAAATTGCTTATGTTATGATATCAAAGAGACACAGAGGCAAACAATATAAAATATAAAGTCTAAATAAATCTAAATAAAGTCTGTAGAAAAAAAAACTCAATTTGAAAATAGGCTATGCTAAATACATAAATGCTGGGTATAAATATTACAGATAAGTAACTTACAGAATTCTAACAACACAGATGATAGGAGTACGTTATTGCACTTAGTGGAGATTAGTAGTATATAAATAATATTGACTTAAGTAGTGATATTGCACATGGGAAGATTACTGCACATAAGATATTGCACAAAATGGTGAAGTAACACTGCTATAGTGGTTTTGTCCAAGACTGGGCTTAATCCATGTCATGTCCATGAAACTGGCCCTTTAAAAACATGATTATGACCTTTATGACCTAGGAATACAATCACATATTGCATATATACATGTTGTGTATTTGAAATTAATATAATCAAGTCAATATATAAGACTATCAAATGCATTTCTTATGGCAGCATTGTATCTGTGTGACAGTATCTTTGTACAGTTCTAAGGTAGAATCAGTAATGGAGAATGAGCCTATAAATTATTGAAGAAGTTACTTTGGACATGTTGTCTCACTACTCTACTGTTGTTAAGGCTTACATGAACTACCAGAGACAAAGCACAGAGGGCTGGAGCATTGGTAATGTGCTGCTGGATTTCACAGGAGGCAGTTTTAGCCTCCTTCAGATGTTCCTGCAGTCTTATAACAATGGTAATGGCTCTACCACAGTTACAATATTGCTTGAGAAAGATACAGACAGTATTATTTGTAACGCTGTATTTTTTTCCAGATAAATGGAGGCTTATTTTTGGCGACCCAACGAAGTTTGGACTGGGCCTGTTCTCAATATTTTTTGACATCATATTTATGATTCAGCATTATTGCCTTTACCGTAATAAAGGGCCATTATATCAGGTGGTAAGTAGTGAAGAATAGGCAACAGCAAGTATGTTCACGAAAGAAAATATTTCAGTGGAATATGCTGTTCAGTGGAAAGTGCCTAACAGTAACACCTTCTTATAGCTACCTCTGCTTCTGTTCTTCACTGACACCGAGAACATATTGGTAACACCATGGAAATAATAAGGTCTTTTGATATACAATTTAATAGCAAATATTTTTTTAACTGGTTAACTGACAGAATCTTTGAAGTATACTATCAGTTAAAGGGACTGAAACAGAATGTTTTTCTTTGTTCTAAACCATGTTTGATCTATGTAAAACATGACTGCACACACTGTCTATTTTTAAAATCCTTTGAATATGGAATTGTTATAGGTTTTAGTTGTGATATTGTTGGGGGAAAAAATAAAATCACTTTTTCCACTTTTTAAAGAACACGATGTTTATGATGTTATTACAAGCAGGACGAATTTAGCCAGAAAATCCAGAAAATAAGGCAGAAATATGGAAATCTTTGTGGTTGTTATGAAATAAAAAAACAAAAAAAACCAAAAAGCTTTTATAAGTTAACTGGTAGAATCTTTGTAGTACGTTGTCAGTTAATGGGACCAAAAAATACTTTTTTCTTTATTCTAAACCATGTTTAATCTATGTTAAACATGATTGCACGAGCTGTCTTTTTTTAAATAATTTGAATATGGAATTGTTATTGGTTTTAGTTGCTGAATGGGGGGTGTCCTTAAAAAACTGGAAAAATCACTGTTTTGGGTTCATGATGTTACGACAAGCAAAAATAAGAATTTAGCCATAAAATCCAGAAAATAAGGCAGAAATGTGAAAATCTCTGTGGTGGTTGTCATGAGATTTTACAAACAAAAGCAAACAGCCTTGCTCGCGCGGGATCATGGGTATAGTAACGGAATAAAATGGCGGACTTGTCAAGTGAAGGTAAGGCGCTCGAGTGAAATAATATTCTGTGGATGCCAGACTGGAGTTTCCAAGCTTTTGCTTCTCAAAGCTAAACAGAAATAAGCTTGTATATTTTACTGCACGTGGCTGGTGTTTTTCGAAACAGTAAAATGGGACTAACTAGCTGTCAGGCTAGCTTGCTTTAGTTGGTTTCTTATTCGAACTCCCTGTTCCATCTTAAATCCTGCCATAGTGACGTCTGGCCCTTGAATGTGCACCATTCAGCGGCTGTACCATTTAAGGTGGAACAGACAATTCAAAGAGTAGCATCATTTAACAGCCTGTGATACAAAGTTAGACTTCCTTAGCGTCTAGCTGGGTTACGCCACCTCTTTCTGTCACTGAAGTACACTATGTGGACAAAAGTATTGGGACACCCTGCTTATCAGGTTTTAGGCTAGGTCCCTTACTTCCACTAAAGGGCAATCTTAATGCTTCAGCGAGAGAAATTTTGGGCAACGCCATGTTTCTAACTTTTGTGGACACAGTTTGTTGAAGACCCTTTCCTATTCCAGCATGACCGTGCCCAGTGCACAAAGCAAGGTCCGTGGTTGGATGAGTTCAGTGTGGAAGAACTTGACTGGCCCGCACAGAGCCCTGCCCTCAACCCCATCCAACAACTTTAGGATGAACTGGTTTGCGACTCAGACCTTCTCGTCCAACGCTTGTGCTTGACTTCATAAACGCTTTACAGAACGAATGGGCACAAATTCCCACAAGGCACAATCTTGTGGAAAGCCTTCCAAGAAGAATGCAAGCTATTATTGCTGCTAAAGGGGTAATCAACTCCATATTAAAGTCAGTGTATCTGAATGCAATATCATTAAAGTCCCTGTTTGTGGAACGGTCAGGCATCCCAATACTTTTGTTAGCGTACTTTCTGCTGTTGTCAGATAGAGAAGTAAAGTGGCATTGGATCTATTAATAAGCATTAATGTTGAGGCAAAGACAGTGCTCTAAGCTGGGTAAAAAGTAGAATAAACAGCTTTGCATGTTTTTCTTGACTTGCAGAAGCTTCAGACAGAGGAAGCGAGTTATGAAATCTTGATTAGTGGGATAAATCTGCTGTGGAACTACTGTACTGCCACTCCCACTGTTGCTCGTTATCCAGCACTCACACAGTGCTTGCTTTAGCTTTCCACTAACAGCCCTGTGGTTAGTGTGATTAAAATAAATCACTTAATGTTAGGGATGTATAATTTGACACATTCACAGCATGTAGAGCAGAGTTTGGTTTGTAACACTTTTTTTAAAGGATACCTTCATTAGGAGCTGACACGCATATAAACTACGACAACTATATAAAAGGAGTGTTTGAGTACTTATAAACAGCTTCTGTCAGTATTGCCCCAATATTTAATGAATTAAATGTCATGGTGTTGATATAAAGTCCCTAAAACTAGAGTGACAACAATCATCCATTTTAGGTCTGTTAGGAAGCATCATTCACAAATAATGGAACTTATTAAGAAAAACAGTACTGAAGTGGGAAATCTCTGACAACAGGCTGAGCAATAAACCCTTAAATTCTGTAATTTTCTAATCCCTCTAATCCCTTAGAAATGTACAGACTATTTTTGCTATGGTGTCGTGAGGCTTATATGTGTAAATGATCTTTGTTTAGATTGACTGCTCTGTATTGTGGCTCATTCAGTAAGTTGTGCGTGCTTAAACATCTCTTATAAACCAAATAACTGGTTTGCAGAATGGTTCAAAATACGTAAATGCTTGGTGTTCTCATCCATCATTTCCTTTATAAATCAAACTAAAGTGCCCAGCACGTGCTGCAGTTCGAATTGAGATCTGGGGGCATTGGAGGCCAAGTCCAACACTTTGTCATGTTCCTTAAAACGTTCCTGCAGTTTTTGCAATGTGGCTGAGGCCACTGGGGTGTACTTGGTCTGCAATAATGTTTGGGTAGCTTGTATGCATTGAAGTTAAATCCACACGAACGCCAGGACCCAAGGCTTTCCAGCAGAACACTACCCAGAGCATTTTACTGCCACTGCCTCCGTCACCTGGCCCTCTTACCATAGAGCTTCCTGGTGTCATCTCTTCCCCAGATAAGCGACTCACCTGGCTGTCCACAATATGTAAAAAAAAAAAACAGAATCCGTCAGACCAAGGCACCTTCTTCCATTGCTCTGTGGTCCAGTTCTGATGCTCACATGCCCTTTGCAGAAGCCTTTGAACGATGATGCACTGTGCGTTCTGACAACTTTCTATCATAACCAGCATTTACTTTTTCAGTAGTTTGTGCTACAGTAGCTCTTCTATAGGATAGGTCCAGACAGCCTCGCCCTCACGCCCTACATCAGTGAGCCTTGGGCGCCCATGTCCCTGTTGCCAGTTAACTTTTGTCCTTCCTTGAACTACTTTTGGTAGGTACTTAACACTGCATACTGGGACCTCTCTGCAAGACTTGCCCTTTTTAAGAAACTCTGACCCAGTTGCCAAGCCATCACAAAATGACCCTCGTCAAAGTTTTTCCTGCTTCCAGCCATCAACTTCAAAACTGACTCTTCACTTACTGCCTAACATGTCTGACTCCTTAAGAGGTGCCATTGTAATGAGATTTTGGTTTTAATGTATGGTTTATACTTGATACTGATTTAGTCCGATGGTATTGGATGATGCAAATGACTTGTCAAAGGCTATTATCTGTCACCCATCTTTAATCTGTTGGTACTGCTTACTTAACTGTAAAAAAAAAACCTGGAGATTACATATGATGTCATATTTTCTAGATGGTTAAAGATGAAACGATTAAGGAACATTTCTTATGTCATACTTTTTTTCTGGCCAGACATGTTTTTTGTTCTGCCTGGCCTTTGACTGCACCTGTATAATCAGCATTTATCTAGAAATGAGTTGTTTTTGTCTGTTTTGGAATACCCATTTATTTATTTTTTTCATTTAAAACAAACATTGTTTGCCTTGGCATCTAACTTTAGGTGTTCATATGTAAAACAGGAAAAAAGATGATGTCCTGGTTTGTGTCCTCTTATGTTCCCTTTCCATTTTTAAACATCGAGAGCACATTATAAATGGGTCACTTTTGATGCATCATACAATTGCCAGATGTATGAGCAGATAATGTGCTGAGCAGTGGACTGTGAAATCACAGAAAGCCATTCTGTCAGTTTCTCTCGCCTTATGGTAAGATAAAAATAGACACGACCAAATTATAGCTCCTTCGTCACCATCGTTGTCATATCAGCATTACTGATGTTGGGATTCTTTTTACTTTCATAAATCCCAGCTATTCAGAGGAGCAGCCTTTTTGCTTTTCACTCATGGCAAAAGTTAGCGCCATTAAAAGGTTTGTGTCTTTTTTTTTCTTTTTTTGCTGTTTTTTAGTTTTCAGCTGTTAATTTTCAGCTTACTGCAATCACTTTTGATCAAGGGAGACAGTGCAATCATGTTTCAGAAGAAACTAAATGTAGTGTTAACCCTGGAGGGGGGCTAAACTGAAACAGATCTTGAACAAAGGCCATATAATCAGTTAATCAGCCAATTACTTTCCTTCATGTGGGTTTTTTAAAAAAAGTAGGCCTACACTGACATGGTATTTAAGCTGTCTGTAAAATATATTAAACAAAAACACATGCTCAAAATGTCATCACTGATGTTTCTTGTTATACGAATTACAGGTTTCATAAGTGATGACATAAATTGTTGTTGCTCAGTTGTTAAAGTTATGTACCAATGAAGGAAATATCTTTTTGTTCTAGATGGGTTTAATGTGCATGCCTTTATTAAATGTGTAACCTCCTCAACGGTTTATTCACATTTATATTGCAGATAAACCATCTATAGCTGCACCAGTGTTCGTGTTTCAGAAAGACAGAGCACAAAAGGTATTTTTTTATTAGTTCAGTAGCATGTCATCACTTCCAGAACAAGACTTCTTGATTATCATTATTATTTACATAGTTTCAAAATGTAAGCAACCATTTGCATGGTGTCAAAATTTCATGATGAAAGCACCAAAAGCAGTGGGCCAAAGTGGTAAATTCGTGTTACATTAATTTGTGTTGACGGCTATAAAGGTTTTTTTCTTCTCCTGTAATGTCATGTTTAAGGATAGATGACGTTTTGCCCCAACACTGATTTAGAGCAGCTGTGATAGCTGTCCAAAATAGATCATGCACAATACTGAACTTTAATGTTCACTCTCTCACTCTGTCCTCAGAGGTCAGCAGATGGATCTGGTGCAGAAGACGAAGGTAAGGTTTGACGTCAGTGATGTCGAGAATTCTGTGAAAACAACATATTCAGGGATCTTGCAAAATGGTCTGACATACCTATTGCTTTATGATTTAGCTGTTTTTTCTGCTTGACCCCAACCACATAATATTACATTATATTTTACGTGGAGACATTTCTCAGTTGTTGTCTGTAGGGATATAGAGATTGGATTTTCTGCTGATAGGCAATGGTGGTGTATATCTGTCTCCCTAATTTCTATAATGCTCCTTTAGCAGTAGTTTGTAATTATGCGATGGTTGTCTTTGTGTAACTCAGAAACGCTTGATTGTTTTCACACTTCCAGACCATGAGATGGTTGAGATTCAATCAGAAGGTGTGAATTGGCAATGTATGACATTAAAAGGATAGTTTTACACGACTTTCCAGTTTCCGATTTCCCATAGTTGATCAGCCAAAACTTGTTAGGTGTTACATTTTTTCTGTGTATTTTACCACTGTGTGCAACCAGA
>JBBIGA010000038.1:14154950-14168658 GCA_037576975.1 Alestes dentex
AGTTTTTTAACACATTTAGCTCTAAATGTGTGAAAATTGCGCTAAATGATGAAAAAATTACACCTCTAAATTTGTTACGCTCTTTTTACAAACGGCACCCCATACACTTGTACCTATAGTACATGTTTATGTTAAAATCAAATAATGTGAAGTGATATCACCAACAGTTCATATAGCAGATGCCGGTTTGTAATGCATCAGCAGTTCATGCAGTGAATGCCAGTCAGTGTGTCTTTGTCTTCGTTGCACATTTTATGTAGTTTGTTTTATTTTTATTCACGAAGTGAAATAAATGTGTAATATGTGGTCAACATCAGTGAGTCTGTAAATCTAGTGTTATACATGACAAAATCTGCGTAAACTTTAGAAAGGTCACTGATTAACACTTGCGACTCAGTGTCGTGATGTTTTTTTTTTTTAAATTTCCCAAGGTAGTAAAAACAGGTATTAATAGGTATTAAATTTAACTTAAGGATTACTGTATATACCCTGAGACATCTTCAGAATTTTTGCATGCAGTGTTGATAATGGTAAAAAAGTCGAAAAAAAGGTACTATCTTGCCTTGCAACACTAAAAAACTATCAAGACTACCATGAAACAAACTCATCAGGGCAACATATTCATAACCATTCTGTCCAATAGTTTTCTGCAAGGAAACATTTATAGGCATTAAACTTTTCAGATATCTGGTAACTGTCACCACCACTTTGAACAAATGAGACATCAGATCACTCTTAATAACTTTTTGCACATCGAAACCATTTTGGTTTTTATATTTAAAAGTGAAGAGATAGATGCAAATTAGAATTAGTATTAAAAATGGAAGTTTAGTGTAATTCACATTGGTTTTTAAACCATAGAAACAAATGAATTTAAATCAAATTTGCATCAAGTATTTCATAAAAAACTTCCTTTATAGTTTGTCCATACTTTTAGCTTCAGGTGTTCAGACTTGGATAGACTTCCACATGATACTGAAGGCAAAGGGAAGTTCTAAACACTCTTTTCTTTTGTAGATGCAGTGCAAGCTCTTTGTCTTTGAGAAGAGCTCACAGTCGTGGGTTGAGAGGGGATGCGGGCTTCTGAGACTTAATGATAAGTCGTCCACTGACGTCCACAATGGAACTCTTCAGTCCAGACTGGGTAATGCACGTGAACTGCATACTAAACGCTGGCAGAAGTGTGTTTTTAAAAAAGGGCTTTGGAAAATAGCATATAATTTGAGACATAATTTAAGCTTCTCTAGGAATAATTGTTAGAGCATTACCTTTTGTGTACAGCTTAGGCTTCCTAGTCACCCAGTATATGCTTGACCTTACACATTTCATTTATGGTTTCATACGCAGGAGCAATCCAAGTTCCTCTCATAGTTTGCATTCAGGTCAATGGTGATTTATATTAACATTCTTATTATATTTCAGTGATGCGAACTCAAGGAAGCCTACGTCTGATTCTGAACACAAAACTGTGGGCTCAGATGCAGGTGGACAAAGCCAGTGAGAAGAGCATTCGCATTACTGCCATGGACACAGAGGACCAGGGAATCAAAGTCTTCCTTATATCAGTAAGATAGAATTAATCAATAACTTAAAAACTAAAAAGAGATGTTTACTAATTAAAAAGAGAAGAGAAGCCTTAGGAACAGTGTCTGAGAGGTTGTCAGCTGTTGCCTGCTTTAACTTTTGCTTTTCTTCTTTCTCAGGCTAGCTCTAAGGACACAGGGCAGCTGTTTGCGGCTCTGCATCACCGCATTCTGGCCCTGCGGAGTCATACCGAGCAGGAGCTGGAGCCTCAGACAACACTCGCAGAGGGTGAGGCAAGCCGGTCCAGTGACGAGGACGACTCTCGCACCCCCCTTACAACTGCTGCTACTGCTGGTGCTTCCGGTAATTCCTGTAACACAACACTAATGCTCTTTAGGACTGTTCATGTGGACGCTATTTTGTAGGATAAAGTCTGCCCACTAGTGTCTGAAGTAATGTATTCTAATACTGCCAACTGCTGACTTTGTATTTAGTCATAAAATATCACTTTCATCCCAGTGTGGAAGAAATAATATGTATGTAATTGCACTGTGCTTATAAACTGGTAATCTTGCAGGTGCATTTTAACCAAAACAGTCTGGCTCTTTGCAGCACGCTGTACAGCTTATTACTGCATAGGCTGTCGGCAGTGGAACTTTGAAGGTATCATTAGGCATTAACCCTTTCAGACCTACATTAAGAGCTTTTTGAATACCTCTTTGAACACGTTGACACTTTGGACATTGGCATTGGTTGATATTGCTTTATCCCTACATTCAGCACAGCTGTAGCTAATGAGAAATAGCATTCAGTGAACAGTTCTGTACAGCAGAAAAGGAGAATTAGGCAATACACAATCCTACAGAGCCAAAGATTCACAACATGTTCAAGTCAGCACTTTATACCTCTTTAAGTACCACTTTATACCAACACGAATGGTGGTTGAAAATAGCTCTGTGTAGTAATTATGGTGGAAAAGCAATATGTCTAGATGTCTAAACAACGTGGAATGCCGTTCCTCTGGTGGTACAACTGGTGTGTTTGGAAGGGAGTCTTCTCAGAATCTTATATTGATACGCTGGGCAACATTTTACTCACAGGTGTCCCAGAGGAAGAGGAGATACAACCCGTAGAGAGCACATAGCAGCAACTCCTCAGAGCCAGCACTGCGGGAAACCTCCTAGACCTCCATCGCTGTGGCCTGAAGGCTAGTTCCTGTGAGATTATTATGCAGGTGTTTGTTTCAAAACTCATATTCCCAATCTTGGGGTGGATAGCACTTTTCTTTCCTGTGTAGACTTAATAAAAAAAAAAAAGCATTTGCTGGGCCATCACACTGATGTGTAAGAGTGTGTCTAGGATTTTTTTTTTTTCTCCACATACCAGTACTTAATTTTGGACGTTTAATCTAGTTTGGACAAATGTAGTCATTTTGAGGGCTAACATGTTGGGTGAAATACTAAAGTGTCCCTCCCTCTTATTTTTCCAGAATAAGCAAAAACTATACAGTCATTACAGGCTTTATTACTACATCCCTCCATCGACATCTCTTCCAGGAGAGCCTATTTCTGCTAATTGCCATAAACGTCTTAAGATGCGCTGAAATCTAATTTCTAATTTTCACAAGCTTTAAAGCATTTGTTGTTCAGACGTAATCATCTTATGACTGTCCATTGATTAAAACATACACCGATAAGCCATAACATTAAAACCACTGACAGGTAAAGTGAATAACATTTGATTATCTTGTTAAAATGGCACCTCTCAGGGTGTAGGACTTATTAGGCAGAAAGTGTTCTATGTAGAAAATAGGATGGAAGAGCAGTATGTTCTTGAAATTGATGTGTTGGAAGTAGGAAAACTGGGTAAACGAAAGAATCTGAGTGACTCTGCGTGAGTACCAAAGTTAGTAACAAAGGGCAACCAGTGAAGTGACAACAGGGTCACGGTTAAACAAGAGTCATTGATATGCATGGGAAGTGAAGACGAGCCTATCTGGTCCAGTCTTCCCGAAGAGCTTCTGTGGCACATTGCTGAAAAAGTTAGTGCTGGCTATGATAGGAACAAACACACACACAGCATACTCAAACCCGACCGAACATGTTTCTGTGAGTTATTTTTCACTTATTTCTCAGCGCATCACTAATGTGGAGGTTACTTTGACACATAGCACCTACCTAAACATTACTGCAGACTAAATTCACCCCTTAATGGCAACAGTATTCCCTAATGACAGTGACTTCTTAAACAGGTTTGAGGAACAAGGTCCCAATTCCACAGATCTCAATCTGATCTAGCATCTGTTGGATATGTTAGACAATCCACGAAGGCTTCACCACACAGCTTACTGGACTAGATCTGGATCTGTTGTCTTGGTGCAGATACCAGAGCACACCATCAGAGGTTTTGTGGAGTCATGCCTCAGCTGTTCTGGCGGTACGAGGGGGATCCTACATAATCTTTTCAGGTGGTTTTAATGTTAAGACTACATTCTGTTTTTTTTCCAGTTTGATATTGCTAGAAGCCAAATGTCTTGATGTCTAAATTTATATGTTTTAAATAGTCTGAAGTGAAAGCTTGTTTAAGTCGATTTGTGGTGAAAGTTCAAAAATGAACTAAAATATTCTATAGTTTTTATTTTTCTATTTCTTCACATACGGTCTGTACATCATTTGCGCCATAATACTGTTTTCCCTCTTTTTGAAAAATGTGTAATACAGAGATTTTGTTCTGTTAATAAGAATTGTAATAGCTTTCTCTCCATAAGGAATAACTTTCTTTCAATTCAAAATGATATTAAGTGATTTGGAGCTAGTGATGCAAATACTAAATGCTGTTTTCAGTGAAAAGGGGAGATCAAAAAGATAAGACAAGATGGAAAACGGTATGTTCTATTTATACAATTAAGTTCTGACTAAGGTTTCCTGAAAATTATAGTCCATTTTTATGTGGGAAGCCAAAGTCAACATTTTACTGCTGCCCTCGCTGACCTCTTGTTTGGATCTGTCCAGTGTTTTTGTGTTTATTTTAATTTGTTTTCATCTGAGCCCCAAGCAGATGTCAGCACAAGACACTGGTTTCTTACTCATTCCAACGAATTAATGCATCCACCCCAAAATACATTGGCAGAAGGTAACACTGAAATACAATCTCAGATAAATTGACACTGCCATTTATTCAAAGAGCTTCAGATGTTTGAGCTGATGTGGGATATGTGGGATACTCTCAAAAATACTTTGGTGATTGTGATAAGAATCTGTAAGGAAAAAGTACATATGCTTCAATGAAAAGTGGTGCCCCTATTTTTAACCAATGTATGTTCAAACCAAGAGAATAAGACAAGTAAGAACTTACTGTGTTGTCGGTTTTCTCTACCACTCCTGTACTGCCAAAAATCTTTGATGCAAAAATATGTATTTTAAGTTATTAAAAAAGCAGCAAAAAACACAAAAAATGTCAGATAACCCAAAATGTTGATTGGAGTAAGTAGCCTTGAAGTTGAAAGATGAGAAACCAAGTTTCTAATCTTTCCTGCATTTTGTAGAATTGTGATATTCTGAGCATAGTGTTTTCTCCCACATTCTGTCATGTATTCATAAATTCATAATGCCTCTCGCAAGGCACAGATATGAATGTATAGCTTTTCTGTATTTAAAGGGCCATGGTTGTTCAGCACTTTCCCATCTGTATAAGTTATGTTCCCATTAATATGAAAAGAACGAGGACTAAATATTTGTGTATGACTGTTTGGTCTTTGAGAGTTATATCAGTCTGGAATTGTTTACAGCACATAATCTGTATCGCTTGGTAGAACTCAATTAGGTTAGTGTTTGCAAAGCCTAAGCTGCTAAAGTACAATGCCACTGGCATCTGCAGAACATCTTTTACTTTTACTGGAATTGCTCTTAACTTTTCGAGATATGTAAAAGTAAAATGTATCTGCTTATATGCTTGATAGTGGACAAGACAAAAATAGTTTCTAGGAAACATAGAGGCATTGTAATATAGGAGACTAAAATATGCAAAATATTTGTATTGTTTTTTAAATATAAAATTTTGAAATAATATATATATTAATGATTACAGACAAAGCAATAGTCACATTTCTTAAGGGAGGATGAGTCCTAGAACTGGGTTTTAAGGGTTTGTCTCTAAATACACATTCTGTTTTTTGGGAGACCAGTTAAAACATCTGGTGTTTTTGCGTTTTTATAGTCTTGTTTCAAAGCCGTCACTGCAAAAAATACCAATTTACATATTTGCAGGAAGAAAATGCTGTGATTTTGCTTTCCAGAGTATACTTGGGTATTTCATTTGATTGGACTGAAGAAGATAAAAAATTTATTTATTACATGTGCATTTTTGTACATAATGTGAATTTCTTACCATTCTTACCATTCAGTAATGCATTGTTGAATTGATGGTTTTTGCTAATGCAACTTGCAAACAGGGCTGTCATGATTACTTGATTATAATCGATAACTAAGTAAAAAAAAAAACCAGTCTCTATAAATATAAATATAAATAGTCTCTGGCAATTTGAATGATGCACAGAGAACCTGCAGTTTATTATAAAGAGAGGAAACAAACACTAGCAGGAGCTCAGCAATGCACATATGTTTATAGTTACCCATATGAAGAAAAATCAAATGTTTGCTGTTATGAATTGTGTACATGGTTACTTGATTGTCGAAATAATTTCTGCATTACTTGATTACTGCTATAGTCAATAGGGGCAGCCCTACTTGCCAGTCATTGGAGTTTAGGGCGTTGCAGTGCCAACTGAGTAATGCAAGAATTTTTAATCAGGCATTTTGGATTTATATTGGTTGAAAACCGCTTTGTCTCAGGCAATACGCAAATTTCAGAGAATCTGTTTTTCTTCATTTTTATTTATTGATATCAAAGGTTTTTGATAAACTTTACATATTTTATCAGTTCGATTCTTTTTCCTCTGAGCTGTTGGGTTTTTGTGTTTGATGTTCAACAGTGGTTGTCTTCTTGATTTTGATGCTCAATTTTGAATTCCCATGAAGATTACCGTTACTGTGATGCTCACACTGGTTAACAGACTTCAACAGAACAAGTCTGGTAAAGAGTGTGAATATCATGCTTTACCTCACTATTACCTCACGTATTTTCAGCGTGTTGGTTTCAAGTGTAAAAACTAGAAAGTCAGGGTGCAGAATAATTTTGGAAGGTGATGGTGGTCATCTTATTTTGTGCTATTGTCTTTGTAAACCATTTTGTCCTATTATTTTTTGCTTTTAGTTTTATAGAGAAAGATAAAAGGTGTGTGTGTGTGTGTGTTTCTGATTGCCACATGAAATATAGACTATTTGAGAAATATATTAAAATATATCAAATTGTGAATTGTTCTGTGGTTCCTTAAAGTAATTCAGACACTTGTGGAATATAAATTATTAATGTTGCCTCTGAAATATCACAATCAAATTCTTCATGCTACCTCAATGTCCATAGAAACTTAGAGAGACCTTGTTGGCTGTAAAAATAAAATCACAGGCAATTGTTTATTACATTTGTCATTCCACTTTGACAAATCATAGACATTTAGCAACAGTGAACAATAAGCTTTTTATACAGCACACCGAGTGATCGTAAAATCTCCAGCACTTGGCAATGTAGCCTCCTAGAAATATGCTTGTAACCTTTTCTTTCAGTTTGGCGTTCCAAAGCATCGATTAATGTGGTTTTTTGAAGGGCAGCTGTGTCACGTTTCTGTTCTCATGCTAAAAGAGTCAAAGTAAAACTGCCTGATTATCCTAAGCAATAATGTGTTCGGTGAAAATGTACAAAGATGTGATTGATGTTTAGAGGGAAATAAAATGTCAGATTTTAACCCATAGCAGATGGGAATTTAAAATTACTTCTACTACTTACATAATACTACCTTATAATTGTATAAATCTGTATGGTAGATTAATTCAGATATAAAAACAATAGCGATACATAATACATTTAGTTTATGAAGTACTCCATAAGAGATACTGACAAACATCCCTGAATTTAACTGCACCACCCGTATAAGCGTTTGGTTTAACAAGAATAGTGATGGCAGCCTGAGGGCAAACCGTCAGGCGTAATTCTCAGATCTATGGACCCTCATGAGCGTTGAAAAGCACTTTCATGTGTGGGGTGCAGGCAGCAGTGTTATTTCAGCACATCCAAGATCAACATGGAATTTCCAGTGAACGACATTTTGATGGTGCTCAAGTTGCAGATGGATTTTGACAATTCCAAGCAGTTCTTGTAAATTTCAAAAAGTTAACCTGACAGCTCTCCTCCAGCCAGAAAACAATCTTAGAAACAATCACTTATGCTTTCCCTATATATTGTCTTTCATGAAATGTGTCTTTACATTATTTTTGGGCTACAGTTTGTGCAATTCTGAAAATGCTGGAACTGGTCAATCAAGAGTAAGTGCAGCTTTTGCTTTGCCTTGTGTTGCCATTTTTTTTACATTAATGTTGCATTGACTGATTGGCAACTTCCAGTCAGTCTTCCACGCTGAACTGGACTGGCTATGCAAACTTTGAGAGCTTAGTTTCATTGATCGCTTCAAGCTTTAGATGCCCCTGCATGATTTCAACTGGAAATAGGCCTGGGCCTCAATGCAGCTATTGTGGTACAGATGTTCTTGAGTATTTGGATCATTGTTCTACTACAATATCCATTTTTAGTATTTTAGCATATTGACAGAAGTCTCTCAATGTCTATTCTCTGTGGGATTCATGTTTTACTCAAAACATAAGTGTTCCTCAGCCATGTTTTACAGTGGACATTTTCAAAGCCAGCACTGGTTGGACTAAACACAGCATTGTTGCCACTCCACTGTTAACTGCCTTTTGAGAGGATTAGGGGAAGTCTTTTTTCTCCCATTATTTCAATCTTACACTTAATCTGTAAAACATAGAAGTACTACTCATAGTACCTTTCATTAATGATTTATTCACACTCAGTTTGCCCTGTAAACTCTTCTGGCATGGTAGATTTCAGTCAGCAGTTTGGAGATTTCATTATTTGTAGATAGTCTGAGATCTGTTAACAACTAAACATACATTATGCTCTTGTTCACTTGTTCTTGATAATTAATTCCACTTGAACTGTTCAGGATTTGATAAGAATGTCAGATAAGGCAGAAGCACCCTTAAAGGACTCATGTTCGACATTGTTCATGTATTTTCCTCCTGAAGTCCACTTGTGTGCACAAAACATTTTTTTCAACCATTTTGCAGCCCTTATTTGCCCTTTCAGCTTTTCTTAACAGCAAGTGGACACTCGGATGTGGTCTCATTGTGTTGATAAGCCTTCATACAACTAGTACTTTGGTTAATGTTTTGGGCAGCTGGTGGTCTAGAGGTTAGGGAGTTGCCCCTGTGATCAGAAGGCCTATTTAACAGCAGAGTATTTCTATTGAGCTAACATTGATGTGATATGATGCATTAAAAATAGACAATGTGATTTGTTGCTTGGGGCTGGTGAAGATAACTGATGGTGTAGACAGCTTCTTTGACAATAATGGGGGATGGGTTTGGTTTTGTTGTCTTTCACTTACGTCAGACAGGATGTTTGTTACTGTACCTTTAAGGTATCTCTATTGTTGGCTGCCATTTAAAAAAGTAGTCTAGACTGGAATGAATGAACCTGTTCCAACTAAAACTCATCAGACAAATTTCAGTCATTACTTCTGATGTCTGGTTCCTTTGAAAGGCTTTACCATGATGTCACAACCTCGATAAATTCTAAAGAGACAGTTTGGGCAACTTAGTTTGCATCTACAAACTGGATGCACTTGCAGGTGAATGGTTCATTTTTAAACATTAAATTTTAAATAATGTGTAACTCTCTTACTGTAAAAATACAAGTATTTTCCCCCAGTTATTTGAGCCCTTTAATGATTTGAACTGTATCGTGTGTGAGGGACAAAAGCAGCACCTTGAGAAAGCTGGTTCCACATTCTTGTGTCACAAGATCTTGGTGCTGACTATGGTGTTGGCATTTAATTCTTGTGCTTATGACAGGAACATTTTACATCAATTTGTTGCCGCACCACATGCAGTTTTCCTTTATTGAAGGGTAATGTTCCACCAGTGTGCTGTTCCATTATAAAAAAAGAAAAGAAAATCAGGATTCTTGTAGTATTTTGCATTCGGCTGAGGTTGCTGTAGGTATGTTTAGAGAGCACATACCTGCTCTAAGCTGAGGCTGAGCAGAGTTTGCCTCAAAATGAATAGTCCAGTGTACACAGTGGTGAATATGAAATGGTTTAGTGCACATGGTGAATCAGGAGAACATCTCAGAATGGCTAAGCTGCCATCAATGAGGCGAGCTTTTATTAAAGCCAGTAATTAAAGCCATAGATAATATCTAGGATTCAGTGCTGTGTTAAAACTGTCACTGAATTCGAGAAGCCTGCGTGTTTGACGGTACGTATCAGGTAACTATGCAGTTCACAGGTTTCCAGACACGCCCGCCCGGGCTATTCCAAGCACAATGAGGATGTGAGAAAACACACTCTTATATTTTTGTGCTTTCCAAATGTTTATGAATTCTGATAGCTAAAATGAACCTTGTATATGTGAAGGTAACCATGACTTAAAAGGATAATAAATACATTTGTGAGCGGTGGCCACAGCCCAACCACACTTTGGGTTTCCACTCCACCTCTATGTAAGCAAATGTGGTGAGCAGGGAAAACAGTGTTGTGCATGAGTCACCTAAGTGTCCAAAGTGGTAACTCTAATTACCAACCTCCATCATTATGTTTGCAGTGTAACCATGGCAGTTGTTCAACTTCTGCAGCAGCCTTTTACAATTTGGAGTTGTTCAGACCAAACTGTGACTCATTAGCGAAAGTTATCATGTTGGGTAGCATATGGAATTTCAGGGGGAAACATGAACATGCCAGCTATATGCCATAAAATCTTTTAATCTGTTTGAGGACTGCCAGGACTATGCTTGTGTATTGTATCGTACATGACAAAGGAGGTCCTGTGGCGACATACTCTCTCTGATGTTTTAAGAGTGTGATCAGAGATTTGGCTCTGGTGTCTGAACATTATCCAAGCTTTAGAAGCTGGCCACTTACATCTTGTGTTGTAACAATGATTTCCCATGTGTCACCGCAGTAAAAAGCAGGTATGTAGAGGAGCTTAGAGGAACACATAGTCAAGTGAAAGTATTATTACCTCAATGAAAGAATGGCTGACGCGTAATGAAGCAATAAGCCATGCTGTGCTTTACGGCAGTTATCATCAAACTAGTCCTCTGGGACCCCTTGACAGTCCGCTGTTTTCTTTTATGTGTGGTAGGTTAGATTGCAGCAAATCTGGACTAACTGAGGGTTCCTGAGGTCTAGTTTGAGAACCACTACTTCATAGTGATAATACCACAACCTTCTAGCAAGTAATTCATATGATTATTAACTTTTGGTTCTGAACTTAGTTAGGAACATTCTGCAGGTGTATGTGAATGCAGTTAAGTGAAATCAGGCTTTTGAACCAAATTATTGAACTGATGATGTAGCCATTCATGGAGTCCAAGAGGGCACAGTTGGCTTTGCTCTCTGTGGGTGGGTAGAATGGCCTTCCCTCTCCCCCATCACTTACTCAGTGAGATGCCAGCCAGCGTGGGCATCTGTTAGTGGACTAAATAGATTTGGCAGTCAGCGCTGTCCTCCAAGCTTGCTAAACTGTCCAATGATGTGTTTAAAAGATGCGGTGGTTGGCTTAACACAATGTGGAGCAAGCAAGTGCTAAACTTCACCCTTCCAATGCTGGTGGTTTCGCTTGCTGCTGGAGTTTGTTGAGATGCTGGGGATAGTTAAATTGTGCAAGGAAAAGGGAAAAATTATATAAAAAGTTACGAACCTAAACTCACATTTGATCCATTGTGGTTTACCTGGTTTATCTGCTTCGTCATGCCTCCTTGAATTCCAGAAGTTCCTCAGCGTTATAGATGCTTGTTCCCATAAATATTTTAGGACATATAGTTGCAATGGTGGTTCTGTTGTGATACTGATTTGCCTTCATAGCTTCCACTATAGCTTTTCCACTATAGTTCTTTTTTCAGGTTTTTTTTTCATCTTTATGGGTGTTCAAGGATGCTTAGTATTTCCCCAGCAGTTCTTGTCCTCCCACAGTGCTGTCTTCTATACCACATAATAAAAGAGTATGTCTGGGCTGAAGGGATGATTAGGAAACGTGGAACGGACACACCTCCAAGACAGACTGCTTGTAAATACCAACAGTGACTGACCAGAGATCAGCGTCCTGCAGTGTGTCTGCTGTTCTTTTTCAGGAAATGAAGGTTGCAGGCATGTTTAGTCTTTGTAGGTGCACCATAGCGTTGCGTGGTCTTGTTAAGAGGCCAACGATATTCATACCTCATAATGACTGAACACAGCGAAAATAAACAAACGAGGATAGTGGGAGACAGTGATAGATGGTGTTTGTGTAGTGGAGATAACATGATACATATACAAGTGGTGGTGGTTTACCAGCTGAACTGACTTGTATCATTTCCCCGAACGCAGTGTCTGAAGTGTGTGGACCTGGCAGTGTGCAAGCTCATGTCTGGTGGCGAGTGACCGCATGGATGAATCTCATTTCAAAGTCAAAGAGGCCTGTCCAGGGCAGTTGTTTTTCATGCCTTGTAGAGGGCATCAAAGGCAACCAATTACAAATTAATTAGGGAGCAGATGTTGCACAAATTACTTATGAGCTCACTACATTTATATGGTGACTAGGGTTGCAACTGTCAAATAGTTTCATTTGGAATTTGTAAGCAAATAAATACCTAAATGGAAAGAAATAAAATTCTTCTGCGTTATATACATAACTCTATATATAAAGCTCTAAGAGCTATGCCTTAAAAAAGGAAAAGGCAAGCTAAGACTATGGCTAAGCAAAAGTCAAAAATAATCTAAGACAATAGCAAGGCAATGGCTTAAGGCTAAGCTAAGGCCAGTGGTAAATACGGACAAGAAAAAACAGGAAGGTGAAGTATAAATAACTTGCAGTCCTAGATGGGGAAAACAAGCCACAGGTGTTAATACTCGGGTGATGCAGTGTAATTTGAATTGCTTTTCGCTTTTGAATATTTTAATTAGTAAATGTATCTATTGAATTTTAGTTGGAGCACTAAGATTTTTGTACACCTTCATATAGTATTTTGCAAAAATTATTCTTTTAACTTGCAATTTACTCTTATTATTTTGCTGCAATAAGATCTATGAACTAGAGGAACCACTGAAGATCTTTAAAGTAATCAAAAATAAAAGATGCATGTGTCTAAATTTACATGGATGTCATGCAATATGCAAACATAGCACGATTGCTGCATACTAAAATTGAGAAAAGGAGGAAGCTTTATATTTATATGATTCATTATAATCGAATCCTCAGTTTCATCGTGACTCTTGGCAACTGAGTGTACATGAGACATGAATAGCAAACAATCAAAATGCAACAACGGTGATGTTGATGGAGCCTTTGTGTTTGTGTGTGTGTGTGTGTGTGTGGGTTCAAGCAGGTTGGTTTTACTTTTTGCCATCCGTGCTGTTGACAGCTCGGACAGAACCGCCCATGCTCCAGAAGGAGCAGGAGAAACAGAGCATTACTCTCCACATGTTTATGCATCACGCCATGGAGGGAGCCTGTCGCCTGGAACCAGGCCACAGAAGAAAGAGAAGTGTGCTCCCACCCTCAGGCCCATCCTGCCAGCCACGGGCTACACACACCTCCGCACATGAGCGCCTCTCAAAAACCGCTGACGGATGCAGCCATGTGTGGACTTGTATACTGGTCTGAGTGAATCAGTTTATTCTGAGTTAGTTGCTTTTCCTTTGAAAATGTGCAGGTGTTCAGTGTTGAGCATATGTGTGGTGCTGTTGACCCTAGGAGCAGTGTGTACTTATACAGCCACTGCATGAAATGATAATGACATTTTAAATTATGTACCATAGTCATTCAGTTTACCCGCTAAGGCACCGTGCTTATTTTCGCTGTTGGGGCAAAACATTATATTTATATGTATACTTATAGTCATTCATTCATTCATTTATTAATTTATATGGACAATTCAGCTGCTGATGTATGGTGTATGGACCAATAGCAATGAATTAAGTTATTGAAATGATTTGGAATGAAATTAAGATATATAT
>JBBIGA010000038.1:14168758-14194663 GCA_037576975.1 Alestes dentex
ATATAAAATAACTATTAACTATTATCATTATCATCCACTTAAAGGCAAAAGCATTTTTCCTTCTCCTGCAAAATTATGCTGGCTAAGCAGCTGGTTACACCTCACAAATCAATTTTCAGTGCAATCATGAGGTTTGATTGTAAGTTGTTGCAAGTTTAACAATAGTAATGGAAATCTGCGCTCACTCCTATAGCTCCTATGCTGGTTTGGGTGTCAACAGTTCCTTAAAAAATGCATAGGGAAAAAAAAGACAATTACTTTCAAAGCTTGTACAGTTTATTAAACAGTCATAATAATATATTGAATATAATACATGAGATTCATTTTGGCACCAATACATTCAATAAATAAATGCTCCTGTTTTGTCAGTGATACTATCTAAATAAATAAACCATAACTTACTCTTTAATAAATATAGATAATCCTTTATACAGATGCATTGCATCAACTTTTATTGTAGTTGGTCAACAGGGTCCAACAAAGCCAAAAAATGAGTGGAAGGGTTAAAGGGGCAGGATGAAGTGTGTGTGGGGGTGAGGGGAGGGGGTTTAAGGGTTTTTTTATGTTCAAAAACTATGTTTTGGTCAAAGGGACTTGGACATAAGGTATTAGTATAGGTAGTGTTCCAGTCGGTGCTGGAAGTTAACAGCGTACTGGATTTTGCCGTGCCACTTTTATATTTCAGCATGCTAATCTGCTTCTCCTTTAATCACTGCATGCACAAACAGCATATATGAAGTCCCATTTTTAGTATAATCTGTGACTGACAATGTGTCCCGAAGGCTTCAGAGCATTAAAGTCTTGGTCTTGTGTGCTTGGCTTTCGATCCGTGCTCTTTAATCACTTCCTTACTCTAATTAATTGATTGGGCTTAACTGAAGAGGTCAGTCAACCGTTCCTTGATTAGAGCTCTGAAAAATTCCCTTTGCTGTAAGTCTGTTTCTGGGCTGTTAAATGCCAATGAGCTGATAAGGCAGCAAATTCTTTAGCTTTTTACAGCATCCTTTGACATTTTCTGTGTTTCATTTGAAATTTAAACAGGTTAAACAGACAGGTCTTACATAAAGCACTCTATAGCCTTTAGATTCCTAATAGGCTTTTTATGCCTTGAAGAGCCTTCCAGCCCAATAATCCTGTGTTCTAGCTCTGTGGATTGCTTTAACGAACTAATGTCAGTTTGACTGTGGTCACAACGTTTTTGAGAGCAATAACTGTCATTACACCCAGAGGCAAGAGTGATGATTACAGACTTTGGAGCTTTAACTGATCCTGCCATTATTAACTGCACCGACCTTGAATCAATGCATAGCGCTAAAGAAAAGCTCCTCTAAACGCATAGTATATTTCTGCTTGTATACTAGGACCTGCTGCTCTGTCCGCTTCAGCATTTAGTGTATTTGGCCAAGTCTGTTAGAAAGGCGCTAAGTGGATTAGAATAGTCTGTTATAGGATTTACACAAATGGAATGGATTTGTTGAGGCTAACTCAAGCACAATCCTCCTGTGACATTCCTAGCACCTGCTCCTCCACTGATTTCACAGTCAAATTCAACATTAGAAATGCAGTCAAATTCTGTGTATTCTGTGTTTTCTTAGACGACAGCTTGCAGCAAATCCCATCTTTTATCAATGCATATCAGTGGTAAAAGATTAGACATTTACAGTCTGGAGCTTTCGTTAGATGAATGCGTTTTGGTCCTGTCAAGCATTGACAGAGCCGGTCTGCATTTCTGGAGCTCTGTCAGTCTTGTTATCCCCTGTGAGGGCCGTTTTGGTAAATACACAAAAGCACAAAAGCAGCTCGATGTCCTCCTGATGAGAAAAGCAGATGCCTTTTGTGTTCTGTTTTGTATTAGGGCTCTAAAAAATGGACCATAGTTCCCTCAGAAGAACAGTTTAGCTGGAAGAGGGATGTGGTAAGCCCGGGCGCATGGCTGTTTTATTTTTTTACAGCCTGGACACACTATACTGACTTTGCTCAGATGTGACAGCATCGAGTCACCATTTCAAGAGATATGCAGGGACACAGAAACATAGATTAAATTACACGCGGCAAGTTCACACAGCTTCATTTTCTAGGCGAACCATCTTGAGCTGAAGGACCCTTGACCAATTTGTGTCAAATTGGCCACACTGGGATAATTCTGACCACTCTTTGGTTACAGTGGTTACTTTAGTTGAAAGCCACCATGCTTTGGCTTCACACGTCTCTTTAAAGAAGCAGGGAAAGGCGTATGACTAGAAAGCCATTCGCTATTCCCTGCATTAACCTATGATGCAAAGCATAAACTTTCATCTATGAATCTTATTATGAATGTGAGCTCTGGATGTCAAATCATCTTTCTCTAATGACTGTGCTGTGCAAGTGAGGTGGATCTATTTTACATATTATAAATGCTACTAAAAAGTGAATCTAAGGACTGCAGCAATTCTATATCCATATCTACAGTATGTCTATATGTGTATCTGCTCTTTTTGCTGCTCCCTGACTAACAGGGACAAATCCTCTGGAATATCACGGTCACTCTAGGCCTCTCACCCCGAGGTGCTCATGTGTCTCTGGGTGCCGCTGTTTTATGACATCTTAGTGTTGTTATGGGAATGTGGTATCAGCCCTGCACTTAATGGCACCCTTCACACAAACAGACAATTTGTGGTAGAGTGTACCTCCATACTTGTAGAGAAGGACCTTTCAGGCTGATCACGGCTCTTCTACACGGCTGACTTAGGGATGTACTGCAGACACATAAAATATTTCAAGCTAGTCCACATGGACCTCAAAAGGCAAGATGAACAGCAGCTTCTCACAAACTCTGCAGTATTCTGTCCTGGAGAATCTCTTTTTCTGGATGTTTTCTCCATTTGTGTTTTATTTACCCTAGTTGTGGTGTGCTGTGATTAGCTAAGTAGTGAGTTTGATGGTTCAGAAGGAGTCCATGTTTTAGATTCCTGATGCAGTGTAATGACTGAGTGATTCCGTTTTAGAACAGTGTCCAGGAAAGGCAACGAATCATAATCTAGCAGAAGACTTTACACTCTATATGGTGACTGTAGCCCTTCTTCTTCTTTGAAAGCTACATTTTCCTATCCTACTTTTTACATATCTTTCATTCCATCAACATGGACAGTTTATTCCCTCACGTAGCCTCCGCTGTCAGAATCATACGCAGCCACATTCGCTTGCAGAAATTTCCTGGACGGTATGGTATCGACTCTGGTTGTCTAGGAATGAGTACTCGTCATAAGCGGTTGGCCGGCAGCAGGGACTGTGCCTGGCTTTCTTGAGGCCCTCCCGCATCAGCACATGCCTGCGCTTCAAGAATGCCAGTGTCATATCATAGTTGCGGCGGTGGGCCGCACACCTGCCACTGCAGTAGCGGAAAAGGACGGTCTCGTCGCTGATGTAGCCCAGGCCCAGCTGGCTGACCGTCAACTCCTCTTCCTGCAACGAGCATGCCTTGCTGCCATTCTTGGCCCGTTTAGTCCTTTTGCCCTGCTTTGCGTCGCTCCGTGCTTTGCGGTCCACCAGTGCAGCGATGATTTGCTTCAGCTCGCCTTCTGTGAAGCTCTGGAACATTTGCATGACTGGGTGCAGCACAGGACAACATACCATTACTTTCATGCCCAAGTGAAAGGTTATCTAGTGGTGCTTTAAGACAGTCCTGGTAAACTCATGCAAACTTTCAAAATTACCAAGTTTACCACAAGTAGATTACAGTCAAATGGCTGGCAACGCCATAATAAACAATGAAACGTGAAACAAAACCTTGTATCTCCAAAACTTCATAGGAGACTGGCATAGTAATGATATATAGTATATCATTTTAATAGATAGTAATGTTATAAGATTTTTTTTAAGAAATTTGTCATTTTAGAAAAGTTCTGTTTACATAATGTAAATAGCAGCTTTACATTATGTAAAAAAAGGAAAAAAAATGGAACAGTGAAGCTGCAAGGTTTGTTCCATCAACAATAGCATGCACATTATATGGTTGTACACTGATCAGCCATAACATTAAAACAACTGACACTGACAGCTAAATATTATCTCATTACAATTACATCTGTCAAGAGGTGGAATATATTAGGCAGAAAGTGAAGAGTCAGTTCCTGAAGTTGACGTGTTGAAAGAAGGTAAAAAGGAAAAAAACTTTGACGAACTGTGATTTCATTCAGAGCATCTCCAAAACTGCCAGTCTTGTAGAGTGTTCGTGGTGTGCAGTGGTTAGTACCTACAAAAACTGGTCTGAGGAAAAACAGACAACAGGCTCTTTTCCATTCAAAGATTCACTGATGTCTGGGGGAGCAAAGCCTGATGTCTGGTCTGATCCCACCTAATAGCTACTGTGGCACAAACTGCTGAAATAGTTAATGCTGGCTATGACTGAAAGGTGTCAGAACACACAGTGCACCGCAGCTTGTTGCCTTTGGGTCTTCGTAGTGCTATGAAAATTGTGCTTTGGGAAGAAGGCATGCCAGCAGCTTTAGGTCCTGGCGTTCATGTGGATGCTTTGACATGTGTCACCTACCTAAACATTGTTGCAGACCAAGTACATCCCTTCAGCACAATGGTATTTTCTAATGGCAGTGGCCTCTTTCAGCAGAATAATGTGCCCTGCCACACTGCAAACATTTTTCAGGAATCTGAAAACTCGTTCAGGTTGTTGACTTTGCCTACAGATTCCTCATGTCTCAGTCGGAGCATCTGTGAGATGTGCTGGACAGACTAGACCTTACAGGACTTAAAAGATCCGCTGCTTATGTCTTGGTTACAGATACCACCACACACCTTCAGAGTCCATGCCTTGATGGGTCAGAGCTGTTTTGGTGGCACAAATGAGACCTACAAAATATTGGGCAGGTGGTTTTAATGTGGCTGATCAGTGTATGTCTTTTAATGTTGCAACAGCTTAGAGCCAATCAGATTTTAGAGCTAGAGCTATTTATTTTAAGAGCAAGTGGTAAACCTGGGCAAGTTTCATGTTGGATATCAACCACATGCTTCTCTGATAGCCTGTGAACACAGAAGATGAGTTCAGATGATATATTTTACATCAGAAACTATTGGTAGTTACAGTTTGTGACATGAACATTTTCTGTCTTGTGAGTTATAGAGGACTGTTTGAAAGCACCACAGGCCAAGCAAATCTGGATTATTGCAATCAAAAGAAATCAGCAGTTCCTGACCATGGTCCTGGAGTACCCCTGCCTACGTGTTTTCTCTGCTCCAACATGCCACTATACATGCATTTCTATAACGAGACAGGCCTTTTGCTAACCTTGACAAAAAAAAAAAAGCCCTGACTGATCTCAAACATTGTTTGGGTGCTCTATCTAAGAGCATACAGTGATAGCACAGGATTCTTTTCCACATTCTGGCGCTGCAGAGGATTCATAAAGATAGCATGCTTGTGCTATATATATAACAGTGATGAAGTCTGGTACTATCAGTAAACTGAAACAGCTCTTTACAGTGGACCAGAGGAAGAAGCAAGCCAGCAGCAATATCAAGATTTTTTATATCTTAAAAGTATATTGTCACTGTTGTAAGAAAACCATATACATCCTTAATGGTAACTATGGATAGGGCTTGCTTTAAAAATGTCATTATGTCATTGATATATGGTTTATTGTAAATGTAATTAATATAGTTCAACATATACATATGTCATTTGTAAGCTTTAATTTATATTAATGCAACAAGTTTCTTTTTCAAGTCTTTTTAGGCCGTATATTACCCTAATGTAAAAGAGGGCTGCCATTTTCAAATGGCATTAAAAAAAATTGAGCTACGAGGTTTTGGCATGACAGTGATGATATGATTTATCTACTAACTGAAAATATTTTTTTATGTACTAGAGACTGGGTTGAGAACCATGTACAGAAAGCTCTGAAAAATGCACTCGTGACTGTATTGGCAGATATGTAGAATTTTTACATTGTTTGAACGTTAATCTAATGCCGAGTCTACGGACAGGTGGCCTAAGAGCACACTGAGCCACGGCTGACCCACTTAGCTCAAGTAATTCTCTGATCCCTCCTCTACCTCAGGGGACACTGTTGTCAATTGGATTGTCATAAATTCACCTCAGCAGTGTGAGTGTGTTGGCTCCCAAGTCTTTGTGTGGGCACTCATTACCATATCGCCTCATTATTGGAAGTCACAAATGAATATCAGGAGATGCACTAAAATGATTTGTTCAGTCTCCAAAACCACTCGCATGGAAAATCTATTTATATTGCATATTCATTGACTTTCAAATTCTAATTTAATTGTGATTATAAAATGCATCCTTCCCAGCACTTACAACATTGTATTGACTGGGCTGAATATGGAAAAATGATATGATGGACGAGGGAACAAGGTTTTCGCATGCTGATGTAGCATTTAATAGATCGATAGATAGATACTTAAGAAAACCTTGCATAACATGTTGCAACTATAATGTACATTAATGTAAACTAAATTTATAACTGAAAGTAATTTTGGACCATTTCTATTTCTGTATTCATTGTTACACTATACGTAAAGGACAGCTCATGCCTTCAAATGGTCCGAACAAAACAAGTCAGAACATTACAACTTATGAGATTTTGGTATGACAACAATGGTTAGATAGATAGAGGCTTTATTCATCAAACCACCAAAAAGAGCACTTTGTTTTTCGAACTGTTGCGCTGAGAAAAGAAGAATAAAGGCTTACATTCAGAGATAGCCGAGTTGCCACCATTCGCCGACCTGACCCTCCGAGACTTCCCAACAATTCCAGAGGAGGAGCTGTTTGAGGACATAGAAGACGCAGGTGATGGTGATGATGAGAGTGGTGATCGTGATGAAGAAAAAGATGAAAGCTCAAAGCGAAGAGGAACAGGAGCTTTGGGGGGAAGCACGATTCTAGAGAGGAAGACGGACAGTGCAGCACCACAGAGCGTCAAGGCGATGGCGGCACACTTCCATAACTTCATCTTAAAATGAGTAAGAGCATTGGCACTCTGCAAGAGAGAATAAAAGGTTCATGTTGTAATGTGGCACAAAGACTATTCCGCTCTCGCTAGCTGTACCCTGGAATCACTGCATTTATACATCTCCTGTATCTTTAATTTGGTCATTCTTATATGCTGCGTCAGATTAGTTTTGGATAGCACTGAAAAAGTGGTCTTGTGAGAGCACCCGTCTATAGTTTATCCATGTACATGTTCGTCATACAAGTAAATTGCCATCTGCTATCAACTACCATCTTTGATCTAAACCCACTGTCTGACACATGACTTCAGAAACAATTTACTTGATAAGCGAATTACTGTTTGTGTTTTAGAGATATGAAGGATTGACCTCTTCATACTCTGCCCACAAAGCTACTGTTGTGAGGTTGAACAAGCCTTTGAGAGCATTGACAAAAATACCATTCAGTCTAATGATAAATTAAAGCACAAAACTCGCATTTTGTCAAAATAGCTTCATTTAGAGGCCCCAGCACGCTAAACATTTGCAGCAGTCGCAGGAGCAAAGCTCACACATTGTGGCCACGTTTCATGTTCAAAACTGACACATGAACCTAAATGGGCAGTTCATGGGCAGCGTACTTAGACAAACATGTTCCTCATGCATATGCATTTAAGGAAAGGTGATGTAAATTGTGGGAGGACTGCATAAAAGCATAAGGAGATATCAGAACTGCTGAAGACATGTAACGGTCAATTTACTGTGCTCTACTGTGTATCATGGTGACTGATTTTGCCACAATTTTCCCTGCCTTTTAAATCCTAGTGTGTATTTGCTCTAGGATCTTAGGGACAAGTTGAGCCTTGAACAGTCTGATTATTATCAAGATAATCAGGAAAATCATCTAAAGTCCTAGGAACAGATGTAGACACGAGAAGATATGAAATACACCGTATTGTGGCTGCAACATGCACAGGCAATCAGTTATCATTTCCCAAACTATATTTTCTTAGCCACTAAAACTACATTTTAGTGGGGAGGAATTTCATTTATTAACAGAGCTATCTCTGTTTGTCATTGAATTTTAATTTGCAATTTTCTTGACATTTCTCTGAGCGTTTTAAACACTTGTTAGTTGGGAGGCGCTCTTAGCTACAGTTTTAGTAAATCAGCCCTTATGTTCAGGCGCAAAAAAGCATGTTTTGTGTTTGTGCTTGTACATATGTCAGGACTAGAGAGTGTTATAATCATATTGCAATAAATATATTGTGTATATGTGTGTCACACTGTGAGGAACGATGAGTTTGGCATCGCAGCTGACCTGGAAAATCATTGTTACAGGGTGGCTACAAACAATTCATTACAATCTGAACTTAACTACCACTTTTCACTGGACTGAATGGGATTTTTACCACTATTTGTCCAAAATCAAAACTGTTGCAATGAACATGGGTCAACTTCTCACCTATGGTGCATACCAAACAAGTTCCATGTGCATTTCAGGGTTGAACCCCGCTGTGAGAAAAGACTTCCTGTAGACAGGTTCATCATTCAGCGATTTCATTCACAGATGTTATCACAAGTGGTTTTGCCATCCACAAATATTTTGTGTCTCCACTGAACTTGTTCCAGTCGTGAGTCGCAGGTGTGGATTCTTTGAGGGAATGCGATGTCCTTTGCCCCCATTTTTGCTTTCAGAGATTTTCTGACACATTCAACCCCAGCATGTTCTTTCTACTTCGACTGTGCAAAGATCAATCTGGAAATTCACCAGAGGCTCTGCATAATCTATTACAGTATTATCCCAGTCATGAAATACTTCTTGGCCGCTTGTCAACTCACACATGAAAAGTATATTAGTTCTCTTCTTTAAGTCACCTCCTCAGTCAAGTTGTCCCACAGTCTTATGGGGGTAGCTTTGTTTTCGGATGGGACATTTGTAGATTTATGGGCCTTTTCCTAAATGGGCCTGTTGTGATCTGTGCCAATAACTCACTCCAAGCATCACCTACAGACACACAAATCTATGATGTGACAGCATTGTTGAAAACAACGAACCCTCATAATGTTGCAGTCGTACTATAATGCACATAACGTGTAACATGTACATGACATAAGGAGACCCGAAATGATCAAATATGATGAAATATTTCCGATGGTCTGTTTGTCATGAAGATGTTTGCATAATTAAACAGTCATATCACGCTGGATGCTGCCAATCCTGTTACATCAGCGAACAGGCACCCATCCTGGCTAGCATCACTCTGAGGGGAAAGGAAGGGTCATGCTACCCACCCAGAGAAAACCTGGCCAACTATGATCTCTTGGCCTCCTCTGGTTCCCAAATTTTGAGGTTTGATTAAATATTTGCTGTTTTGTTTACAAACATACTATTCACATACCAGTTCCTTTCAAGTGTCCTCACTCTTGGAAAAGGGGTTCTTCAAGGATTCTTCAAGAATGGTTCCGTAAAGAACCATAAGCTCTCAAAGAAACGTTTGAATGTTTACATGAGTCTTTGCACTATGATAGGAAACCACTTGAATATGGTCCTCTAGCACTAAAAAGTTTTGTATTATTACTATATAGAACCTTTTCTGGTAAAAGTGTAGTGCAATACTGATATTCTATGTACACTTTATTGGGATATTTATCATGTAATTGGAATCATCTTCCTTGTTTGAACCATAGAGAGTACAAGGATGCAAAACAGTTCTGCAGATGAGGAAATGGTAATCTGACAGTGACAGAGAACTTCTCCAGACACAGAGCCTCACAAAGTACTTTGCCAGAGCATATTAGTATGTATTGGCTTCAATTAGGATTTGGTTGCTGACCAGAAGAACATGGAAAGTGGAAAACGAAGATGACCAAGAAATGAGTTCTCTAGCAAAGGGAGGAATGAATGTTTTTAGATGTCTGCTTTGTGGCTAACAGAATATTGGCTTCCATTTGAGCACAATGTGTTAGAGGTCATGTCTCTCAAAATGTTCTGTTTTTCCATGTTCTGCAAAGGTTTGAAACAACCTGTCATGTAACTTCAACATCTTTATTCTGACTAATTTAAAAGGGAACTGGATCTTTATCTCCATCACTGCCTCAACTGTAACCTCAGGGGATTGTAAAAGTTTCTTTCAGTGTTTTCGGAGTCACTCTTTGAAGCTTAATGCTCTTGATGCCTTGAAGGAAATGTCATAGCTGAGGAGCACTTCATGCACTGTGAAGTGAATTAGTCATTAGGAGGCATCTGTGGGATGACTGTCCTGATCCAGGGTCAAAACCATTTCTGAACTGGAAAATGTTCTGTTCCAGGTCTCTCTGGTAGGCGTCACTCCCATGCTCAATGTAAAATCTGCTCTATGTTTCTGGTTGTCCTATTGTCAAGCATTTATACTCTCTACTAGAGATGGCTGCATCAAATATCAGGTATCTGATACGTTTTTTTTCAGCAGTTTTTAAAGAAAATAAATGTATCAGCCAATTAGTCTAATTAACAATAAGGTTTCAAATGGGAATCCCACAATGTATTCAGTTTTGACACAGTTCCGTAGATAGTTCAGAGTGTGAAAGGGTCCATTGTAAAGAAGCTTAATGACACAGCCATAACCATTGTACGGTTTATAACCATTTCATTTAGCAACGGTAGGGGAGCCTTTGGAGGTACTGACTGCTTTAGAGATCTAGTTCTTTGACAAATTATGCCGACATTTTGAACATTGGTGGTATCTTCTTGCTACATTGGTATTGACAAAGAAAAACTGGTTTTGAGCCGTGTTTCTCATACATATAGGAGAGATTTTGTATCTTTTTCATGCTGTTGAATCCTCCCTAGTTTTCTCCACTATCATATGTTTTACAACCCAATAAAGCATATTTCAGATGCTCTTCCAGTACAAAAGTGATGACAGATTAAGAATTTACAGCTGAAACCTTTCTTGGCCTGTTGTCTAGTGCTTAAAAGAGGATGCCTCCCAATAAAACTGCAGTACATAATGGATGAACTCTTGAATCAGTTTTACTCTATGGTACGCTACGGTATTCACTACTCTATATTTCAAATTAATTGTTAGCATTAAAGGGCCTATATAATATATTAATTTTTTTTTTTACTCTAAAGTCCAATTCTGGCATTTGGCTTATGCACTAAAACAGTTATAATTAATTTTACCTGATCATCAGGTGAACCAGCCCTTTTGTAACCCTTAGAATTGAGGTATCTGACTGATATATGTAAATGACCTGTTCTGACTGGCTGCCCTGTATTGTGCCTTGTTCAAAAAGCAGTCTAGACTGAAACAGTGCTTATAATGCCTGAAGATAAACTGCTGTTAATTGAATAAGAGTGTAAATGTGAATGCATTTTTTTGTGTCATCACAAAACCAATCAAATCAAAATGGGCAGTTTTTGCAGGTGTTTTTAAAACTAGACTGTATGGGCTGGGGTGTGAATGATGCATTTCGAAATTTTAGCAGTGTTTATATACTACATTAAACTATGCTGTCTCAAAAGAAGTTCCCTGTTTACGAAGTGGTGAGCCATGTGCAGCAATTTCTAATCAGAGAAATGAATAAACCACTTGGCAACAGCATTTCACCAGTAACGTTTATCAGCTCAGCACATACAAAGCATGACAGTATGTTTTCATAATGTAATGGAGAGTATGGGCTATTTTCAGCAGTGCAGAGACAGCCTGAATCATTAACATATATGAGGAATGTTCTCTTTAACTAAGGCCATTTCTGCAAATAGGCCAAAAAAGGCGTTTTCAAATGTAGTGACATTGTTAACATTATACAATTCTACTCCTCCATCCAAAGGTCCCTCCGTCCTAGATGATCTCTAACTATTCAAATAGTTGAAATCAACATTTTGTACCCACAGTAGGGGAACGCTCACTTAACAGTGGCGTCTGTATTTGTGTAAGTGTTTGTGTGTGACTGAATGTTCTTTCAGCCCTATCCAAACACTATCTGACTAATAGGTCTACCTCCACATTTCCAGTGTAATTCCTTTGTTTCAGTGGTCTTAACAACTGTGAAAAGGCCAGACAGGATATTCTCTACATAAATTGTACCATTAAGTGCCTTGTCCCTTATTAGGAAACAATGCAATTGTTCACAGGATGCCTTCAAAAAGTGTCCCCCTGCCTATCTAACCTATGTTGAAAATGTCTATGTGTGTTTTCCGCTACAAAAAAGACTTGAAGAGCATTATATGTATTTTTGGAACATTCAAAACAAGACCAAAAATAAAACAAATTGTCTGGTCAAGTGGGTACCTAACAATAATCAAATGGACACAGTGGCGCCTTAGAACTTTCCCCCATGCACGTTTCTCATACTGGAGAAACAACTGGAAATCATGCTTTGTTTGTAACTGTGTGACTGTGCTACAAAGGTATTTCTCAAATCATGTACTTCATACCATGAAACGGTCCTCACACTAATTTAAAAGTAATTAGTTTCCCCTCAATACATTCAGTTACAATCCTTACTATGTTAAAACAGGTGTCTATGTTCATTCAGGTGCAACATTAAAGGAATGAGCCATAGAAATACTGTTGTAAGCTTCAGGGGATTAGTGTTAAGGCCCTCCAATTTACTGTGTCAGTCACGTACACTACCATTTTCTGGTAAATTCTTAGAATGAAGATGTGTGGGTGTGAGGCTGACATGCTTTGAGTTCATCTTGAGTCATTCCTGGAGTACTGATGGCTCATTGTGGTTCATCAAGTATAGACACTGTCAAAACACAAACAATATCCCTCTCTCTTGCACTCACTTGCATCTGGCCACCATAGGGGTACCGCTCTGAAAACAAAACAAAAAAAAAAACATTGCAGTGTGCTTTCATCATAATCCTAAATGACAACAAAATATATTTTAATATATCACTGCTGATGGAAACCCTCAACAGTGTTTCGAACAGCATTGGTACTTATGGGTACTTTTTTCTCCACTTGAAACCATCAGAATCAGAATCAGAAAACTTCAAAGTGGACACATAATGCAAAACTCACTTTTTGCATCTTATTGTATTTCCATTTGGTTCTCTACTGCTCCTATAAACACTCCAAGCACGAAAACAACACAAATCCAAACATATAGGGCTGATAGCGCCTCTGTTTTCTGCCATTTTCACGTGAGGTAAATGCGCAGCGTTAGCATGGGATGGGTGGGGCGTGGCCAGAAACAGCTTATTTGCATGAAAGTGACAGTGCCCTTAAACGGCTCATTTTGAAAGGGACTGAAACTGTCGAGAATAGAGCTGGTGAGATCTCTTTATGTGACAGTGATTTTGTGCAAAGAACTTAATGAACATGTTTTGTATAGCCCATAGACCCATTATAACTAAAGTGAGTTTTGCATAATATGTCCCCTTTAATGGATCCTGGAGGAAATTGCTTAAGCTAAACTTAACTTTTTTATCTAAAGTCATGACAAATGGGCAAATAAATGTTTACATTAACTTACAGTAGGATTTGCAAATGTGTTTTTAATGTTCAAATTTTGTTCTGGTCACAACACTATTATCAATATATTTGTTCTTTGGAGACTGCTAGTCAAACGGCATCCCAATGCAAGTGTGGGACTAGTTTAGGTTTATCTACTTAGCTGGATATATATTGCAATCTAGGCAGTGGAAGACACCCCTGACCAGCAGTTTGTGGTGTTGAACCATCCAACTACATGCTAGGCCCATTGATCCACAAAACAATTTGCTTCTTTTTCCTGGATTGTTTTTATTAGCTTTTTATTTACAGATTTTTATTGGTAATTGCATAAAAGAAATACAGAGTTGTAGCTTTTTTTTATTATATACTTTATATCTATTCTACCCAAACACAAAACAGACTATCATGGGCAAGCATGCCATTCAGGCTAACCATGGTAAACTGTCCAACCCTAAAAACCATCCAAGATTAAACCAAAAACAAAGTGGAAGTCCACAAATCATTCAGTCATTCTGAGTGACTTGATGTGACATGTGCCTTTCCAGAGAAACTTGCACAATCAGAAGTGTTTACAGGAATAGTCACAGGAACCAGATGCCTGAAGATTGTATTATTCTGTAGATTCTCATCGTTTTTCCAAACAAGACTGATAATGATTTCATACATACCACCATATATTCTGAGGAAAATAAAATAGGCCCATGTCTTATTGTCCTGTCAGTATTTGTAACCGTTTATGGTATCGCAGAGGTTGTCGGCCTTTTAACTCTCATGACGTCTTATTAGTAACAGACAAACAATTATAATCAAAACGTTCTTCTGATGCTACCTCACCATTAGTCATGAACAATAAACATCAACGTGGACCGAACCATCACAGGGAGTTTTCAGAGATCCACTGCTTAGTAGAACATGTTGAAATGTTTTGCTTGATTGACAACATAATCCTTTCACCTGACAGCAGGCTATCCACATCCACCTACAATGTAATCAACGGAAAAGGTGAATAATATCCTGCTTACTCCTTCTTTCTCTTGTGCTCTTGAAAAGCTTCTATAATAAGCCACACATAATCCATCTTTTCCGGTTTTGAGTAATGGGCACCCCTAAAGAAGGAATTTCTTTCTTTCTTTGATGATAAATCAAAATGTAAACAGTTTATTTGTTGCCCCAAGGGTAGATCATTGGTGTCTAAAATTTGCCTCTTTATTTTCGGACTGGACTGACAGGCTAGTGTAGCTCAGAAACAATGGAAGCTCATAAGCCAATGATTAGCATAATAGAAACTGCATAAGCTGTGCTCCTCATGGACTGAAGTTGTGGAGTTGACTTGCTTTTGTGCTTCTGTATAGTATACTGTTGTCTCTTAAAATGGACAAAAGTTTAGTTTAACAAAGCTAAAAACAGTAGCAGCACCTGTCAAGCACCCAGTATTTTGTGTGTATTTTGTCTATTTTGATAGATAGCAGTATGTGATACAGTATCAGAAACCACAAAAGCAAGTCTATTTGAGATGACTAAATGACTCAACATGGTTTGAACCAAATTTAGCCATGCAGCTTGCACATTATTATAAATACTGAACATGTTTTTGTGAGAATTGTGTAAATGGGAATTTTTGCTGAATTATTTCTTAAATGTTTATGTGGGAATAGTCCATAATTACTTTAAACAACTTTGACAACAATGGGGAGGGAATTTGGCCTCAAGGTAATACTTATGAGGATCTCTCAGTTGGCATCTGCGCTGATTTCTTTATAACCGTAGCCGAGATTAATGCCGTCCATATATCATGACACTAAAACAGACAAGTCAAGTAATATCACAAGCTGATGTTAGAACTTAGAGAGTAACTGATATTCCTTTTGTGTCCTTTACACAAGGCCTAGTCATGCTGGTCTCTAAGCCAGCGCTGTAGCTGTGTTCCAGTAGGTTGCTGTTTATCATGCTGTTCCATGTCTGTTACAATCCGCTAGTAAGACAACTGTATAGAAACGACTGAAAAAAAAAACACACAGATGTCTCTCAAATGAAAGGCACCACTCCCAGTGTTTATGGGCCATATGATGAATGGTTCCGCTCAAAACTTTGTTTATTTTTTGTGCCTTTCCAATTGCTATATTGCGTGTTTATGTCTAGTGTTTTGTCACGGCATCTGCTTTTGCATGGTCACGTTCGGCAGAGAGTGAATTGAAATAACAGTGTCTTCCTCACATACTGCAAATACATTAAACATTTATGGGCCATGTGCCTTCGTGTAATGTATTCAGCACCACATAAACGATAACTGTTTTTACTATTGACTTGAATAATGCATTAAAGGATTGTATAGGCTCTGAAAACATAATGTACAAAAATCTGAAAAAAAGTGTATCTACACTCCTAAAATCTTCAAGGTTATTGATCTGGACATACATGATCATAAAACTTTCATTGGTATAGAATGTTTACACTAAAGGTTCTTAACTCTCTCGCTCATTTACAAAATTTATTCTTACAGAAATCTTTTAACAGGTTAAAGTGCTTCCCAACGGCATCACTTCAAAGAACACTTTTTGGTGCATTTTCAAGACAGTATACATTATAAATTAAAAGTGGATTGTAGATATATTATACTCTTTAATAAGAATGTTCCTAAATGGTTCTAACATGTGGATCCTAAAAAAAAAACCTTAGCTGGAAGGTTGGAGGTTGTTTACATTTTGAAAAGGTTACCCACACTCATATCTCATATCTTTATTATGGTACCTGTAATTTTAAGACAGCAGGCATTCTACACATTCCCTGCTGTAACTTTAGACAGTAAACATTGGATTTTATATGTACATTGCCAGTTGTTTTTATATCAGTTACACAAAATAAAGGTTCTGAAATGGTTCTAATGTGTAGTTCTTGAAAACAAACTTTGATTGGTATAGAAGCTCTACATTATGTGGAGTTCTTCTTTTTAACTCTCCACACTCACATATCTCATTAGCAAAAAGTTCTTTGAAGAATCATTGATAAACGTGGTTTTTGAGTAACTAAAAGTGGTTCTTGTTGGGCACTTGCTCCTAAGAACCTGTCTCTGGCACCTTTATTTTGAAGAGCGTCTGTCAAACCCAATTATCTTAATAGCAGACTGTAAGCGCCTAACCACTATGTTGAGGTTTAAGTGTTTACAAAAGCAAGATATACTACCAATCACAATCTAACCCCATAAATAGTTGCATGGGAATTCCTTAAACATGTGACAACTACATGTTGTTACTGTTTGATTTCCTTGCCTTTCCTGTTATATTCTATTATTATATTCTATTATTACATATTTTATTATTTATATCATATTATATTGTATTAGATTAGATTAGATTAGATTAGATTAAGTATTTGTCCTCACAGTCAGCAGCATAAGCAGTTTGTTTGCTTAAAAATCCTTTTGTTAGCAGACCACATTGTATCATTGAACAGATCTATATCATGCTGCAGATGTTCCTTATGCTGACTTTGGTCAGGTGGGGAGGTTTCAAAAGAAAGAAAGTGAACTCTATCTCAGCTCCCAATCCTTCCATCAAAAGCCTTTGTTCTGCCAGGAGGAACCACTCAGAGTTTGGCCACAATGCTTGTATAGCCTTTATTCACGTCTTCTTCTTAACTGAATAGCACCATAACTCTTCCCTCCTGAAAGAGCGGAGGAGGCCTTAAAGCTGTTCTTTTCTAATGGGATCTTCTCGCTGAACGTTCTGGCAGTTCCTCAAGGCCGAGGTTCCGTTCGTTTGCACCCTTAAACATCCATTATTAGAAATGATTTTCTTCATGCGCATTCCGTATCACATCCTTCATTCTCCTTTCTTGTAGCTGCATAATCTATGTAATCATAGATATTAGAATAGCAGAAAGAAACATTTCTTCTGTAACAAACAAGTTCTGTTGCCGCTTCGTATTTTTTTTACACCACGACTGGGAAAATGTTTCCAATTTCTATCATCCCGACAAAAAAAATGTGTCTAAATACATCACCAGCTGTTTAGTTGTATAAATAGTGGCCCCTCCTGTGTATACAGAGTTCACTTAGAGTGAATAATCTTGCTGGAGCAGTTCTAATTTTCAGCACACAATTCTTGTAATTGCCTGAGCAGGGGCATGGATGTTCCCAGTAGGTTTCGCATGGGTGGACTTCAGCTATGCCTGTGCTTCCTATACATCGCATGTTCCTCTCGCCTTCAACAGAAATAGATTAGATGGTGTGTTTGAGAGAGCATGGCAGTGGCAGCGGATCTCTTTTATCTCCCGCTGTTGAGATAACAGCACTTACAGAGCAGCACTGTTCCTCCACCAAGAGTGAATGGAGATGCACTCTGAAAGTTTAGACTGGTGTTGGCGTTACCAAGTTTGATGGTTGATTTGTATGACGGACGGCAAACATAAAAGTCAAGCTTTATGACTGATTATGACATATGACTGAATCCCCTTTAGCGGGTTATCGCCTGAGGTGTAACAAAAAAGTAAAGTGAGGGGCAAACACACATACTGAGCAAGAGTGAGTTCTAATTTCTCGGCTCAAGTGAACATACGTTTTGAAGGAAATTATCACAAAGAGCCATAAGGAAGTACCTTGTGTTCTTTTACAGAATGTTAGAGATAAATATTTTCCCAAATTCCACAAGCAGTTCCTTTTATGAAAAATGAACGTAAGCCAAAGCCAGTGACAGCAACTCCTGTGTGAATTTGTACATAACTCTGTATGAATGATGTGATGTTTAATTTCAGCACATGCTCATCGTGGGGTGACAGACTGGCACTTAAGCTGCGGCTTAGATGACAAAAGTGGATGTGTCCTTACCGTTTGCCCGGCTTATCCAGACTTGTCAGCGTGTCTATGTTTTCAGATGACCTCTGGGTAAAAATGGCACTGATCAATATTCCAGCCCTTTTACTTGGGGAGAGGTGAAAGAGGCTGCAGTGGTCTCTCCTTCTTTTTCTTGTTGTCCTTCTTGGTTGTGTCCAGCAGTCTAAGGTGCGGGGCGTTCAAGGGCTAGTCCCCAAAAGTGCTGCATTCTTTCAGCTTCAGAGGACCGTCAGACATCCAGGGGCTTAGGGTGTGTAAGAAGGCTCCCCAAATCCCCATCTTGCTGCTAGGGAGTGATTGTGCAATAAGTCAAGCAGACATGCGGGGAAAAAAAAAGTCTTCCTCTGGGTAAAAATAAAACTTCCACACAGATGATTTGCTTTTGAGAGACGCCCCTTAGAGTGTGGTCTACAAGTGGATTTCCAAAAGTTAAGAAGTGATTAAAGCAACTATTTTGCAAATTCACCTCCCAAACCTTGCTAAATGTCAGTAGAGAATGCAAAAGTCATTTAAAGACATTTTAAAGCACTTATGCAATAGCCTCATGCAAACAGTTTGCCGTTGCTCACCAGTCCACTCACGTCCTGTGAAATACAATGCTGAGGAGATGGCAATGTGGCTTGAGAAAGTTGTTTATTCCGCGAAAATTCCTCTGCAGTGATTCACTAAAGCGAGGGAAAGCTGATGGCAGCACACTCACGCCTCTTCAGCAGATCTCTAACAATTATTCCAAAATCCATTAAGTACGTTCCAAGTTAAGAGGCTTCTCATCGGACCCAAAGAATCTTCTTCTCGGCTGTTCCAACAGATATAAGCTGATATGACTTTCTGAAGGAGTGCATTAGACAAGTTTTCAGGTAGTGATCCCAGCCTCGATTACACAAGCAAACCCTAGAGCCTGTGTGTGTCCTCTTCTTTGGGCTGGGACCAGGATGTTACCTTCTCCTTTTGATCCTGTCTGATCAGTGGATTAAGAGTGAAGAGCTGCTGCTACTTGGTGCCCAACAAATCAAACACTTTCATCAAAAGCTTGAAGTTATTTCCGTTCACAGCAAGACTGGACCAGTTCCTTGCGGAGGGAATGGAACTGGTGCGCAAAAGCGAGTCTCCAGCTGGCTGAGTGCTGAAGTGCTGGTGCAGAGGGGATGGTTGAAGAGAGAGATGGAAGGGAGGGGGGTTACTGCACTTTACTCTTCCTTTACCCCCACCCCTCCTTCACAGACACAAATGCAAGACTAATAAGCTTCACCTCCAGCCAAGTGGAAGAGAAAAGGTTAATTAGAGTGGGATCTGTAGGACACGTTATTAAGTAAGTTGCTTACTATGGTCATTTTTCCAGTATTCATGAGACACTTTTATCACTGTCTTGTTTGCACTGGCTCTTCTTCTCATGTACTGCTCTGACAGCCATCCATATCTTAGATGTTCATTTGTTTGTTGTTGTTGTTGTTGTTGTCCTATCTAGTTAATATTCTGTGTATTAATTGTTTAATTGTATATTGTATTTATAGCCATTTCATACTGTTGTTTAGCCACAGTTTATCTTGTGTGTAGTACCATGGCCCAGAAAAACCTAGTGTATGCAAGTCATGACAATAAAGACTACTTGACTTAAACCACTAATTACATTACACTGACCACTTATTTTTTTAACCATTAATCAGATATCAACAGCCATAGCAAAAGCATGGTAGTATTCAATGTTGTCTATCAGAAATTGTGGTCACACTTTCGTTTGACTGTCCCCTATTGTTTATCTACAGAAGATTCTATTGTTAACAAGTTGTCTGGTGAAAATCAATGGTTAATAACAGCATTAGGGTTAGGGTTAGGATTAGGATCAGGATTAGATTTAATGGTTAAGGTTAGGGTTGGGTTTATGGTTAGTTTTAACTGCATAATTTATATTCAGCTTCAGTTGCATTTAATATATATCTCGTTGAACCTTAGCTGAAGACAAGACAAGCATCTACAAAGCATCTACAGTGGACCATCCAAGCTGTGTTACTGACATTTGAACGGTCCTTTGGTCCATATGTTCTCTGAGCTTGCCTTTTCAAATTATAGTTAAATATTATTAAATCCAGTCTTTTGGCCAACTAAGTACTTATTTTAAAATAAATAACAACAGAACATTTTATTGTAAAAAAAAAAATGAACATTTTGAAATTACATATGAAATTACATGTAATCAAAAACTTTCACATAGTGGCTATTAGGTGCTCTTGTGAGTGCTGTGGCATTTTTAGCTAGTTTTTTTTTTTTTTGTCCTCACTGCTCATTGAAATAAGTATGTCAGAAGTACAGATTCTAAGTTTTTAGCCCATACCAAGTCTGCATTTGTATTTCAAATCAATGGTCTGCATACAGGTAAGTGAACCAATCTTTTATATTTCTGCCGATGTTGATTTTGTGAAACATTGAAACTAATTGAAAGAAGTCAGTGCGGACTCAAACCTGTCCATTCAGAACATTATCCAGATGTGAATAAGGTATATTGTCTGGTATTGCCAAATTAAAGTATTAACTCGCGAATGATAAATGTTATTAATAATTCATATGTATGTAATAAAATACATGGTCTTCAGCACTTTTCTTTTACACCAAAATGTTCCGATAATAGTCATTACAATATCAAGAAGCTACCTGTGAATGCATTTAAATAGATCTTCTTCTTGATCTTCACTTATGCATGTGCATCATCCTCATTGCACTGCATCTTAAACGGCAGTGTTTAAATCTTAAACACTGACCTGACCTGGGCTGTTTGCCTGAAGCTCTATAATCAGTTGGCTTTCATAAGCAACTGTGACAGACATTTTACAACACACTCTCTCTCTTTGAAACACATAAGTCAGTTTTAGCCAACGCAATTCATCATCTCTCATGATGATGATGATGATGTGGGAAACTATTGAAAAATGTTGTAGCGCTTCACTGCCATGACAAATTTGTCACAGATACAGGCAAACAGACACATATCGAAATAAAAGACGTTTGTTACTTCACTAAAATGATACCTCAAGTAAAAATATGAGATCAAAAACTACTGACCGAGATATCTTACATGGTCTTCTTACCATTGGCCTGGCTTAACCAGACTCATTAGCCAGTCCGGTTGTTAAAATAAAAAAGTGAAGACAAAGACTTGGATGATAAGACAAAAAGATGAGCTTAAGATAAGGTGTGCCTTTTTCAAGGTGATGATCTAAAACCAACTTAAATTTAACCGAATATTGGACAGTGGGGAAAGAAAGCATTAGTAAAGGCTATAAGTTTACTCTTCGAGGTGGAGTTAGCAGTGCGGTTTGTAACAGCTCAGGGATCATGTTTGCAGGGTGTGGTTTTTGGCATATGTTATTGTATACGGTTTCAGGAGTTTGCTTTGTAACAACCTGACCTTTAACACACTTCAAGAACTTCACAAAGACACATGTTAAATAGTCCATATCCTACCCTGCTTTGATCTTCACGAGGTCCACTTGTGATGTTTTTGTGGACTCATTTCTAGATGAGCATTTTCTGACCTCCATTGTTACTCTGCCTTTAATACTGTTATTTGTAAATGAATGCCAAGACCCTGTAAGCTGATTAGGCTTGTTATGTAAATGTGTTGTTTTTGTGACGTCACAAAACAATACAATATTAACATGCACCATGAAAAAATGATTTTAACATTTAAATTTGTTTTTAAAAGGGTTAAAAAGTCCACATAAAGAAAAATCTGTAACTTCTCTTAACTAATCCATTGAAGCTCAGTTAACTAAAAAATAAAGACAGCCCAGTAACTAACTTTTTCTAAGTTTTTTTACAGCGTATAGGCTGTTTTTGGAGCTTAGGTCCCTTAAAAGGAAATTAAAATGGTACAAACATTTCAAAAGGATGCTGAGATCTAACCAAAGCTAAAGTAACTTCTTTGGATTTTTGTTTTTTGTTACTGAGCGTAGAAAGTATTTCTCTCGTTGGCTGTTTAGCTGACATACAAGCGACTTCTCTACAAAGTGCTCCTCTAAGTTAGCTGCTCCTGAGTTCGTTTAGAACTTGTTAATTCAGCAAAGCGTGGACTGTGGTGCTGATTTAGCCCTCGACCAAAAGTAAAACACTTTATTCTCATGTTTAGTCTGAGAACATTTCAGTACTGTGGCCCTATCTGCAAGGGAGCTGAAAGTTGTCATCAGCAACCTGCTCTTACCCGATCGATCTTCAGCTCTGAAGATTGTGTTTAGGCAAATGCATGTAAAAGGGAGGCAGTCATTATTCTTTTGGCCAAGCTTGACCAAACAAGTCGGGATCTTTGTCATCTATCCTCGTTCTATAGCGGAACAACGTATTTGTTTGGTTTCCCTGGAGATTAAGTCTGGAGGAGGGCAAAACACTGGGCATGGCTTTTAGCCATTTTTTTTTTTTTCTTCTCGTCATCATAGCATTGAGTGTGCATTCTATAGCACAGTGGTCCTCTAAAGAGAGATCATATAACCTGAACATATGCTCGGGTAAGGCCTTATAATACGATTAAGCATTAACCACTGAGGTGATGGTGCTGACTGCTTCGTGTTAGATTAAAAAGCTTGCAAAAGCTTTTATTTTATGCTTGTGCAAGCAGGAAGATCAACAGCAATGCTCGACAAGGCTGGACAATTTGCTGTCTCTGGCTGCTTTGCTAACAAGGATCTTATTGAGTCTCTGGGGTTCTTTGAAAATGCCCATTCTGTGTGGTCTGCTTTAGCACTAACTTAATGTAAACCCAGTGCCCAGGTTCAAACATTTCTTCTGGCACAGCCTATTGCTAAAGACTTTACTCTGTTCCTGCTAATGAGAGAACTTTGTAACATGATGGATGAAAACAGCAGTCCAAACATTCATTCTGAGGCAGGAAAATCCCAGTAAAAGGCAGCTGTAAATGAAAAAAAATGGTGATTTCTACTCCAGTCACTCGATCCACCTTTTTTTTTTTTTTACTTTATACATCCATTGTTAAGGTCAAGAGACTGAAGAAGGACAAACCGTTCCCTATGCAAAGTCTGACTGGGGCTCTAGCCAGAAAATCGAGGATCAGGTAAGGGTTTGTGTAGCAAGCTGTTGCCCTCAAATCACAGCAACTATAAACAGCGCTGAGAGGAAGGCTCTGCAGCTGTGCTTGGCTGGGAAGCTGAAGCCTTGCATCTGTAGAGTGTTGGGTTTAGGCTACTTGTGAGATAGCAGGAGGTGAAGTCATTCTTGCTCAACCCCAACGCTCACATTTTGAGATCGAAAGGGAAAGGGTTCCCATTAGTGATTTGCCATTAGGTCCTGACTCGTCTACCCCAGTGCACTATTCCACAGGATCATTTTCGCTGCTGCTTAAAAGTGTGACTGGCACTCATGTGTTTTATTTCAGGTTTTCTTTCACAATGAAGGAACCGTGCAATTGCTCAACCAAACGACCTAGGATGATGACCAGAACGTCTTGTCAAATTTAATCTCAAGCCTCATCTGCACCTCTATAATCACCCTTGCCACAATGAAGAAATTTTGGAAATCTCCTCATAATGCTCTGCTCTGCTTGTCAACAGGAGAACCAACAACACAAATCTCCAATCCAGCTGTGAACTCACAAGTATCTGTTGATAGGCCTATTTTGGTTTCAGTTACAAAACACTAGCAAATGAAGCTTCAGGCGACTGTCTGTAATAGCCTGGAAGAATATATAAGGTTCTTTATAAATGCGACACATTTAATGAATTGCTGGCTTCAAAACAAGAATTTGGATGGAAATTTAGTAAAAGGAACTATATAAAATGTAGAATTGAGTGAAAAATAGTAATGATGAAAATGATAATAAATATTTTGCTCTAGTGATAAGAAATGTGTGTAGGTGTTTTTTTTAAATGCAAATTTCTGAATAAATAAAATGTCAAGGAAATTCAAATGTCTAATATTAAAGGACTCCACACCTTTCCTATGCTATCACTTTCATTTTGGCAGCCACGTATGTGGAAAACAAATGACTGCAGAGTAATTATCTAAACTGAATGTTTAGGTTCTGTAAGTTCTCTATGATATTCCGGTGGATGTATTTCATGTTTCATAAAAATCTGTCTCTAAAAATGTGGGGCCTACCACTGTAAAGTGTAGAATAAATCGAAACCTTACAAGTTTTCAAGAACAGTGAATCATAAATTGTTGATGAAGCTCATGATGTTGACCATAAATTGGATTGAAGGGACTTCATTATGCCTGTGACCAAAGAAAAAAGAAAGAAAAGGAAGTGCAGCTGGAATGAATTGCTTTCTCTCCAGATCTTTATAGAACAGTTGCAAAAGGCCCAAATTGGCCTGAAAAATGATTCTACCGTTTTCTTTCTCAGGCTGAAGTTGAGTTGGCATGCCTCAAGATCTCAAGAACAAAACAAGTGAACAAGTTGACTGACAGATTGGAATTCTATGAAAGTAAGCATGAAATGGGTACTCATGTGTTTTCTGGCACACAGGCGTCACATAGCAGTCATCACAGAAGCCAAGTTAGCTTTACAAATGCTTCTCAAAATCATACATCTGCTCAGACCCAATGAATCTTTAGTGAGCCTTCTTAAGACAGAAAAATGTGGAGATATTATAAATACTGTAGAAGGTGAAGATAAACTGAAAGCGAACATCTGCTATGCGTAGGAACAATTTTTACCATATTCACTTTCTCCCTGGTTGACAAATATTGTGCAATTTATGTTTTGTTGCTGCATTCAAAGTAGCCTAATGTTTATACATGCGGCGAGGCTCAATTTAGCAATTTCAAAGTAAGCACTTGCTAAAGCTGCCAGATTCACAGGCAATGATTATATTAGGATTCAAAGCTAGATCTGAGGCCAGTTCTGAGAATGCACTGCAATCTTTCCCTTCTGAATTCACTGACAAGAAAAACACTCTCTTTTTTATTCAATTCTTTTGATTTTTTTTTGAGATGTCTTTTTTTTTTAACAAGGGAATTAACGTAGGAACGTCTTCTGCTTTTGCAATGAGCTGGCACTAAACACAGGCTTCCCTCTAAGGGTGCTCATAAATCAATTAAGAAAAATGAAGGCCTAAAAGTGCGTAATTCTGTCATCTCCTTTCCTCAAATGACACACTGCTGTGGCGACACAATGCTGTAAAAGCAAGTCCTCCTGCGCGTCTCCAAAATATTCCATCTCCTGTGCTAAGAGGAGACTTTCAGAAACCCTGTTATGACCTGCAAAGGGCTGCATGACTTATACTTTCAGCATTATTTGCTGACTTTGCATCCCTGTATGCGTGTGTGTGTGAGGCAGGATGAGTGTATGCACTCGGATGGGTGCGGGTTATTGTGTGTGTGCGAGGAGACACATTTGAGAAGTTTGGCTGGAGTGTATTGGATTCCCTATGCTCAGCACCGTGTAAATTATTCAGTGGTGGGATTTTCTTGGTTTGGGAGTTTATTAGTTTAAGTCTCACCGCCTGTGGTGGGATTTCAGTCCCTTTCATTTGCAACTGCTCATGTAAGAAATATCCCCAGGCTAAGCTTTATTTAAGTTTTCAACTTTATTAATATTGACATGTATGAAAAGCTATACTAGAGTGTATTATAAGGATTAGAATTTGAATATAAAAGTGTATAAATATATCATTATGCTTAACCAAACCTGATTATTGTAGTTGGTCATAGGCTGGGTTGTAAGAAATTATATAT
>JBBIGA010000038.1:14195085-14222635 GCA_037576975.1 Alestes dentex
TATACATATACATATATACATATACATATATACATATATATATATATATATATATATGTGTGTGTGTGTGTGTATATATTTCCTACAACTAAGCCTATATATGATTTTTTTTCACAACAGTGAGAACAGCATGCAAAACCATTTTAGAAGCCATGTTCGTATTATGTCTTAAAGACGGATAAACTCTGCAAAAGTCAATTACAGCTTAACATTTTCACTCCCTATTGTTAGTAACGTCTCTTAAAAAGAATACTGTGTGTAGTCTTCTTTGTAGGGAACCACTACGGTGAATGGAATGTACCTTCAGATATGATGATATTAGAAGAAGCGTAAGTGTACATTTATGACACGTGAAGAAAACACAGCACAGCACAGGTTGTGAACAGCATTAAATTGTTCTCTGCGTTTAACACATTCAGGTGAAGCAGCGCACAGCCACTGACGCAGTGCCCAGGGAGCAGTGTGTGGGGACAGTACCTTGTTCGAGTTCCTCAGTGGTGCCACTGGCAGTCCTGGGATTCAAACCCACAACCTTCCGATTGCAGGGGCAACTCCCAAACCACCAGGCCACGAGCTGCTCCAAGATTACGGATATTCTGTTGCGATGTCGTAGGAGAAGGCTCCAGATGCTAATGTGATAAGTGAAAGGCCCTTTATTCCGGCTATAATCAAATCCACTAGCAGCTGCTGTCTTGAAGGCTGCTGAGTGGATTATCAGCGTGCTGTCCATTATGCAGGGAACGTTTCAGCATACACTGATATCAAAGATAATCACAGAGTGTCTAAGCATTTTCTCCATTAGGAGAACACACAGCCCAGAGACTCAAATGAAGTTCCCCTTGCTTGTACACATTGAGATGCCCGACATCTAGTACCTATAAAAAACTGCAGAGGCTGACCTCTGACAAAGAAGAATGATGCCCTTGCGTCAAGCCCTTCTGACGCACATTCTGGGTCGATGCTAACAGCGTTTAGGCTTCCAGCGAGGCACTGGGCCTCTCTGGATTAAAAGGTTAGGACAATCGGGCTGAGCTTGCTGATCTCCAGCCATTTCTGGCCAATAACATAAAGCAGCTGGTGGCATAAACAGACGGCAAGTTTTTCTCCCACATACACAACGACTGGAGGATTCATCAAGCCTGGTTGCAATTTAAGCTTGTAAAAAAGGAATGAAAGATTAGCATGAAATAGTCTACTAAAGACAATGACGCCACAGATAATAATAAGTAATGAGTAATGAAAGTGTTTAGCTCTGTGCTTCTTTATGAAAGGAAAAGAGAGAGCTAATCAATAACGAATGGAAAGCAGGGAGAAAGCCCACATCAGCCCCTTTATTCCTGCAAACTCATTAGAATGGGAGAAGACGGGAGTCAGGATTGCTGCATTATACGAAAGTGAGCTGGTTATTTTCAACGGATGCCAAAGCTTCAGACTTTCTGAATTTTCACAATTAAAGGAACCTCATTGTAGTCTAGGTGCAGCCCTAAGACAAAAGCATGTCATGATTAGGGAAGTTTCACTATAAAAACCCAGTTGTTTCCAATAGGTTATGTAATGAAACAAAATTCCAGGTTTGGAAACATGGAGTTTCATTTCTAAAATGTCAACACTTTAAAGAATCTACTCCTCAAAAACAGCTACTGACAAAACTCCAGCCATTCTACTGCATGTTGTTACGTTCCTCACATTCCATGAAATGAACTACTTGGAAATGGATTAGCACTTGGTAAAGAAGCCAAAAATTAGATGGAAAAAGATAAAGGTTCCTTCCAAAGATTTAGTATCACAATAAATAGTGAAAGAAATTCATAATAAGAGTTCTTAAGGGACATGTTCTAAGAATCAAGGTCCAGCTGTGGACTGACCACTAAATGTTTCTCTAAATTAAACATTAAAGATAACTGGACCATTTAACATTTGCCCAAGCAGTTCTGAAGTCCATCCACCTCTCAACAAGCAAATGATGGTCTATGTGGAAAGCCAAAAGACAGCAATCAAAATTTTGCCCTGCCCTTTCAACTGATGAAGTGAAGTAAACTGTGAGCAGCTGTTTCTTGCATTCATTAATTCAGTTTTAAAAGCCTGTCTATAAATGCTTTGGTAATTGCCTATAAATATGGTCTAGGGAGCTCTATGGCACTCCCAATAAAAATCTAACACATTGGAAACTTCTCAAACAAACTGATAATAGAAACGAGGCTCTGCTACAAATGTAAAATGTGAAAAGAGCTGCTTAGAGACCATAAAACATTCCAGGATCAAGACCCTGTGTATGCCAGACCACCCTGAAATTTATGTGGACATATAATAATGGAATGACACCAACACCTCACACATTGCTCATTTATAAGCGGAATTAATAAAATAGAGGAATTTATTTTCTTAATGGGCTAAAATTTAGATAGTAAATATATATATATATATATATATAAAACATTAGCCACGTATTAGAACCTGAGTAACAAAATACAGCCATCAAAGACCATAAACTCTGATATCTATTAAAGGCAGCCACAAATACTTAAGTGTGAAAAGGTTAATTCCACATGTGCTGTTTGGAGTTTCGGTTTGGAGAGGTGATATAATTTTGTTGATCTGCATCTCCATCTTGTGGCAAAGGATAGGGATTACAAAACTGTGGCGCTTTAGTGAAGAATTGCTCATGCTAAAAGAAACCACTCAGACAGTGTGTGTAGCTCTAGTTCATGAAAGGGGCTTGCCAAAAAACATAGGTTTCAATTGTGTGCAGACAAAAAAAAAATATTCAACAATTTTTTTTGTACTGTGTGCTTATGAACAAAAACATTTTTTTTCATTCTGGTGACAATTTGTATTTAAAAGAGGCTGTTTTTGCAGCTTCTGTATATTGACTGGAAAATAAACAATGTTTAAAATAACACTTATTTACAAACCACTGAGCAATTAGGAGATTTGATCACACCAATACACTTTTTCCTCAGTTTTTTGACAAATAATTAATGACAGAACTATTCAAATGTGTACACAGTGGAAGGGATAACATGTAAAGAAATCTCTCAAGTCGCTCTGCATTACGATCTTGCTTCAAATCTGAATCAAACTGAAATGATTAAAATGGTAGTCAAACATTAGAATTTTACTGAAGACACATTTCATCTTCAAAAAGATTTATTTAATCAATATACAATATGAACACAACACTATGACATCAAGGGTTTACAGTTTAGGTGGCCCAGCAAGCCTCCAGCCCTCCTTCTTCCCAATTTTCATGAACATGGCCAGCGCCCCCAGGCCAAGACATGCTGTTGTGCCAGTCATAGCACTATGAGCTATATGACAACAGGACAAGAACAAAGCACATTAGAGACTTTTCCTATTCAAAAGGACACAATACATTTATTTATTAGGCAGGTGTTTATCTAAAACAGCATGAAGCCTGTAGTAAAACTGTACAGTTATGAAAATGTTACGTGACTCGTTTCCATTTCAGGACCGATATAAGACAGTGTAAGAGGAGTCTGCAGTCAAAGGCAACAACTTACAAAGTAAAGTATGTGCTGATAACTACAATCCAACATTTCCACCTGACAACACATCATGCTGACATTTAATAAAAAATACTTACTTCGGGCTCCAAGAAAGATCCCGGATGCACATCCACCAATGAAGTAGTTTGTTGGGTCATCAGGAGCATCCCTAGCCTGTGCACTCAGACAAGTTGTCAATCCAAATATTGCCCCCAAAGTGGCTGAAAATAAAACATTTCTTGTTTAGATTTGTGTACATTCAGTTCATACTGTTTTTAACATGCCCCATGGTTATGAAAGTGTCCATGATAAAAAAAACAGCTTAGCCTTGAGCAAGTCACAACCTTACACAGACTGAAATGTAACAGATTTTGTATGTAGAAAAACAGGTTGAAGGTTAGTCATGCTTTTGGCCATCTTCATGTATTCCCAGTGCAAAATCATTTGTGAATTTTAACAATAATTAGACAGACAGACTTCTCATGATTCACCCTGAAGACTGTTTTTGCAGCAATTGTGTTCATCAAGTTTTTTTTTTTATTCACTGAGTCATGAGTAAACATAATTAACACCTAAAATAGCACTTTAAAAGCATATACATCAAGGTGAGAGCTGACCAGTGTTACATCTAAGCCTCCCCAAATAACCAGTGAGAAAAGTCAATACCCCCCCCCCCTCAATATAATTTTAAAATAGTTCATCAGGTTTGATCAGAAACATCCTATAGATATCATGTAAATAAAATGTATTTCAGATGTTGACATTGGCTGTTCTAATTTGTGGTCAAAAATAAATCTGCACGTTTAACAGCCTCTAGTCACTATGCTTTTTATTTTAAGGTTCAAACAGCTAATCAGTGTATTAAATTAACCGTGTTTGCTTAAACACTTTTTAAATCATTTAGCAAAAAAATTTGTTATGGTGTGCCTCAATCTCCTTTACATGAAGAGAAGCAATCGATACAAACACTCATTAGGAGATATTGTATATTTTGCCAGCAGGAGCCAGCAGCTTTACAATCATCTACAGACATAGCAAAAGATTTTTGACAACAGAAATAATCAGCGTTTCCGTAGTTCACCAAATACAGATGACATTAAGAGTATAAATGTAGATGAGTGTGGATCCAAATACACACAATTTGCAATGAACACACATCAACTGCATCTCAAAACAGAAAATATACTGTTATAATACTACTGGGATTGTAAAAAGAATGCATGTTGTCATTATTTTATTAACTATATTCCACTATTTGTGCAATCAGTGTATTCTTAAAACATATAAATGGACTACTGTAATATTTACGCATATTACATATTTAGATAAACCACCAATTGTGTTTGTTTGGTTTTTTTTCATTATTCTATGATGTCAAAGAAATAGTTGTCTATAATTTATGATGCAGGACAATAGTACCAAGTCCCATTTAATAGAACAGAGTTACCCCAATGGCCCCTCCTGGAAACAAACTGGACTCCCTTTCCAATTCTAGAAATAGCTCTCAAAAAGAACCACTGAGTGTCTGCAATAAGCCCCACCCTAAAAAGTCAATTAATCATGTTTCAGAAAAAGTTTCATATCAGTTGTAGAAGTAATTTGTGTGCTATATAAAAAGCTTTTATTATTATTATTAGGCAATACTTTGAAATAAATACTGTGGCATGAAATAAATACTCTATTCTACTCTGCTATACTCTAATACACCATAATCTAATGACTCCTAAGGTAAAGTGGCTCTATTAAGACAATTAAATGTGGCATCCACATTGGGCACTCACAAGTAAATGGGGAGTTTAAGTTAAAAACCGGATAGTATTACATACCCATTGTGACTGTGCCATTTGCTGCCCTTGCCAGTGCTTCAACTGCTGTCTCAGGTTGGTATGCCACAATATGATACGCTGAGCCAACAAGCCCTGAAAAGGAAGCATACATTCATTCAGCAACTACTTTTTACATGAAAACATGTAGCAAATTATCCTTTGGGTCAGCAGCTCTATGTGGTCACTATGGAAGATGCATAGAGCACCACTTCACCCTTGTGTCAAAGAGGGTGTTTTGATGAGAGGATGAAGTGCAACAATCGTTCTAGTCATGAAAATGACACCGCTGTAAACAAAACATGTCTGGCTACTCAGCCTGACACACAAGTCTTAACCACACAGTAAAAAAAATTGAACTTTCTTTTACACATCCTGCAAAAAATACATATTTTACAAAAAATATTTTACACTGTCCCTTTATACACTATATGTACAAAGTACTGGGACGCCTGACCATTACACCAACAGGGACTTTAATGGCACTGCATTCAAACACATAGACTTTAATATAGAGTTGGTCCCTCCCTTTGCAGCTATAACAGCTTCCATTCTCCTTGGAAAGTCTTCCACAAAATTTTGGAGTCTCTGTGGGAATTTGTGTCCATTCATTCTGAAGAGCATTTATGAGGTCAGGCTTTACCTGGAGAGAAACCTACCAAAACCTACCTAAATTCAGCTGGGAAATGGAAACGGGAGAGAGAGACCACTTTGACTAATCTAGTCTAGTCAAGTAGGTTTGTTGTCATTTCAACATATACACACAAACAAAACAACGTTCCTCCAGGACCATGGTGCAACATAAGAACAGAAAACAAACACCACAAGACTTCAAGAGCAGACAGGACAGAAGAGAGTGCAAGAAAAACACAAGAGCAACAATATAACAGACAAGACAACATTCAGTGCAGTTGACAGCTACAGTACTACTGTACTAGTCTGAATGAGTACAGTATCATGACAGACACTGTACTTCTAGCAGCTGAGAGTTACATGTGCAAAAATGCAGTACATAAGTAATTGGGCACCTTCTAGGCCGGGTAACGCATCTGTGTTTCTGAAATGTAAATACATTTCTACAGTTTCACAAAGACACAGACAAGGACTCTGTTCCCTTTTTAAAAAGCCCAGTAACCCAGTTGTAATGTTTCTGCAGTGGCTAGCTAACCCGGCTAGCACACATTTAAACAGAGCAGATAAGACAGCCCACAGCCACACTGGAGTGTTCACACACAAATCAATAAATACACTATGACTGCAGTATTCAGCCTGCCTACCGATGGCAGTGGCCAATTTGGTCGTAATCCATGTTTTCTCCACACAGTCTTTACCCTCTTCTAGGTCCCAGTAACCCATCTTGGAGACTACAAGGACACGGACAGTTCTCGCGAGACTTTAGCTCTGCCTGAAGCTGTGGCGTGAATTAATGGTTGCAGCTCTAAAGCTGCACATACTGCCTCTTATCGACTGGGAGTCTAACAGTCCACAATTTTTTTTTTATTTAATTACAGCTTTTTGTAGTTTTTGTGCAACTGATAGAAAACCCAAAATCACACCGAAACTTTTTGACGCATCCATAAATATATCCCAAAGTTGAGATTAATATTGACTTTTGACTCAATTTCATGCCTAATAATTCAATTCTGCTTCTGCTGATAAACGGACAGGACTGAAACATTTAAAACTAATAATGTTCAAATATTTTTGTGGTCCAGAGGCTTGTTGGGACCAGAGGCTTAATTTAGTACCATCAAAATACCTTGTGTTTGAGCAATTTGAAAAATGCTTTTCAAATTTGTGCTAAGAGAACACACTGATTGTCCTTAACATTAAACCACGGTCTGGTTCGTGGAATAACATTGATTATCTTGTTACAATGACATCTGTCAAGGGGTGGGATATATTAGAGAACAATCAATTCCTGAAGTCAATGTGAGAAGAAAAGTGGGCAAGTTTATGTTTACATTTATGGCATTTAGCAGACACTCTTAAAAATCTCAACTTTGACATGGGCCAAACCGTGATGGCTAAATGACTGGATCAGACCATCTTCAAAATAGCTGGTTTTGCGGAGTATTGGTGGTATGCAGTGATTAGTACCTGTCAAAAGTAAAGGAAGGTAAAGAAAGGACAACAAGTGAATGGGCCACGGGTTCATGGGCACCCTAGGCTTTCTGAGGTGTGTGGGGAATGAAGGCTAGGCTGTCTGGTCTGACCCCACAGAAGAGCTACTATGGCACAAACAGCTTAGAAAGTAAATGCTGGTTATTATTATTATTTTTTAAAACTGTGTCAGAACACACAGTGCATCACAGCTGTCTGCATTTGGGGCTGCTTTGTCACAGACCAGTCAGAGTGCCCTGTCCACCACCAAAAGCTCCTACAGAGGGGATGTGAGTGTATGAACTGGACAGTGAAGCGATGGAAGAAGGTGGTCTGGTCTGATTAATTACAATATAATTATTTTACATAATGTAGATGGCCAGGTGTGTGCGTGTGTGTTGGTTTTGCGAGGAAAGACGACACCAGGTTGCTCTATGGGAAGAAGGAGAGCCAGCAGAGGCAGTGTGAAGTGAAGTGACCATTGTCCAGAGTCCTTGTGTCCTGCATTTATGTGGATATTACTTTGACACATTTCACCTACCTAAACATTGTTTCTGTACCAAGTACCTTCATGGCAATGATATTCCTGGCTGCCCCCTGCTTCACTTGGTGAATGGGTTAAATGCAGAGGAAGAATTTCGTGCTGTTCACACTGTGTGCTGTAGTGTGTTCACGTATGACCGAATGATCACTTCACTTCACTTCTCTAATGGCAGTGACCTCAGCATAATGATTTGCAAAACACAACAAAAAGTTCAAGCTGTTCAGTGTCCTTTAATAAATAATTGTATTTACAGGCAAGAATCTCAATTAATATTAATATTAATAATATTCATATTAAGCCACCTTGAAATTAAAGGAAAATAAATAAAACAATTCATTTCAAATAAAGCAAAAACTGCAGGTTTTTGAAGATTCGTGTAATTTTGCCAACATCTGACTTTTCAACAGACTTTTATCTAATAAAATACAAGTAAACATGTGTTTTATGCAAAATGCAGAAATTTACACAATAAGAAATCCTTTCTACCTGTGGCAATAAGACTGTATAACTCTTTTCCGTTCTGTAGGCGATCTTTTAAAGTTTTTGTTATTATATCTCGAATCGGATTCGTACAACTCATCTATTTAATCTGTGAATTGACTGAATGTTACTGAATCTCATTACCTGCTGCTACTTTGTTGCATTTATTTTTATTGCATTAACACTATCACTTTCATAAACCATTTTTGCACAACTGATCTGCTGGTACAGTACACCAAATCTTTACACAGTCAGTGTTACACTGTAATTTGTTCTTGTCATTGTCCTACACTATTATTTATTGTCTATATTTAAAATTTTCTATTGTCTTATTATCTTTTGTTCTTTCTTGTACTGTGCATGCTAAGAATTTATCTCAGGATAAAAAGTTCTTTCTTGTCTTAATAATAATAATAATAATAATAATAATAATAATAATAACAATAATAATGATAACAACAACAACAATAACAACAACAACGATAATAATAATAATAATTGCATTTTTATTGCATTAACACTACGTCACTTTCATAAGCCATTTTGCACTACTGATCTGGTACAGTGCACTAAATCTTTACATAGTCAGTGTCACACTATTATTTGGTTAGAATATTGTTGTTGTCATTATTGTTTATTGCCTATATTTTACTTTTTCTGTTGTCTTATTAGCTTTTTATGCTTTCTTGTTGTACTGAGCAGATTAATGAAAAAATAATTTCCCTCTGGATAAATAAAGTTCCTTCTTATCTTACCTTAAAATTATTATTAAAGACTAGGGAAATAAATCTTGTTAACCAAAACCATTTATTGTCACTCTAAATATTGTATTTTTACATTTTTACCAACTTTTTTAAATCTGCGAGACATGGTTTGTTTTGGTGGCGCGTCACTTCCGGGCCGTGGTAGCCACAGGTTGATCTTGTTGCTAAGGAGCCGTAGCAACGAGAACACGTCAGCAGAGTGGGGAACAGATACAGGGGCTTTTTCTCCACACACAGCTGGAAAATCCTTGTAAAATATTTTAAACTAGTCGTTTGTGGCTGAGTGTCTTGGCTAGAGAGCAGCATCGCAGGCTTCTCAGTTGCTCTGGCTGGCGCAGTGCTTAAAGGCGAGGCTGGGAAAGGCTGAAATTGAGCTAGTTAGCAGGCAGGCTAGCTTGCTGAGCTAAGGCTCCTGTCAGTGAAAGTGAAGTAAATTCTCTCCCTGTGTCCGTGACTCAGCTGCCTGCAGGCTGGGAACAGGGACTAGGAGGGTAAGCTGCGTCAATGCAGTGGAGATATGTGTGTTATTAGATAGTTTGTAAACCGTATTCAGTTCACCCACAGAACCTGAAGAGCTGCAAGATGATGTGTAACCTCCCCTCCGCCAGGCAAAGTAGTGCTACTCTTTAAACGACCCACTCCTGGTTTTGTAAACACACTGCTCGGCAGCTTCTGAGACATGTCGTCTCCGTCGCCCGTGCAGATAAGGGAAGCAAATGCACATCTGGCTGCTTTGCACAGGCGAGTTGCGGATCTTGAGCGAAAACTGGAGGCAACTGAGAATACCGTGCGGGAGCAAGCGGAGAGCCTGATTCGGAAAGACGAACAACTGAGGGCTGCCACACAAGAAATAACCGAGAACAAAGACAGGTAAACACAAGAATCTCGAACCACTGAGCAGTGGAACAGTTCACCTAATTTAACTTAACCATCATGTTTCCATTCATGAGCTAATTACTGGGACAGGTGGTGGCCTATTGGTTAGGCAGTTTCCCCTGCGATCATCAGAAGGTCATGGGTTCGAATACCAGGACTGCTAGTGGCCGCACTGAGGTACCCCTAAGCAAGGTGCCTTCCCCACACACTGTTCCCTATTCCTGGCTGCCTGCTGCTTCTACCTGGTGAATGGGTTAAATACAGAGAAAGAATTTCACACTGTAAATACTGTGTGCTGTGCTGCATTCATGCATGACTTACTTTACTTACAAAGGCCTTTATGATTTAAATTAAGTGTTGGAGCTGATTACTGCAAGATTCTGTGTATCCCTGATTGTGTGCATATCATGCACTGTGTTGTACACCAGTAGGTTTTACACTCTTTGAATTCTGGTCACAATGTGGTTAGAATACACCAATCGACTGTAATCAGCTGTACCTCATATTGTGTTGGTGCACCACATGCCAACAAAACAGCTGATCTATCAAGACTTTACACTGACAGCAGAAGGTAGTGCCTGACACCAAGACATTAGCTGCCGATCCTTTAAGTCCTGTCAGTTGTGAGGCGGGGCCTCCATTGATTGGACAAGTTTGTCCAGCACGTCCCGCAAATGCGTAATTGAATTGAGATCTAGGGAATTGTGAGGCAATGTTAACACACTGACTTTTTCGTCATGTTCCTCAAACCATTACTGAATGATTTTTGTAGTGTCAGGGTGGATTATCTTGCTGAAAGAAGTAATTGCCTTGAGGGAATATCCATGGTTACCCGTCACAACATTGTGCAAAGTGTCATAGTGCAGCCTGGTGCCATGTCTTCCTCAGGTAAGCGGCGCACACACACCTGGCTGTCCACATGATGTAAAAGAAAATGTGATTAATCAGACCAAGCAACCTTCCTTCATTGCTCCGTGGTCCAGTCCTGATGCTCATATGCCCATTGTAGGCACTTTCAGCAGTGGACAGGGGTCAGCATGGGCACTCTGTAGTCTGTGATGCCCTGTGTTCTGACACCTTTCTATCATAGCCAGCATTAGCTTTTTTAGCAATTTGTGCTGCGATCTTTCTTCTCTGGAATCAGACAAGACGATCTACCCACTCACATCAGAGAGCCTTGGGCCTTCATGACTCTGTGACCAGTTCACCGACTGTCAGTCCTTGAACTACTTTGGGTAGGTATTATGTCTTACCGGTAACACCCCACAAGACCTGCTGTTTTGAGGATGGTCTAACCCAGTTTTCAAGCCAACATATTTTTTTTCAAAGTAAGTTTTTCAATACATTATTTCCTTCCTGCTTCCAACACATCAACTTCAAGAACTGACTTGCTGCGCAATATGTCTTATGCGTTATCAGGTGCCATTGTGATGAGATAATCACCTGTCAGTGGTTTTAATGTTGTGGTTGATCAGTGTATGTGATCAGCATGTATGTGACCTTGTAGATCCTCCTCCCCTCCCAGAATCAAATTCCGATTAGTATGATATGAAATATTGCTTATCAGCTATGATTTCCTTAGCCTGGTGGGGATACGAACCATAGATAACATGCCTCCAGCACAAATATAATCATTTTATGTGCTATCCAAAATGACCAGTGAACCCAAATCTCATGTTTTTTTTGAGTACTATGCTAATTCTGTTTTTCCTCTTTTTCAAGGGAGATTTCCTACCTCCATGAAAAGCTGTGCCATTCAGAGGAATCCATCCAGAAACTCCAGCATATGGTGAAGGAGAAGGATTCCCTAATCGGCCAATTGCAACATCGCTGTCAGCTGCTGGACAACATCTGCAAAAGTCGTCCCTTATTAGACAGCATGCTGGCCCAAATGGCAGAGGCAGAACGGATGGGGCCTGTTATTGACTTGAGCAAACCCACAGCAGACACATCGCTCACTGATGGGGAGTCCAACTGCAGCCCCAGTGGCCTCTCCAATCACAAAGACTTTTCGCTCAGTGAAGATGATGTTGATGATCAGGAGCTGGATGGTGTAGTCTTTGGAACTACTGTATGAAAAGTAGAATGGAACATTTATGTTTTCAAAGGTTTGAGTTTTGGATAGAACAGATGTAAAGAGAATGAGGTGAGAAAGACTGTATGCTAAGGCTTAGTCTGCATCTGATTCAGCATCTGATTTTCCTTCCATCTGTGTCTCCATGCTGTACATCTACCCTTCATTACAGTAGCATGGATATGATTCAGCAAGCCATTTCCATGCCATTTTCAGAGCCGTTAACAAAAATGTGCTGGGACAGCCTGGCAAACCAGGCTTTATTTTCTTGATGTTCATCTTACTTGTGTTTCACAGAGATTTAATTTTGTTTTAACCTCAAAAATCAACCAGTTTTAAACTGACACTGTAAGATTTCTTCAGAAGGGACCCGATGGAAAACATTTTACAGCGTTTTTTTAATGTAACCTGTATTTGCCGCATGATGGTGATTACGACAGACAATTGTAATAAAATGCATTTTTTATCTTAGGCAGTATTTTTGCAAGGTTCTGTATGGGAATATTTTATATTACGTTGGCACCAGGCTAACTGAGGTGTACTCTGGCATTAATTAGGATATTTGAACCGATGAGCCATTTCGTTACTTTTACTATTTTTAATCAAATACTGCACTTACATTTTGGAAGTACCTTAGTCTCTGAGCTATCTGAGCTTTCTATTGAGCTGGTCAGCTGTAAGATAGTTAAACTAAACAATTCCTAGTAAGAGATGGGAAGTATAGATTTAGACAAATTTGTGGCAAAAATAAGCTCAATTCATTGCTGTTCTGTGCAAAACTATAGTGGAGTCCCTCAGTGTTAAATGATGATGGATCAGACAGCAAATAAGTTTTATTCATAAACATTGTGATACCTACACTTGAAATATCTCAGCGCAGCCCATGAATGGAATATTGTGAGTTTTCTTTTTTTAGTTTTGTTTTCTGCATCAGAATTGTCCATGGTAATCAACCATATGCTATGTAGCAGATACAGATTATGCTGAAAATGCTGGAGTATTCCTTCTATGTATCTTGCTCAGCTGTACAACAGGAGTGATCCTAGGAAGGGGGATAACATTTAAAAACTAGGTTTATGGACTTGAGTGAGCAAACTTAGGTATTTGTTAGGGTTCAGCTGATTATCAAATGGTTACTGTTTTAATATAAAACCCACACGTTACTGTTACGTTGGGCCTAGTCGGTCTTGGCTTCCAATTTGTGATTGAATGAAGTAAACCACTGCTATCTGGAAAAATATGACTGCAGATAATGACATCTCAGCTGCTTTCTGTACTTGCAGTTTTATTCATCTTCCTTTGATGTCAAAAAGGTCCTGTTTGCCTGGGCGTGGCAGTGATTTTTGGATCACAAATTGTATAATTTAGAACTTTTTGAAATCAATTCTATGCAAGTTTAAATACACTTTTGATGTGTGCATATCATTTGGACAAAGAAATGACTATGGCTGTCTAATCAGATTTCAGATTTGTTTTTCAGAAAGGCTCTTATTCAAGTGGAAAACTTGCACATATTCTGATACTGTCTCAACTGTCCTATTTTAAACATTACAGCTAAAAAAAATCTGTTCAATATCTTCCTCTTTGTTTTATGCAAAGGTAAAATGTGCTACTGCATCATGGCACGGTACTTGTGTTATCAGGGCATGTGTGTCTTGTTACTGCCCAGGGTGTGTGTATGCTAACTTTTATTTTTTACAAAGTTTAATGGTGCCTCAAAAACATGGTCAGTTGGTCTATGGAATTATTTATTCTGATTATATCTAATAAACTATTTTGTTATTCTGTGACTACTGTTTAGAATTATAATTTTCTATCCAAAAAAGGAGACAGTTTTATAGTGTTAAGTTTTTATTTTAACTTCCAGATTTATCAACAGTGGTTGGTGCAGCATTGTGGGTAACCCTACTGTCCACCGCACAACAGACTGGGGTCCAAATCCCAATCTGGGCACACCATGCTACACTAAGAGTCCTTGGACCTCCATCCATGGTGATTAAACTGACAGTCCCTCTGGAGATGCATATGTAGACAATGCAAATCTGCCAATTTTGACTTAGATTTGATGACAGTGAACTCTTGAACAAAGAAATACATCCATGGATATTTCACATTAATCACATGATGAGTTACTAACATTCCACTTCATGATACTTTTACTTTCATCTTTATTTATTCTTTTATCTGATACAAAAACATTTTTGGCATAAAGGAAGAGATTCTCCACTTGGGTATTAACAATCTCTCTCAATCAGTAATGAAACACTGATTTAAAAAGAAAGTGCTGTGCACTGCAGATCATGCACCCACAAGCCAACTGCAGCAAATCATCAATGCATCATTGTGGCAGCAGCACCTTTCCTCTCCCAATGCAATTGTGGAAGCCCTTGGTGCCATCAGGTCCCATTGGCTGGCGCGTCACTTGCACACCCAGGCTCTTTATTGGACTGGGTGACATGGGCCAGCTTTTCCCTGGATGAAAGGCTTGGGCAGCATTTTTACGGCGTTGGACCCACGGGCTCCCTGTGTACCCCGTGCTGTCCTGTGAATAGTCCCCTGAGCACTTGTAAGTTGAACTGCTGGCTGAGAAAGGAGTGCTGCTGGTGACACCCAAACTCAGCGGGGACGAGGCATGCCCTCCGGGGAACAGCTTGCGTGGCAGGAGAGGGCTCCCAACTGGACTACCCAGGGGGTTCCTGTAAGGGTCAGAGCGGGAAGTGGTCACCCGAGGAACGGCCAAGGGGCTGCCGTACATGGAAATTGGGCGGGAGACCCTCCGGTTAGGTCGTGGCGAGGCTGGGGCAAAGTCTGACTCAGAGGAGCTGCAAAGCGCTGAATCCTCCAGAGAGTAAGGATGTCTCTTGGCCTTCCGGTTTGGCTTTTTAGAACCATCGTTCTCAACGCCCTCCTCAGACTCCTTCTCTGTGCGCCCCTGACAGGTCCCTGGTTTCCTCGTGCCACGGCTACCAAGGAGTACTACTCGTATGCTTTTCCCTCCATGCAGCTGCTCCTCTGCTTTGAGAGCATCATAGGCTTTGCGTGCCCCATCCAAGTACTCGTACTCAACCACTGCACACAGTTTGCGCCCGAGCTCAGGGAACTTTTTGGCAAAGCGTTTGAGCTCAGGAGGGATTTCCTTTCCTGGGCGCAGGATGCGAAGGGAAGTGATCATACCGTACGCACTGAACACGGACATGGCAGTTTCCATGAAGCCCTGCTGCAGCTCCACTCCACATGAGCCACTCTCATCTGTCTCAGTACAATTGATATTGTCTAGGAAGTTCCAAGCCAGTAGCACTTTAGTCGTAGGGATGCACAGCAGCCAGTCAGGAACAGGGGTTCTCCGTCGCACCTTGGTGCCCGCCTCATTCACTTCAAGCTGCTGGGAGGTACGTACTGCAGCCAGAGTTGTACGCCAGTCACGGGTGAGCTCTTTGATCTAACAGAATATACAAATAATTGCCCAACATTATGTAAAGCTAGTCATTCACTAGCTTTAACTGCAGGTATGGGTTTACCATCAGCCTTATGTATTTGGACTGACCTTTTTGAACGAGGTCATCAACTTCAGACTCACATAACCCATCTTGTTCCTTTGGATGTGCTTCAGAAGGAAGGCATCACCCTCCAGGTTCTCATCAGAGAGGTAGAACTCAAGCTGCGTGGCTATTTTCTCCCTCAGTTCTCTTGATGGTGGAGTCCAGGCCTCACCATCACATCCTTCTTCTTCAAACACATCAGTCAACTCTGTTGAACTTCTGAAAAAAAACATTCATTTTCTAGCTTGAAAACAGACCTAGAATATGCTAAGAAAAAATCTAGACACCAGATGTCTTACCCGTCCAAACTATCATTCAGTCCGTCGTCTGTGTATGAGAACGGGTCTTTGGAGAGAGCCCCCTCCTCGCAGGGGAAGATGTCCGTGAAAGAGGGTGAAGACATACTGCTGACGAAGAGAGCTGTTCACACATAATACAGGTTCTGGGGTAAAAAAAAAAAAAGCTAGAAGAGTCTGAAGTTACAAGCGAGTGAAACACCACTACCAAAACAAGCTCTGTGAAACGTGCCCACCTGGAGCCTCCCCCGGCGGCTCTCCCGCTTGAGCCCAGGTGAAGCCCTTCACAACGGTGATTTTAAAACCTATACGTCACACTTGGATATGGCGCCAATTGGTCTACGTCATAAACAAATCAAAACGTCCCTAAAATTCGTAGTGAAGCGACTAGCCAAGAATAAATAATAATAACAATAATAATAATAATAATAACAATAATAACAAGAACAACAACAACAACAATAATAATAATAATAATAATAATAATATTTGTTGCATGTATTTTTATTGCATTAACACTAACCCACTTTCATAAGTCATTTTGCACTACTGTTTCCTGCTCTTTGTTTATGTCCACTTTCTGCCGTGACCATGCAAATTTCCCACTTGTGGGTTTATTTTATCTTATCTTATCTTATCTTATCTTATCTTAACTTATCTTATCTTATCTTATGTTTTTATTTTTATTATTGCTGTATTATCTTTATTCTTTCTTGTTGCACTGATCATGCTAATGACACAAGAAACTCCATCGGGATACATAGTTATTTCTTATCTTAATAATAACAGTAGCACAACAACAACAACAACAACAACAACAACAACAATAATAATGTTGATTGCATTGATTTTTATTGGCATTAAAGTCATTTTGCACTACTGATCTGGTACAATCTTTCCATACAGCAACATTACAGTGTTACACTTGATTTCCTACACTAATGTTCTTGTCATTTATTGCACTGTTGTTTATTGTCTGCATTTTTTACTATTGTTTTATCTTTTATTCTTATCTTATCTTATCTTATCTTAATAATAATAATAATAATAATAATAATAATAATAATAATAATAGTAATAATAATAATAATAATAATAATAATAATAATGAAAGTGCGAAATGTTAAACCCAGGTCTTTCCACCCACCTTAAAGGCCACTTCACTGCAGGGTGTAGATGTTATTCAGGGGTGAACTGGGGTGTCAAGTTGAAGCTCTAACCAGTTTCTAGACGTGTCTAACGGTGTGGATTCAAGTTGAATGGGTACTGCAGGGGGTCCCAGGACAGACAATAGTGGGACCACCATGCCCATGTTGGCCCATTTTTCCATGTAGCTTCCTGACCTTAATGTTGAGTGGGGTCTTGATCACTCAACATTCATCCTCTTGACCTGTAAGATGTATGAGACAGTCTGAGACAAGACCATTCAAACAGCAACGCACTGTCACACTCATGATTTTTTTTCTACACTAAAATGGTATTTCATTGTAACATTTCCCCCGCCAGGTGGCTCAATTTGCTCATTAATCTCCATGCTTGAATTAAAACTTAAACTAGTTCTTCAGATTTGACAATAACACTCTTGTACGTGCAGCCTGAAATGCACTAATCATCTCCTTTCCCAAGAACCATTCATTTATTTATTTATATTGTTCTGTTATTTTTCAAATGTATTTAATTCAAACACTATTGGCCTGCAACGTTGATACAAATGTTGCATTAGACGTCCACTAGGGGGTGTCACGAGTCTTTTTTGATGTTCATCCAACTTAAGTAACATGTCAAACATATAATATGTGTAAATAATGTAAGTTTTGTGTACAAAAGCTTCCAGGTGATGTGTTTGCAAAACACACGCAAAACAAACAAATAAGAAATATGAACTAGTCTGGGACTTTTATTAAGCAGTGTTATTCTGCATAATTAATCAAGTCTGTCGAATTATTAATTGACTGTCCTTGTAGAGAGTGTTTATGTGGGACCAGGCCGAGAGCACAACAACAACCTGCACCATCAACAACGTATGGGGAGCAGACGCCTATAATTAGAGCTGCTGGAACCAGAGCAGGGGGTGATGAAAGTTCCAGGTATTAGGGATAAACTCCACCACCTTCTAGAGCGTCTGCAGGCTGAGACCCACAGAACCTGCTGCACAACAACAATGCAAGCAATAGTCATGGAGATATGAATATAGCACACTGACTTGGGATGAAAAGTTTTATAAGTGTTTATAAAAGGCCAGTCTATGTCGGCTGGGAAAGTTCTCCGTGACATCATGTTCCAGTGTTCATGTTTCGATATGGCTTACATGAAAGCATCTCAGAGCTTTAAAATATTTTTTAAAAATACCTCTGTATTAATTTCTAATAAAATTTGTTTGCAAACCTATAAGCCTCTGGTACGTACTCCCATATATAATAAAATAAAATGATTGGCCTGATGCAATTAATTCGTTTTCAGCAATGTCTGAATCCAAAGGCAAAAGAGAAACTTAGGAAATTCCGTCGGGTTCGAGAGTGACAAACAACGAGACACCAAGGTAGGGTGGAGGGGGGCAGCCCACGTGGGCTCCAAACGGGAGTCTCTATTGAGGGCCAATAGCCTGACAGAAGGCGTGGCTCGCTTATGAGTTTGGACCAATGAAAGGAGAATGCGTTGGAGCAGACCATGCCCCCCATCCTGGGCTAGATATAGGCTTTGAGTTTCGGTGAGAGCCGGCAGAACACTCTGACGAGCAGCAAGAGCAAGACCAAGGATCAGGATAAACTCGAGCACAACGAGACGCGTTTGGATTACTATCTCTCTTTGCCTTGACTGGAATTTGTGATCTTTTTTGGGGGAGTCCTTCTTGAGACGTTTGGATTATTACTAGCATCTCCGCACAACATGACTCTGGAAGAAGTGGTTGGATGCGATATTGCTGACAAAAAGTAAGTTTGGCTTTGAGTTGTCTTATTGCATGCATTAGAGAAAAAAAAGGCACTTGCATGTGTTTAAACGCAACACAGGTTGCTGATGGTGTTTTGCATTTTCTTTCTAGGATGGACACCGTGAGCCAAGCCTTAGAAGAGCTGCTGGTAGCAGCACAGAGACAAGACTGTCTGACCGTAGGGGTGTACGAGTCTGCAAAGCTGATGAATGTGTAAGTACACATAATCTGAACCTTAAAACCGTTGTATGGACTGTCTTTTTGAACGCCAGCACGTGAACGTGCGTAGTGGACGCAGGACTGAGTTGGACTCTCCTGATTCTCTCGCAGGGATCCAGACAGCGTGGTGCTGTGCGTGCTGGCCACGGACGAGGAGGACGAGGACGATATTGCTCTGCAGATCCACTTCACACTGCTGCAAGCCTTCTGCTGTGAGAACGACATCAATATCCTCCGCGTGTCCGGCTTGAGGCGCCTCGCGCAGGTCCTGGGAGAACCGAGTTCCGTGGACCTGACCACCAGCACCAGTACCACCAGCTCCAGCAACAACAACAACAACAACACTGAGCCCCGCGACTTCCACTGCATCCTTGTCACGGTAAGCATCACCTTTACCTCATTTGTTAGTGATACATGACAATAAACCAGATCTATAATAAACCTTGTCACTAGACTGCACTCATTTTTGTTTCAGTCTTGTGATTTTATATATACCGTTATCTTTCATTTATTTTTTAATGCATTTTTTTAATGTTATGTTTGTAAGGTGTCTTAATAAATAAATAAAATGAATAATATCAATAGTAGTAGTAATAATAACTACTGCTCTCGACTGTAGTCGGATTATACAGTGTAGAAGTGCCCACTTACCGTAATACACCTAATACTCGTAAACCCATTTTTTTGCATGTAAGCCTTCCTTAGATAGTGACGGAGAGACTGGATGCTCTTTTTGCTTACTGTTTCAATATGATGCTTTCAAGACCACTCGACTCAATCTATTTTTTTCCCTCTTTTGCAAATGTTACAGAACCCTCAGTGCCAGCCTCTGAAATGCCAGGCGCTCCAGGAGGTGGGCAACTACTGTGACGAGAGCCGCTGCAGGAACCAGTGGGTGCCGTGTCTGTCGCTGCGTGAGCGTTGAAAGCTGACAGACCAGAGGAAAAAAGGAACAAGAAGATGAAATGAGCGATTAAAAACCGCCATTTGAAACCCGAGAATGCAAAAGGGGGCTTTTTGTGTTTTTGGTCACAGCTCTGCACCAGCCAGAGGCGACGAGGCTGAGGAGAGAGAGAGAGAGAGAGACAGAGAGAGAGAGGGAGGAAAAACGCAGCAGTGCTGATTCCGTCCTCCGTGTGAGGGAGGCAGTGGTGGAGGAGGGAGAGAAGGAAGAGGAGGAGGAGGAGGAGAAGCCATGATGGAGCTGATGGTGGAGGAGCTGCACGCGGGGGCGCGCATTCGGTTTCACCGAGGAAAAGAAACCGAGAGGAAAGAAAAAAAGAACCCTCAAAACAGCGTGGCACGACTCTTGAAGCGAGCCTGGTGTGTGTTTTGTGTCTTTCTTTTCTTTGTGGGTCACCTGCTGACCCGTGGGACTGAGAGAAGTGTGCACGTGTTCAGGCTGCTGTAGGGCCTGATTGGACTGCAACTGCTTTGTGTGACTGCAAGAAGGAGGCCAGTGTTACAAGACATTAAGTCTTTTGGACTCACTCAATACATGGAATCCCATTAATGGACTTTTTTTTTAAGACTATAACTTATTCCCAGTAATTTAAACAGAGTAATATATGTGTGTTCAAAGTCATGTGAAAAAAACTCATTGCTATTTCAATAAATTATTGTCTGGAAATTGAGCATTTTGACTATAGTGTTTTTATATGGGGGGGGGGTGCCTGGGGGTAACACAGCTGAAACAGAATCCTCACACATATTTTCAGACTCGAGTTGCCTAAGGAATAGATATGCAAACAGGAGGAGGGTACATTATATTCTCAGTTTGCCAAGGGAGTGTCCTCACATCCTAGTCTACTGGAATCTGCGTCATATCCTCACTGTCAGTTGCAACACTGTGCTGAGGGAACAGGGACTTTAGGTCATTCGTGTACTGCTTACTTTGGCAAGCTGTCCACAAAGTGATACAATTCAGTTCTCTCACTCAAGCTCAGAGAGTTGTCAAAAGAAACCATATTGCATGTAACCAAGCATGCTCTGAGGTGCAGAAATGCATTCAAAACTGAACTAGAGGGTTGAGAATTAAATGAGTATATAAGTCATGCTGAAAGCACTGGTAAACATGCAGTCTTCACTCGAGCATTTACCAACAGGGGTACATTCAGGGCTTCAGTCAACCAGTCAACACAGAACTGCATGTCACTTAAGCAACATGTAATTGAGATTTAAACAATTTAGCTGAGGTGTAGTCACAATTCAGGGGACATCAACATTAACAACATATTCTTACATACCATATATAACTAGGTACTAACTACATAACACATATCCTGTCTGCTGATCTCTTGAAACCAGACCGCAAATGATCAAAGTATGAGTGTCAAAATGACCTGTGCATTAAAGGGCTCATATCACATGAATCCAAATTTTCCTATCTCTTTTTTATACAACAGAGTTTTAAAGTAGAACATAAACACAGTGAAATCTTCAAAATGTACCACTCTCTCCCTTGTCCAAGTGGTCCATATTTGGGAGCTAAGCTGCAAAACAGCCTTTGTTGATTTTACTGTTCTTGCAATGTCACTCAAACCAAGACATTTGCACGAATCTACACACTCAGCTGATGTTTAGCCCGGCCCATTCACACAGAAGTTATAAGGAGTGTTTCAATCTGGAGTATTTTCAGGCACAATACAGGGCAACCAATCAAAAAAGAGGTCATTTACATATATCAGTCTTATGTACAATAACGACAGCCTGTTTACTTCTAATGAATAAAGGAAGATTGAAAAATGGTCATGGAAAAAAAATGGTCATGACTGTTTTTGGTATATAAATCAATGCAAACCTCCTAAGTGGACCTCAGGGAAAATATAAAATACAAGAAAAATAAGGGACGAACATGGATGAAGAAGAATGGACATAGAAAAATACAGGACATACATGAACACAGTGTCTTTCCATGATTGTACAGAAAGACCTATTCAACACCAAAAACAAACATAAAACTAAATTTCCCTCATGATGAACTGTAAACTATAGCTGAATAGACTGTGTCACTGAAAGCAGTTCTCTCACACAAGGTTATCATCAGAAATAAGTGATCTTATATCTACCCAAGGCTAATTTATGGTGCATGATGAATGCATTGAAAATGGAATCAGATGGTTGGAATGAGTATACAAACTTGATGTTCTTGCCCTGCTCTTTCCTATCAGCTTTGATGGGGGAGGTTCAACATGAAGCTAATGAACAGGTTAGCAACACTTCTCACTCTTCAAGCTTTTATTTGAATAGACAGTTCAACAGTAAACAGTTTAACAGAGACATAGTAACAATTTAGGAGAAGGACACTTTATACTAGGTGCTTAATTACATAAAAACAATACACAACGAAGGACATATGTCCACATAACCATGTCTCAGCATTAAAAAGATGGGGCATTAACAAGCACACTGTTACTGATTGTACAAAAAAGGCCCATTCACCATCCCAAACAGCATATAAAATGGCACTTACATCCCTCTAGATGTAAGCTAACTATAGCTTAATAGGTCACTGAATAACACTTCTCTCATCCAAACTCAGATGAGAAATCAGAAATGAGCAATCTTACATTTAATCAGGCCTTATTGTGGTGCACCAGTGCACTGGGTCAGATGGATGGGAATGAGTAAATGAGTATCTAGGTCATACTGAAAGCTTGTAATTTGTAATAAAGTGAGGCATAATCAACACTATCAACAAATACAATCTTATATCCATCATGTTTGATGTAATACTTTATGTAAGGCTTTAAATTTCAATAGCACATTGTGTAAATGGTTCATTTCAGAGCGTGTCATGCCAAATCAAGCGTAACGTTTAGGGTATCAAAACCATATCAAAAAGTATTCACGCAGAATAAAATTGTTCCATGGTTGTTTTTTCTCCACTGAGCGTAAAGTGTGCACGTCTGTGTCTGAGAGAGTGTTTGTGGGCTTCCCCCGAGCTAATTATGTATTCCGTTCTACTTACGTAGCCTATCACCGATTACGCATCGGTATCTCCGGAAACGTCATTGACCAAATAAGGGCAAATCTGTGCCGCTCGCAGAGCTGTGTGAAATTTGAACACAGCACACTGGCTTCAGAAAGACACTCAACGAGGATGGGGCTGCTTTTCTCTAAATGGTTCAACGGAAGCAGCACGACTCTCGGCTGGCGGTTACTCAGCAGGTATGCGAGGAATGCGGAAAAACCTCCTCTGTTCCTCTAAAGGGATGTGAACGTTAGAGAAAGAGGTTCCTCTCAGAGTGCACAAAAAGCCCACACGAATCACTCTCTTAATATGGTGATTTATACCAGAGCCTACTGACAGCATCCCAAGAATATGGTCATTCATACCACTGAGAGAGTACAAACTCAGGCTTACCCCTGCTACTTAACCTTGGACTGTAGCTGAAACTTATGCCTTGATGCTTATCGGCAATCCCATCCCTTCTGGTTAGCATGAATCAAAGCATGTGATCAAAGCATCAAGTGCAGTTACGTATTGGCTAGTAGAATAAAGCTATGTGGGTTACACAGGGTGCTTGATAATTAATCCATCCAATATGCTTGGGGTGAGTTGGAGTGTGATCCATCGCTAATTATCCAGCCTGACCTCATCAACACTCTTGTGGTCTGACAGAGTAAAGCCTTCCCAGAAGAGCAAAGGCTGTAACTGGAGAAAAGAGTAACCTTTAAATACCAGGACACATAGGTAACAGGAACAAAATCCAAGGCTATCTATAAACAAACATATATATAGGTGTGTGTGCGTGTGTGTGTACATACTTGGGCATTTTCTAAATGCTTGAAACTAGTCCTGGAATACGTAATTATGCAGGCACAGAAGGAGTAGAGAGGGAGCTCAGGTCCTTCACAGGAAACTGTGCAGTTCACGCTTTTTTGCACACACACAGACCCAGACATAGAGACGTTCTGCCTGGCCTCGGATGATTCCCCCCACCTCTCTTCCTGCACATAAAGCCTTGATCTGTGTGTGATCTGTAATGAGTGTGTGCCACCCAGCCTGCTGCTATTTCTGCGCCCCAGCCTGACTCCCTCGCTGAGGTCAGCAGGTACGCGGAGTCTGGCAGCAGCTTTGGGCTCATGCACACAGAGGCCCGTTCCCACCCACAGAATGGGCCCTTTTTTTACAGCCCGGCCCCCTCGGATGAATTTTGAGGCTGTGACAGAGGCAGAGGGTTTTATGGTTCTTGTGCCGTCCTGTGAACCCTCAACCAAATCATGCAGGCTGTAAAAGCCACATCTTTGTGAATGCTCCCATTTTGCAGCGCACTGTGTGATGCCTTTAATCAAGCCAGCTCCAGTGCTTTATCTCACCACCATAAACCAGTAGCTCATGCTTAATTAAACATACCAATTACTGGTTTATAGCAGATGCGGAGTGAATGTTCTAGGCCAAGAGGAGATGGAGCTCATATGGCACTGCAATGCTGCCAGAACAAGGATGTGACTAAAAACACAGTCAGGAAATGAATACATGTTGTGTGTCATCAGTTTCAGCTGAATATTGCATTTGGAAGAAGAATAATCAAGAAGCACAATTGTGCATTCATTTGATGAACAGCATTCAAAATATTACATGTCATGGCAGCTATTAAGGAAGCATGGTTCTAAACAATGCAAAGCTGCCTTGCTGGTGTTTCCTAGTAAGCACAATATACACAGACTTAATTAGAAGGCTATTTTGACCCTAGATACACTATGTTTTTCCTTCTAGAAAACACGTTTACCTGCACACTCATCACCTGGTCCAATAGTCTGTCTTCAAATATGGTGTCTTTTGTACATGTATTGCCTTTAAAAACATAGAGTCTAGAAGATGCCTAGAAGAATCATCCTAAGTTCTCCAAAGAAGCGTTGAATGAAAGGTTCCTTAAAGAAAAATAAACATTTTAAGCCTAATTTCTATTTGCTGTATCTGAAGCATGCAGTTGCTTTCCACAGGACATAATTTAGGCATGTTTCTCTTTACTTAGCAAAGGACAGACTCTAAACACTTGAGTCTTTTTTTTTACATACAGAGAAAAGCACCTAAATTATTGTCTTTGGTAAGAAACTGTATGCTACAGATGTGACAGATCAGTACTGCTACACAGGTTTCAAAGCTTTTGAGTTCCAACCCATCTGTTGAAAGGTTGTTCTTTTGTGGCATAGCTCTAACAACACATTTGGCACGTTTTTGTGAGTGTTGGACAGCTATGAGTCATGCAGTCATGGAGCAATAGACTGAAGTGAGGGGAAGGGGCTTATACACTCTTTCTGCATTTGTTTTCGGGGTGTGATGTTCATGTTCACTTTGGGAAAAAACGTGAGCAGATTATACAGCAAAACAGGGAGGGGTGAACTTCAATAATAATAAAGTGCTGTTAGACACCAGACCAAACCCATAGTGGCGTGAGGCAGACAATGGCTCGCAGTGTGTTCCAACCGTCGCTCCAAAGCTACTGGAAAATATGTGTGTATACGGGCGCAGGCTCCAAAGCACAATAGCAGTCTTCATAAGCGGCTGAACACTGAATGAAACTGGACGACTGCAGGCTGGAGCAAGAGAGAGAGAGTGAGAGAGAGCGATAGAGAAAGAGAGAGAGAGAGAGAGAGAGAGAGAGAGAGAGAGAAACTGGGAACAGAAGGCTTTTTCTTTTCCCCAGTAGCTATTACTCACGCCTCATGCCCGAAAGCTTCTGACAGTATAAAGTTCAGAGGGCTTAGCTATTAATAGCCTTGCGCAAGTGGCTATTTTTAGCCCTACAGCGCTTCTATTTTTACCAGTGGGAGTGGTGGCCTCGTGGAAGAAATAAAGGCTCTGCATGATTCGATAATGGACTTGCCCAAAGTCCTCAGCCTCATTTTCTCTTCCCCTCAAGTGGCTCCACTTTACCTCAGCTCATCCGCACATCCTGGCTCTCCGGTTTTAAGCCATGTAGGGCCGCTGGACTGGCGGTTATGGAGAAGGCAGAGCATGCAACAGTAGCCCAAATTACAGGTTGCCCCCCTCCTCCCCACCCACTCTCATCCCAAAGCCATAACCTCCCTTTCATCTTAAGAATGCTTCTCCACCTCCCAAACTAAGGCATAGCCGCGCACTTTGATATATGCCAACTCGCGGAATCTACAGGAACGTCCCCACAAATCTGACCTGACCTAAATCTAAGGACAACAGATCCTGCATGGATGTGATTTAGCTTATATAAAGTGCCCCCCCCCCCAGCCAGTCACTTTAATACAGCACAATAATAAAGAAAAATTCAGATAAAAATACTATGATTTAATGTAATCAGAAAAGTATCAACAATGTCTTCAGTTCATTATTTTCCACCTCTGGCTTTAACATATTCCTTTACCACTGATAGATTTTTTTTTACCTCCTTTCTTAGGTTACTTGTTGTACATTTGCCTGACCCCTAGGCAGGCTATGGCACTTCTCCTATCCGCTCATGAAGTCTGTTATATCTAATTATGCTATGAGCTATGGGCAGTATCTATTCCAGAACAGCTTCACATGAGTATCAGATGGGAATAGGACGTCAGATGTGCACATGATGATGCAGCAACAATAAAAGAGATGCCAGTTGGATCAGGAGGTCAGAATATGCGACTGCAAAGCGTGGCTCTAGTAGTGGGAGTGTGACAGTTATGATGGAAATGAAATCTATTTGGAGGCCAACTATCTGAGCCTTGCACAAGTGTGTGATTTGAAACATCCATGATTCCATTCCAACTGTGAGCTCTTCATCTCAAAGGTGATAAAGAACTGGGTGATCTTTTAGTTATACGTCACCTTTCTCTCCTTTTGAGATACTTACAAAAAAAACAAAGTATGAAAATAAATATTTTAGTCTGCCCATGTTCTGCTTACAGGTTCTCTGCTATCAACTTCTATGTCTGGGCAAACTGTATAAAACACTGAAATTCAATCTAATGAGAAGTGGCAGCATGATTAGAGCTGTTATATAGCAATCAGTTGGAATCTGAACTTGTTGAGGCAAATTGAAACTTGGGAAATGACAGCAACAAATTTCCAGAGATGCTCTCATTAACTTGATTACTGGACAAAACACTGCATTTGTTTTAATATGTCATTTCATAGGCACACAAAATAAATATAATTTAAAACCAAAATGTGCTCTAAATTGATATATTTCAGAAGTTTTATAAAAGCTTGTCCAACCTCACGACAGTTGCTAAAAAGGAAAGTGTTTGAGGGTGGAGCATGTATACGTAAATCTGGAAGATCTAATGCAGTGATGTGTCTTAATCACTGCACAAACTGCATGAACAGGAGAGAGAGAGAGAGAGAGAGAGAGAGAGAGGGAGGGAGGGAGAGAGAGAGAGAGAGAGAAAGAGAGAGAGAGAGAGAGAGAGAGAGAGAGAGAGAGAGAGAGAGAGAGAGAG
>JBBIGA010000038.1:14224826-14229826 GCA_037576975.1 Alestes dentex
ATGAAAAGGAGAGAGAGAGAGAGAGAGAGAGAGAGAGAGGGAGGGAGGGAGAGAGAGGGAGAGAGAGAAAGAGAGAGAGAGAGAGAGAGAGAGAGAATGGTAACAATTAAACTCAGCCCCAAATCCTGGGTGGGCTCATTAAGTGTTAAAGGCAATTACCACCCTGAAAAAAAATGATTGCGCCACATTTGAACTCGGCCTTCAAAAGTCATTTATAGCAAAGAGATCAAGGGAGAAATCGCTGCGTAGGCTCCAGTGGGACGGGCCTATGGAGACGTTGGGGTCTGTAAAACAGCGAGTGCAGCCCGTCAGAGTTTTCTGATGCTATTATTGTCACATTTCACAGCTTAACACCAGTCTGTTTAAGAAAACTCAGAGTCTTGCCCAATGGCTCATTTGGTTCTGTGTACATAATATGTGTTAGGTTGGTACCTTAGTAGCAAACAGAACAGCAAACACAGGCCTTGGCTGTCATTAAAATGACTTCTTCAGAACTCAATAAACTGAAATAATCACATAAGCAAACATGCTTATTACACCGGCTGGTATGAACAAATATGCATTCTTCCTCCTCAGCCCGTTTTTATGATGAACTGCAGTGAACTTTGAGATGCTGCTGAACTGCGGAATTCCAGCCCCGGGCCTCTTTGACACAACTGAGAGACCATTGTTTGCCTCTCGGTGCATTTGCCTTTGTTTGGGGCCACGTGTAATTGAAGGTACGTGTAAAACCAGCAGGAAGCTTTAAAGAGCCAGAGCACTGGCTGGCTAGTTTCATTTGTGGTGGTGGTGGTGGTGGGGGGGGGGGTCCTAATGCTAACCAACTTGACAAACCCAGAAAGTTGAAAGGAAACCTCAAGTGCAGCCACTCTTAACCCCTCCCAGCCCCACGCCCAGCCACCATCAAGAGGTGGTGGGTTAGACCATGGCAACCCAGCATGATGGTGGAGGTCAAAGAAAGAGACAGTGGGGTTTATAGGGTGTGGTGATACTCTGAGACTATAACTGAACAGAGAGAGACAGACAGAGAAAGAGAGAAAGAAAGAGAGACTGTGTTAATTACAAGTTAAAGCCCCAGGGTTTCAATTGCTTGCAACAAGCACGTGCATTCGAAAAAGCGGTGTTTTCACATGTATTTTTGCAATTTTAATATGTCAATCAACTGCACATGAAATTATGTGTTTTTACCAAAAGGAGTAAATAGGTGTATATCAGTGCATGAAAAACATACTGCTGTTATTGTAGTCTACGCTACTGTTGCTGCTTACAAGCTATATATTGTCGCTGTCCAATGAAAAAACTAAAAAACAGCGACTTTACATCAAAAGGCAAAAGCATTCTTTATTCTTAATGTCAGTGTATGCAACTATATTCTATTCCAAATATTAGCCATAGAGAGATGAAGCATTTTATTGGCTCACTCATCATGGAAATTAAAGGACAGCTGCTGTATTCACACAGTATAGGAAAATATTTTTTTGGTGCTGCCGTTAGACATTCAGTCCATCGCAAATGAACTACAATTCAATTGCTTAAGGCCAATATTGGCACGTTAGTACTGAGAATACAGACCCAGTCAGAAATTGTTATACGTAGCAGTTCAGCTGTTGGTCAGAAACTGCCACTTGCTAAAAATGTGGCCTGTGGCCTGTGGTGTTAAACTGAAGGCCAGTCTTGGAGCAGTTGTTTAACAGTTCCTGGTTGGAGCATAAAGGCACAGAGAGTAAACACTTCTTTTAAATTATGTCATTTTTCAAAGTTTCTTAATGACAGGTTCCAAAGTTTACATACTTATAACATAAGCCAGTACATGATAAGTATAAATGCGTCAGTCAAAGCACAGTTTATCACATCGAGCTCAAAAGTCATAAATTGTTCAGGTCTTTACCTTTTATTGTCTTGAACGTAATGGTTCTCATTTCCTTCGCAGGTAAATGATTCACAGTTAGAAAGAAGAGTACTCTAACAAGGAGAGACTTTCAGCCATTACATAGAATTCTGTTGACAAATGGATCCACGCTGGCAGACATTTATGGAATGTCGAAATATTAGGAAATGCATTGTGCTCTCAGGGTAACTGGAATAATTTTTTGACCAAATGCGAAAACTAAAGTTACTGTTATTGGAAATTAGAAGAGCCTGGGGTAAATGTATCTTAACCCCTTAAATGCACAATGTTGTTACACCATAATGCTTACTATCCACTTTATCGCAAAATTATCGTTATATCATAGGAGTGAGGAACAAAGGCCTGCTGGAGGCTTAAGATGAGACACTACAGGTAAACAGAGTTACCTCTTAGATATTACAATAAAATCTTGAAAGGTTATTACTGATATTCACACAAATGTTTTTTTTTTTAATGTTTTTGAAAATTTGCAAAAAGAATCGTTTTGAAATTTTAGAACATTATCTACTAAATATCAAAAGATGCAATACTGTTATGTACTATGGCACTACAGAGAAAAGATTTTACAGAAGAGATGCATTAAAACAAACATATTCCTGCTGGGTTTGAAATTTTTTATTATAGTTAATAAGAAGACATGGATGCAATTTTTCCAAAAGTCTTCAAAATGACTGACAGGACCAAAATGGTTATTTCTGCCTATAATCAGAGAAATTAGTCAAAACTGTGAAGCATATTCCGTACAGTTTTGCCATATTTGTTGAAACTAACATAAAAATTACATACTTGATACAGGATGCAAACTGAATGCAGATCTAATTAATTGTGAAATTAATTGTAGAATAAATTGTTTAAATAATACATTGAAACAACTAGAATACGGCATAAGGGTCAAATTTACACTGAATCTCAATACCTCTTTGATTTCATGACATGTGCTACTCTAATCTTAAACACACCAGGCTCTTTTCCACTTGTTTCTATGGTGATAGTCCTCCTCCCCAACTCTCCAATGTCAAACTTGACAAAAAGAGAGGCACACCCCATCCTCTTTATTTTAGAAACGCTGTCCGGCCTTCCCAGCTGCCCTGACATCTGTTTTTATCCTTCGGGACGTGTGTCACTGTGTTCTCTGAAAGGAGCTCACCCAGATCTTATTCAGTCTCATTCAAATGCGTTTCCAAAGTCACACAATCATGACCTCCTTTGTGTCCGTCAATCCAACGACCAGCTCATCAGGTTAATTGGTTCCAGACAATAGTGCAAGTGTATGGTGTAATGGCACCAATGTGCTGTCAGCTTTCTTTAAGCTCAGTGGTCTCTCCTTTCATTTGTCATGACTGAGCAGCCTCATGCAAAAAAAACCCCATAGTTATTAATGTAAAGTTTATTGCACATTATGTTTCTAAATTGGTCACCAATGCATTTTAATGTATCATTACTCTCGGAGATCTCCAAAAAGTTAACTTTACAGCAGAGGGAACAACATTTATAGCATGTAACACCTAGGGAAAAAAATCGGGACCATGTATTCATCTTATACAGAAGATTCATATCCCAAACACTAAAGTACATGAGTTAAAAATACTACGAAACAAACATGCAAGAAAAGTGAGAAGTGTAGGCCTCATATAGGCCCTTGCTGCTTAAGGGCTTAAATGTACACGCAACGTGCAAAAGAAATGCACAAAACAATGTTTTCTGGCAGATAATATTACACAGTGAAAAAGTATGCATTGAATTTAACTTGTTACATAAATAACATGTGACAAAAGTATTGCAAAAAATAAGTAGACTGAAAGACAAAATAAGGATATTTTATTCCTGTGGAAATAATGTACGCTCAGCGGTCAAATTAATGCATCACTTTTGTTTTACTTTGTAACAAGTTATTCAGACAACATGTCTTGCTGGTTTCTGTCTGGCTAGTATGCATGTGCTGTCATTACCATAATAAAGACAGAGCTGAAACACCTCATCAACCCCGCCACATGGCTGAGTCAATTCAGCAGGCCTAAAAATACACACTAACCCCTGAGTCCCAACCTCAGTGTCCCCCCACTCTTTTCCTCCAGGCCTGTCTCCCTCGCCAGCCTGCCAACACCCTCCTCCTCCTTCTCAATCTCCTCCACATGCTGTCCCTATTTTCTGCGCAACAAAGAGAAATTGGGAAGGGGCGGAGTTCTGGAGTTGGAAAGACAACGCATGGGATTGACCTCAAACCGTTGGCGTTGCCCGACACTGTGACATTTGAGGAGCAAAGGGTGCTCCTGTGCTTTTCATGACACACTCAGCAGCTTCCCAGAGGCTGCTGGCAGAAAAAAACAGCACACTATTCCTGTTATGTCTGCATGTTTGGCCTAAAATAAGCAGGAGACAAAATGAACACATACACGTTGCAGTCAAAAGAATTGGCCTAGACTGGGTCAAACTAAGAGTAGCTGGCTGGCTGGAGAGAGTGATAATCTGCTTATTTACGGATGAACACTCACACTCACACCCTCACACATGCGCGTGCACACACACACACACACACACACACATTTGTTTTTATACCTTGTCAGGACATCATACACACTGTTGTGGAATCCTAATCACCGCCCAAACAAAATGTCATATCATCATATTTTATCTAATACATCCTTTTCTTGGTCATAATTTTTTAAATATACATGTGTGTGTTTGAGTACGTAAAATATAAATAAAATATGCCCCATACATAATATATATACAAGTATCTATGTTATAATAGCATGTTCCATAATTATTATATAGTATCTTTATGATATAAAATCAGTAACCTAAAGCATTTTTTCCCTGTTTTTCATTTTAAAACTTTGTAAAAAAGGTCAGCCAGTCTAGAAAACATGAAAACACATACACACACACACACACAAATGTGCAGCACCTCTCTGACTCACACACCCCAGAGGCTGGGGAAAGCGTCTGGACAGGGGGGTGTTCCCACCAAAATCCATCATAACAGTAATAGCCCCACTGATGGAGCAGACCACAAGAGCTAAACAACAACTGGCCAGGCCTCGCTGCCTCTGTCTGATCCCAAACGCAGTCTTGCACACTCACATCTACT
>JBBIGA010000038.1:14234826-14245474 GCA_037576975.1 Alestes dentex
CACTCTTCAAAATAAATATGAAAACAAGGGTTCTGTGGAGCAGTGCCATAGCAGAGCTGTTCAGTGGATGGCTCTATAAGGAATCATTTCTATACCTGAGATGTGCAAGAACCTGAAGAAACTTCCCAGTATATTGTAAAGGTTCAGTACAAACTGACAATATTTTGGTAGCACTTTATGGAAGGGCAGTATTAGCAAGGCGGCTTCACACAGCCACAACATTAAAATCTCTGACTAGTAAAGCAAATGACATTGATTATCATCTTATAATGGCACCTGTCAAGAGGTGGGATATATTAGGCAGCAAGTAATCAGTAAGTTCTTGAACTTGATGTGTTGGAAGCAGGAAAAATGAACAAGCATGAGGATGTGAGGGACTTTGACAAGGGCCAAATTGTGATGGCCTGACGAGTATCTAGAAAACGGCAAGTCCTGTGGGGCGTTGTGCAATGGTTAGTACTGGTGAATCAGCGTCAGGGTCATGGGCATCCAAGAATCATATATGCTTACCTGGGGAAGAGGGAAGGCACTATGGGAAGAAGGCAAACTGGCAGATGCAGTGTGATGCTCTTCTTGGAAACCTCGGGTTGTGTAATTCATGTGGATGCTCCTTGAACACATAACACCTACCTAAACATTGCTGCAGCAATTGCACCCTTTCATGACAAAAGTATTCCCTAATGGCAGCGGCCTCTTTTAGCAGGATAATGCCCCTTACCACACTGCAAAAACTGTTAATTAATGCTCTGAAGAGTTTAGGAAAGTTCAAGGTCTCGACTTCCCCAGATTTAAAGCCGGTCGAGAATCTGTGGGATGTACTGGACAGGCTAGTCCGATCCATAAAGGCCCCATATTACAGGGACTTATATGATGTGCTGATCAGATCTGATTTGGAGGCACAGGGTGGACCTACACATTAGTAGGCAGGTGGTTTTAAATTTTATGGCTGATCAGTGGAAGCCTTTCATGACAACTGTTGTACTACATAAACCTTTATACTTATTCCAAAAACCGTTCCAAGATCATTTGTCCTAAAGGCGGCTTTTGTCCATTTGGACATCATTTCACCACAAGAAGTGTTAGGAGAATGGATGCTTGTTGGAATAAGTCTTTATAAATACCTTTATAGGTTTATGTTGGTTTTCATGAAAGGCTCATGTTGGTTGTTGGGTTGACTTATGAATACTGTCCTTAAGTAAAGTGGCCCTTGAAGAATGAGCCATTCATAAGAACCAACAGCAGAAATGGAGACACTTTGAAAGAGCCCTTGACTGAAAACATGTTATGTTAGCATGCTTGACATCTTGAGGGTCCAAAGAAAAAACCTCAACTTTAGTCATACAGTGAAAGCTCTCTTATGAGGTTGAATGATAAGGATGAGCCATCCTGTGGTCTCCTTTTTTCCCCACCATCTAAACACCCTTTAAAGGGTTCTGTCTCAAAGGAAGGCTTTCTCAGTAATGATAACCCCCTCTGTGAAAAAACTGCAACATGACCAGAGGGATCCCGATGAAAAACAAATGATAAATTACGTAAATTGCACTTTTTTAAAGAGGTGACGGCTTCTTTGGAGGCGATGTAAGAAACTAATCAACATCATATGAGTTTGAAACACTTGCGTGACTTGCAGAGTTATCAGCACATAAATCAGCCATCAAATAAGAGTGAGTAATCCACAATGCATTGTGTCTGGGATTCTGCTGTCGACTTAGTTATAAAATTACCTGAAGCACAGGTCCCTTGAGGAACTCTGCTGCTTATCGCGTGCAATCTGAGGACACCATCTGATCCATCTCTCTGTGCTGGTCTGCAGCCAAGATTTTTTCTGTTTACATGTATTGAAGCCAAATGATTCGGAGTTTGTGCAAGAATAAAAGAAGTCCTTTCAAGTTTTGCTGTTACTTCCATGAAGTCCTTTATAGTGAATCATACCATGCATCAACTGCAGCTGCCATTGATCTTTCATTTTGAACACTATTAAGCTTGCGTAAATAGTTCTGAGCGTATGAGTGTATCTAGAAAAGATTTCCCCCAAGTTTCCCTTTTCATTGAAGTTCTGGACCTGTTATGTGGGAGTCCCAATCACGTGAGCCCTTTGAAAAGCCACATTAGAGTGGCTTGTCAACAGTCTTAAAAACTCCCTAAGAGACCCAGCATGGAACACTAGATCATTTGCATGTTACTGGAGCAGAAGGTTGTTTTTAGAATTTTCTGTCTTCGCTCCCAGTGTACACATGAGGTTTCTAAGAAATTGTTAGATAGATGATTCGGATACCACTGGACACATGAATCATAATTTCACTCCGCCGGTTCTTTTGAAGGTCACGTGGAGCCTCGCCTCTTGTTTGAACCAACAAGGTAATAAAAGAGTGTAGGCTAAGTCAATATTTTGACATGAGCACATTGCACGTGTGCCTTAGGAGCGCTTAGCTGGCCTTGTTGCTGTATCTAGATACAATCAATACCTTTATGTCAGAATGGACATTTTACACAAAGAGCTTTCAAGCTAGTCCATACACCACAAAGGTAATCTTAGTACGTGCATACAAATAGCTGGGTTTGCTTAGGATCAAAAGTATTTAGGTGTAGTTGTTCTACGTCCAGAAACCCAAGGTGTGCTTTGGTGGGGCTGTCACACACCCACACGCACAGAAAACTTTGTAGATGCAAGTAGGCTGACAGCCTATGCAATACAATGACATTAATAATGAGTCAGAAGAATGCCATCGCCCAGACATTCACTGCTTACAACAGGAATGTCTGCAGGAATGTCTGCATATTTGTGTATTGATCTTAAGCCTTAAATCTTCATCCCTAGGAACAATTATTAAACACACCTTTTGCAGACTCGTGGAGAAAGAACTCCATAGAAACTCCAGAGGAAAAAAAAAAACTCTGATGGCTCATGGACAGGTGTACAGTCAGCAGAAAAGTCAGGGCAGGTCATGCAATGTGAGGGGTCAGGCGTTTTCTCAACCTTTCCACCTGCCTTACTGAGGAACCCCGCAACATACAATAGACAAAGCACCAGACTGCTCTCCCCTGCTGTTGACTTGAGGCTGAAGCAAATTCTGTTCTTGGGCACGTCACATGGATACTCACTGAGGTGTGATCCATACGGCTGGAGGCTAAATCTCACTCCAAACACCTGAAGAGGGCCTACAATTAGCGCATGACATCTCAGCTTGTAAAAAAATCCAATAAACATGCGGAAGTATGCCTGAAGAGTTTCACATTATGGGGCTCTTTTGATTAAACTGTCCAGTCATCCCACAAAACTGATGAAAAATGCAATCTGTGGATGACCGAAATCAAGAGCCCCAAGTTACCTTGGCTAATGTACAAGCAGCGGCAAATTGTGAGTAAGAAAATAAGTTTACAGGTTTGCTAGACACACTATGACTAATAATCCGCTTGTAAACAGCTTTTGCAACCTTGAATCCTCTGAGTCACTGTGTTTCTGCAAAATGTGTAGCAGAGCATAGCGTAACTCCTCTTCACAATAAATCACTGTTGTGGGGATGTCCCCTTGTTTTTCAGAACTCTTACTATACGCTACTTGCTAGATTACTATATGCCAGTTCCAAAAAAAAGTGTGTTTTCTTGTAAATGGCCTTAAATCCACAGCCATTCCATTATAGGCTAAAGCTTTAATATGTACTATACTTGTTTGGGATCACTGTTTTAATTTTAGAAAACCAGTTTCATTTCAGAGACATGTGTAAATGATTCTATTATGATCTATGTATTCTTCAACATCACAGGTTTCAAATAACTGTTAGGAAGCTGTAAAATTAAACCCGTTTTGCAGACCTCCTCCTGGCCATTCTGCCAGTAGAATGGAAATAGATTCCTCAGATAATTTCAGTACTGAAATAAAGTGAAACTATTATTATTCAAATGTTAAAATGTAATAATAATTCTTAAAATCCACGGCTGAATGGAGGGTCCTGTTAAACAGGGTGAAATTGCATGAAAAAGGGAGTTACGATAGGTCCAGAACAGTGAACAGAGCTGTGGATGATTCCACAATAAAACTGAGAAGGAAGTTGCAATCTAATTAGCCTAATAAAGAAGATCAAATCTGGAATACCATATTATAATATGATACTATAAACAAATGATCAGGTATTATGAATAATTTAATTTCAAAATGTCAACATTTTTTTAATTGAATAAGTTATCTACAGATCCTAGTTTTTAAATGTCTATGTTATTATTGGATAAACAGCATAAATTATTATTAAACCGTTACTCGTAACCTCTGAATGGTCGGGTATGTGCTTTGCACTGGTCATGCTGTACTACTATCAGTCAGCTGGGTGGACAGTGATCCAGACAGAGCTTTGACCTCTGCATGAAAATGTCATTAGGATGAGTGTGGGGGCAGGGCAAGTCAGTGGACCGGGACAGGATGAGGGTGTTTTCTTTGTTCTGACCTCTTCAAGACTCCCCTCCATAAACAAACTCTCTTTCATTCACTCTCTTACACCACGCGTTAACTGGTGTCCACTGCTTTAATGAACACAGGAAGAGAGCATTGAAGCTGAAGACCCTGAGCTGGTTACCCATTCATGACCCTCAGACAGTTGGAAGCAAGTGTGTGGTTAGGGTAATGATATGAGATCATTATAAACAATGGTGGTGTCACATGGTCTTTATGCGCAGAGCATCTTTAGAGCATTTATCCTAAAATCAAAAGTTAGTTTAACTTGATGGTCTAAAGATGCTCTAAACATAAAGCGATGTTAGACCATCGCTGCTAGTTTATCACAACCTGATATCATAACCCCAACCACACACTTGCTTCTGACTGTGTCCGATTGCTAAGTAATCTCTAATAGACTTACTTATTCTATTATGACCTAGGTATTCTTCAACTTCACAGGTTTCAAGTAACAGTTAGGAAGCTGTAAAATTAAATTAAGAAGTTTAAACCCGTTTTGCAGACCTCCTACTGACTGTATGACATACAGTCATCTATACAAATGAACAATTACAGACAAAATTTAGATTTTAACATTTGATTGCAAGTGCATAGGTATAAAAAGAACATTTGCACAACGGTAATGTAACAAGCAAGCAACATACTTTGGAGCTACATTAGCCTTGTAGCTTCAGTGAGCTAGCAGACTTCAGACACTAAGCAGGTCTTGGTAGACTGACTACAACAGCTTTATATTGTATTTGTATATGGGCATGAAGCTGTAAAACTGTAGAAGTTCTGAACAAAAGTCTTATGCATGACAACCCTGCTTGTGTCACATTAAATCAGCATGGGCCACAGTGAGAATGTGGAGCATGCATTATGTGAAAGGCGTCTGGGAATCCAAAAACAACACTCCTAGTTGTTTCCATACTACATATACAAATCAATAAGCACTGTTTAGGCATGTGAATTGGGACTTTTTTGCTGTGGTTGTGCTTGAATTATAGAGCAGCATTTTTTATACCGTGCGAACGACAAGCAGTGAACTCAGAGTCTCTCGCTTTCCCATTGCACATGTCATCTGTTGAAGGAGACACACCCAAGACTCCCCTTCTTCCTCCTCCATTCTGCTTCACACACACACACACACACACACACACACTCACACAAACACATGCTCCTCCAGCTGTTGCAGCAGGGGTACTGGAAAGGAACTCTTAAAGAAGGTTTCCCAGAGCTGTCAGCAGTTCCTCCTAGCTCAGTTCAAATAAATCATCCTCTCAGCCCAGCAGAGGTCTAGCTGAGAGCATGTGGGAAAGCAGTCTAGAGCAGGGCACTGACCACCAAGGTGAGGGCAGTCTGGGACACAGTGCTAGGCATTTAGCCTAATTCCAGGTAAAGCTTAAAGCAAAGCTTCAGCCAAAAATCACATTTACACAGTTTTTCCCATAGCACAAAAGCAGTCAATCAACCAAGACATGTACAAACATCAGTACTAATTTAGCTAACAAGTAATAGAAGCTTATCTCTCCCCAATTAACATTTTACACGCCGCATGCATGAATCATTACACACGTGTCTTTAACCTTGCTGTTATGTAATCTCAAAGAGACTAATAAAAATTGGACCAAAGTACACAGCATTGCTAAAAACAGTAGCAGAAGACATCTGGAAGGCTAAATGTTTTTTTTTTTTTTGTTTTTTGTTTTTTTTTACAGAATGTTGGTTCATTTTTACAGAAAACATTGTTATGCAGCATGAGAAGCTACACAGATTTCAAATTACTCAACAGCAAGCAGGTGACACATGCAGTTTGAACAGTGCTATGCTAAAGTTTCATAAGTTTTAATCTAAAACATAATGGGGCACCTGCTGGGCTGGTGGTTAGAGAGTTGCCTCTGTGATCAGAAGGTTGTGGGTTTGAATGCCAGGACTGCTAGTGACACCACTGAGGTACTTGGGTGAATGGGTAAAATGCAGAGAAAGAATCTGACAATGTTCAAACTGTGGTGCTGTTCACACATTACTATAAGGGGCCACTTTACTTTAATATGTAACTTTGAACACCACGGATGTCCTGCTAAGAGCCTACATTTGGGCTATGCAAATGTTTTTTTTTTTTTGCCAAAGAATTCCTTTTAAGGTCATACAGCATTTACAGCCAATGCCTTATTTGTCACTGAAAATATTGCTTGCCTTATGAATGTGTCACAGTGCTGTTTTTAAAAATGCACTGTGAACATTGAGCTTCTTTCCAAACGCTTTTCACCAGGGCCACATGCTAAAAATAGGAGGGAGGGATTTCCTAAAGCTGCGAAAGGCTGCATAAGCTGCCGCTGAGTTCCACCCACGGCTGTGGAGAGCAACACTTAAATACATGCTTTAACACAGACAGCAGCTCAAGGCCCACATTCAGGGCAATTGACTGTCATTAGCGTCGCCTTGGGCAAACAGTTCAGGCAGACTGTGAAGGAGACTTGCTGCTATGGACAGACTGTAAATGAGAAGGTCAGCAAATGCTGACAAACATGTGAGCGCAGCTTTCGAGGTATCGGATGTATCCACAAGTGCAAGTGCTTCGGCTTCATAGGTCTTTCAGGGATTGCTCAGCAGTATTAACAATCCATAGATCATGTGTTATTACCAAGGTTTAATGCTAGACTAGCTCTGAGCTTAGCTTGGGGCAGATTCTACTAAGTTCTCACTGTGTTTCTGCAAAGTTATGCCCCCAAGGTCCTTCTCCCACACTTCTTTTCTCTGTCACTTCCAGTTATTCTCTCACAATGTCCTAAAGGTGTGGGAACAATTGCCCTCCCTCTCTTTTCCCACCCCTCACCGACTGATGGTCGACCCCCCTCCCACCCCTTTCAGAAGAAGCTGAGCAAAGACCATGAGTGTGGATATGCAAGAGGTCCTGAGAAATTGGTTGAAATTTCCCACTGCCTAAAGCAATGGTGGCCTCCCTCTTGTTAGATACATCAGTCTCAGAAAGAGTGCAAAGCAGGGTTATCCAAACATCAGAAAGTCAAACGGACTTTCTGAGGAACACATATTAACAATCCTTCATTTCCAAAGAAAGAAAATGCCATTTCCAATGAACAGGAAATGAAAATGTATAACAGCCCTTTTAAGTCAAACAGATGTATTATTTAAATTATACACGCAGGTGACTTTGATCTTAATTATAAGATCAATCTAACAAAATGCACAAATGTTTTTTTTGTCAGGACTCATGCATCATGTGCCTGCATGGGTCACTTCAGGGATCTATGGAACTATGAAGCTACCATAAACCGCAGAAAACATGTCATCAGTACTATCTTTTCTGTGAACTGTTGACTTCTGTTCAATGCAGTGGTGTGGCTACATGTCAGTCTGAAAGAATGTGGCTCAAAGAACCCTAAGAAAGCTCTTGGAGAACATTTTGACCCTTTCTGAAAATGTGCGTGAAGGCAGGCTACGAGGAATCTCTGCACTGATTAACCTGAGCCTGTAAAAAATGCTGCCAAAGATGAACCACCAGTGAACACTCCCTCATTCAGTGCTCATGCTCTTTGCAGAGAGATGGTATCACGCCAGATCAAGCAGCGAGTAATTGGGGCCCCAATTCCAAGAAGAGAACTTTGGTGAAGGAGTGACCTTTACTCCAGAACAGTGTCCAACTTCGGCTCAGATAAAAGACAGAAGCTGACAGCACTATTAAAACACAACATGCCCAAGATACAAAACTCTCTGCAGTTCAGGTACATGTGTCCCAACTTGCATGCAATTGTTAATGCATATCATGCTGGCACCGTTCGGTTCAGGACAGCATGAGCAGTACTGTGAGAAATGATCTTGAAATATATTCTGTAGGTTAGACCAATGGTTCTCAACCATCAACATTAAGGCCCACCTATCTATCACAGCATGTTCCCAAGGCCCACCTGACCACATTAGATGATATTAAATAACCAATTGCGGACCAATGGCCTGTCTCGATTTTCAATTTGCAGCCCAATCAAAAGCCTTCGCGGCCCATCAGTGGTCCACAGCCCAGTGGTTGAGAAACCCGGGGTTAGACGATAGCTATTTTTACTTAACATTTGCAAAGAGATCATTTTCAAAGCATTTCAATTGTCTTATCAGCTGATTGATTATTTTTTTACATGCCCATTCCACATTGTTCCACTCTCTGCGTGTACACCAGGGCTGAGTAAACTCAAAACACACATACAGACCTGCAGTTTAAGTGAATATGATGTACCATGCATGCACATGTTAATGTTTGGCTCAGGAGTGGTTCAGGAGTTAGACCTAGGGGTAGGCATGTGATCGGCTGTTAGAAGATCGAGATCAATTAATTAAACAAGCAGAATCAGGTTTTGCTTGTTTGGAATGAAAACCTGCAGCCATACCAGCCATCTGCGGATAAGACTGGATGCTCCTGCAACAGCTTAGTCCACCAAAGTTAGCACTAGTTGCTTAATGATGAGTCTCGCATAGGGACAAACATTCGTCAACATTTGTCCATTGTCTGTTCTGCTGGCACAGATGTTTTAAAACTAACATTTACAGTATGTATTTTGATCACTCCCTTGGAAGCCATTCATCAGTGGCATTATGCTATAGAGAGGCTACATAACGGGACTGTGCCCGGAAGTGACCATGGCTGCAGTGACAAAGGGGTATTGTCCAGGCACTGGCCTGATAACAGCGGTAAGACTTGGGAATCAGCTTCATGAGGAGAGCCCAGCATTGACCAGCATGACAATGAAGCGGACAGAGCCAGGAGGGAGAAAGGGAAGAATAGAGCTATGAAAAGTGTGGAACTATGAAAAGTGGCCAAGGTTATTCTGCTTGAAAGGTTCTCACTTCTCCATCTGTCATTGTCTTCTTTTCATCCAGCAGGAAGGAGGGATTCACTTTTTTCTCTGAGCCCTTGCAACCCTCGGGCACAAAGGCAGGAAAGAATAAAGCAAAGTTTTAGAGTCCCTCAAAAGGAGTTTCTGAGGACAGTTTATTAATAGGCTATTATATATGAGAAATTCTCAGAAAAACTCTGTTCACTTTGTCCTATTTGAACCTACTTTGGCTGTTTTCTGCCACTTCTGGCAGCTGCACACTAGGACTGACTGAACTCATAACAGTGCACAGATACAACAGCAAGGGAGGGCTTGCAGGGATGTGATGTACTGGAGAAAAAAAAATCTAGAACACTGGTGTCGGCTGCAGCCCACAGTTCAGAACATGATATGCCGGGACACATCTCTCAAAGACCTTTCATAACTAAGCACAAGTATTTGACATTGCAAACACCGTAAGCTCCTGGGATGGTCATGCACATCCAAATTAGAAAATGGTGACCTATGCTATGCTAGAACAGGACAGTCTAAAATAAGCTATTAGCATCAAGGAGTGCAGGCACACACTGTGACTCCTAGCTTGCATAATCTTGATAAGAACCTGGTAACCCAGTCATGAGTGTGTGTGTGTGTGTATATATATATATATATATATATATATGTAGAGAGAGAGAGAGATGGATAGATGATAGTTAAAAATAGTTAATAAATGATATTTCTGTGTGATTCCTGTAGGTACAGCCCTCTTCCCGACCTGGTGTGTGAGCAGGGTCGTTTGGGTCAGAAGTCGGGTCGGGGTTGGTACCTCTATGACTCTCCTGGAGGTAAAGAGGCGAGGTCGGACCCGGAGATGCAGAACTTCCTGCAGGAGTACCGTCTCCGGTACGGGCTGCCGGGCCGGCGGGTCACGGCGCAGGAGGTGGTGGAGCGCTGCGTGTTCGTCCTGGCGAACGAGGGGTTCCGGGTGCTGGAGGACGGCATGGCGGCGGGGCCGGAGGACATCGACGTGGTGTACCTGTTCGGGTACGGCTGGCCCCAGTACCGCGGGGGGCCCATGTTCCACGCCGCTCAGGTGGGCTTACCCAGAGTGCTGGAGAAGCTGGAGTTTTACCACAACCTGCACCCAGACGTCCCGCACCTCCAGCCCAGCGCGCTCCTGAGGAGACTGGTGGCCGCGGGGAGCCCCCCCATCCAGGAGTGGAAACACCACGCCCGGAACACACACAGCCAGCTCTAACCACAGCCTGCAGCACCTAATCACAATACCCACAGCACCTAATCACAATACCCACAGCACCTAATCACAATAACCACAGCACCTAATCACAATAACCACAGCACCTAATCACAATACCCACAGCACCTAATCACAATA
>JBBIGA010000038.1:14248599-14271804 GCA_037576975.1 Alestes dentex
ATGTGTGTGTGTGTGTGTGTGTGTGTGTGTGTGTATTAATCTAAACATTTTCCACTCTACCCCCTCCCTCTCTTCTTCCCATCTTTTCAGTCAGTGCCACTGTCTCACTACCGACCGTGCAGCTAGTCTCATTACCGACTTGTACACCTTCCCGTTTACTCTTACTGGTACCTGCCGGTCACAAATCCCTCCTCCACTCTTCTCCACCCGTTCCACCACACTCCTGCCACACTTCTCCATCCATTCCACCACCCAAATCACTCCTGCCACTCTTCTCCACCCTGCAAGGAAGACTTAACATAAATGAGGTTCCACGTCTGATGTCATACAGGATGTGCACATTCCAAACCAGTATTTAATAAGTCGGATAATGGCCTCCTGTGTGAACAGAGCCTCATGGCTGAATCCAACGCCTGCACAGCTGTGGGCACGTCTCTCTGCAGCAGAGTGGCAGATGGAGGCATAGACGCGTCTGGCAGCACCATCAGGGCAGCCTGCAAGGTTCCCATACTCCTGAAACCATGTGCCACCTCCTGATCAATGCTTTTAGGCATTATTTAGTTTCTCCCTCAGACTTTTTCATTTAAATGTCCTAGTTCTTTGAAACACAATAAAAACAGTAGTATCCACCAGAATAAGAAAAAAACTATATTTAGCAATGCATCAATCACAAGACAGGTATTTTTCTCATAGGACAAAATCAAAAAACATATAACACTGGCCATTAAGAGTAAGGTGCATAAAGATATAGAATTTATACAGTGCAAATATTTGTTAATATTGTTTGTGTTAAAAAGTTGTTTTTGTATTTCTTTAATTAATTAAGTAATTCATTCATTCATTCATTCATTCATTCATTCATTTGTTCTTTCTTTTTTCTTTTGTGCATAATTTGAAAATGGTTGAGGATTTTGGCCTGAAAACAAGAGTGTATAGTTTTCAGTATCACTTTATTCTGCTGAAGACTGTACATTTTAGATCACGTGTCATAGTAAGTGAATAATGCAACTACATCCTGCATCTATTGCATATGTTGCCGGAAAGAATGTAGCAGTCCAGAAGAAGGAATTTAATAGATCTCTGTTGTCATATTTGCAAAACAAGGGCGCCATGTCTTTAAGCAAGACAAAGAAGGCTTTCCAGGAAATGTGGCTATTCCAGGGTCTTTTGTGTAGTAGGGAGCTGGAGGCTTTGGTCAGGAAGGAGTGGCCCTCAATGAGCAGTCCAGGAGCGATGTCTGAAATGCAGTGACAAAGCAGATAGGAATGCTACAGCATGCATTCTTCTCCTACCGTTTTGGAGTATGAGCTCACTCGATACATTCTGTTCAGGAGTCACATACTGGAAACTGTTCATGAGGTCGTGTGTACTAACCTGGATCCTGTATTCAGCCACATTGACCCCATGATCATGTCAGCAAAACACTTGGCATGTGCTGTAGGGTAAGCTAATACCAGCTCCTGGGTCTTGTTCAAATGAAATGTCACTATGCCCTCTGGCTCTATTGGTTCAAAGCCAGTGTTTCACACTTATTTTTGATGGTGTGGAAAAAGCTGTCAAACACTTTGTAAAATTAATTTCTCATTTAATTGTTTATTCCGTCAACTTTTTTTTTTTTCCTGAATAAGCCACTAGTTATTTAGTAACCACTATAAAGAAAGTATTTTGTATTTTAATTATGAGGGGAAGGAATTAGTGTGGGTCCACATGCAAAGCCTTGCAGCTTAAAAAGTTCATAGAGCTGTTCATTTTGCAGACATTTATTTTGTACTGTTGTTTCTGTTGTGAATGGTGCACTCAAGAAATAAACAGTGTGAACCGAATTATGCAGAACATTTTAAATGATGCCACACAGTTGTGTTTAAGAGAATAAACAGAGTTTATTACCTGCACATAAAATGCTAATGCTATTAATGTCATCAAATCTTTTCTCGGTTGACTTTTTTCCAGTGTGTTCTGTTATACAACAAATGGCAGATTGACTAATTTTATGATCAGCTCTTACTTTCCCAGTCATCGTGTTCTCTCACATGAATAAACCTTTGGACTTGAGGGCTGGGAACAGGCAATGCAACACCAGCCTTTATTAGGATCAAGTATGCCACCTCATCTCCATTTACCCGTCTTACCCATGATGATATGCTTGCTTGCTCTCTATGACCTTTCACAGATTACTGAACAGTTCCTCAGAGTGGATTTTCACACTGGAGTGTAAAATTAAATTTTTTAAACGTTTTGCACTGAAGCACAAATGTGGCCACATAATAGCAAAATGTAGTCAACAAAAACAAATACTTAGCTTTTGTCTGTTTGAATATTGTTATATTTGATCATAGCATTTCAAAGCAATGCATTATTATTCATTTATACATTTATAACCTCTTAATGACGTGTATACATGTTGTACTCTTAAAAATAAAGTCCAATTCATTTTTTACAGAGATGCCTCAGCATAACCACTTCTTATTACCCAAAGAATAATTCAGTGGACGGTTAATTAAAAATACAGCTTTTACCGATGAGATGTGGGAGTGTGAATGAGCTTATTTTAACCACACATTCAAAGCAAGTCAGAAACAGTCATTTTTACAAGTCGTTCAGGCCAAGCAACTCTTCTTTCATGGTCAATAACTCTGCTTCAAGATGGCCTTGAGATTCAAGGATGTATAAATAACTGTGGCACGTGAGAGGAGAATGAACTGAGTGACTGCAACAGTAATGGAGATTGACAGATGTGATAATAATACAAAACTGCAGACTAAAGTCCAGCTAACCACACTCCTGGTCTGCAGCCTATGCAATACACATACACTATGCCTGGTAAGGCAAAAGACAGCAATGGAAATGACTGCAGACCTAAGAGTAATATAAGATATACTGCGTATCTGTATATTGCATGTATTACAAACTGTGCTGATACATCTGTCTCCACATCTAAAAAGATAAGAGGTCAACGCAGGTCTTTATACCTTAATCATCACTGGTGCACATTGTGCACTCTACTGTAATTGCTGTATATAGATAATTGGCTTCCCATTTGGAAGGAATGCTCCAGGGTCTGAAGGCCCCACGAGACTATGTAAAAGGTTTGTGTACACAGAGGCCATGGGAAAAGGACAGCCTGCCCATTCTATGTTTCCTAGTACACGATGTGCACCTAGTGCAGATTAAAGTGCAAATCATGTTATCTGCACAGCAAGAAGCCATATAGAAAGCCTATTCTGTTAATGTTGATGAATGCATTGCCATGTGTGTGCAGAATGCTATGGAGTGCACAGACCACCGCTGCAAAATACATTTGCAAATGTTGTAAAATGTATGAGTGAATGCAGCACAATGCATAGGCTAATGCTATGGGCAATGAATGGATTAGTGCAGCACAATGCATGGGCTAATACTGTAGTATGTCTAGGCTAATGCAGCACAATGTATAGACAATGCTACGGAATGTGGAGGGTACTGCTATTCCGCACAAAGTATAGATTGATAATATAGAATACATAGGCTAATGCTGTGCAGTGTATAAAGTCATTTTATTCAATGCAACAGCTACTGTTACACAATGTATAGCTTAATGTTATATAAATGCACATGCTAATGCAGCTCAGTTAATACATGATGTTATGGATTGCATAGGCAAATGCAGCACAATGTATTGACTAATGCTGCAGAAAGCATGGGCTAATGCTGCAGAATGGATCGGCTAATGCTACAAAATGTATAGTCTAATGCTATGGAATGCACAGGCTAATGCTGCGCAAGTATGGAGTATGCTATAGAATGTGTAGGCTAATGCTACATCAGTGCTATTGAACGCAGGGGCTAATATTGCACAGTAAGTGCAAGGACCAAGGCGTCAAGGAGCATGTGGATTTTTGCAATATACTGTTTATGGTGTAATCATCTGCAGTATATTTCAGAGTATCAATGTACTTTTTGCACATTTCATCATGTGGGCACCTTTCCAGTGTTTCTGCTTTTGCTTTTTTTTCTGCATAATAAAATTCCCACCCACTTCTCCTCCCCACTTTGGAGCTTGTAAATAAAGTTCAGAATATCCCAGAACATTCTGTCTCACTCATGCCCTCTGTACTTGCAGCATGGGGTTACAATCAGGCAACCGATCACATGGGCAGGTATGTGCCAAAACAACAGATCCGGGAGGGTCCTTTTTCCCGCTCCAATCCACGCACAGATGCCTTTCTGTTGCACAATATGTCTTGCAAGTTTATAGGAGAGTTTTTGTATGTGTGTGTGCATGCGTGCTTGAGTCTGTGTGTGTGTGTGTGTGTGTGTGTGTGTGTGTGTCAGAGTGCGAGAGAGAGAGAGAGATCATGCATGTTTCCATAGCTGAGTGTCACACACTGTTTCAGGTTGCACTCCAAGCTCATGTGTTAAAGGTTCTAGAAGCTAAATATGAGTCCTCAGTTCAAGGAGAACACCAGAGACCAGGCTGAAAAACCATGCTCATCTTTCCCCCAGCAAAAAAACCCCAAAATCATCCTAACCTCAGCAACACATTCCGTTGAAACAAATAACTCACCCTTTAGCACAGAACGTTCTCATAACATAAGACACTGAGATGCCTGCACAGATTAAATGGTTTATCCTCTTCAACAATTGGGAATCATTAAACCTGTATAATTAAGCAATATGTCGGGGTTCTATGCCAGGACAATTTCTGCAGAAATGTATCTCCAGCTGCAGGTTGCACCTTCCAGCTTATCTGTCTTGATCACTGAAGAGATTTGCCTTATTGCACTGGAGCCCTTGAGTCAAAAAGCTTTTCTGAACAACTATGACAACTGCATTGTTAGAGCATGTGTGCAGTTAGTAACAAGAAGGTTGTTTTCTCCAAAGGGAAGGGGGTGGTGTCTAGAAACTGCTGTTATTTTTCTTTTTCTATTTTTAGATATGTTTCAACATAAGCTTCTTTGTTTGCTTTGTTTATGACTATTGCATGTGTGTAAAAAACAAAAAAACAAAAATAGGGAACAGCCTGTTTGAGCCTGTGGCAGAATGTCGCGTTGTCCTGTTGCGTTGCTAGCGCACACATTTCTTCTCTTACGTTTTCTGTGAAAAACTCACAGGTTACAAGACTGTATTCATGCTTAACGCTCAAGCCTTCTAAATTAGCATGCTCAGCTGTAAGCTGTGAGGTCTGCAAAGGTGCCATTGTGTAAGGACTGTAGACAAAAATGTAAAGGAATGAGTGTGAAAACCCTCATCTGATCCCTGGCATTAGAAACTCACTTGCCTTTAGTTGGGCGGGCATGTTTTCGGCTGGGTGGAGTGGGTGTGCAAGACAGCATGATCTTCATTGCCACACCCCTCTTTTTAAATAACATGGCAGGGCTGGCAACAAGACCATTAATCAATAGCTCAAGCCAGCAGGGTGAAAACAGTCTTTGTTGTGCAAAGGTAGTCCTTCGAGCTGCATGCTCAGAAAAAAAAAGAAGAGGAAAACACCACTGGGATAACAACATGCCTACATAACATGTTTTGCCTTTGGAAAATGTTGGAGGAACAATAAATGACTAATCACTTTTTCACTATGCATCGTGATAAGGGGGGTGTTCATATGTGTAGGGGAGGGGGTTTACGTCAACACAGCACAGCTGGTTAGGCAGGGGAGGGGCTGACTACGCAGGAAGTCAACAGAAGAGAGAGAGAGAGAAACAGAGAGAGAGAGAGACACGAGATGAGAGACACTTTGTGCTGTTTTTGTGCTTGTCCCGTTTCCTTCCGTTCACTGGCTCGTATCCAGCCTCTGTCGTGTGCTTACCTAGAAGGACTGTGTCAGATCAAAATAACCCATGTAGAAATGTGTTTATGATGTTTGGTCATGGGACAGCATGACCAGGGTCACTGCTCGGGGGTGTTTGGCTGTGTTAGGGTCAGTTAGCACTGGTCAGGGCAGGTCATTTGTGCACACTACAGCCCTGTGTGTTAGAAGTCAACAATGTTTTCAGCATTATTATGTCAATATGTTTTTAAGTGATAACCTAGGAAAAGTCATAAACAACAACAGCCTTCTAATATCAGTCTATTGCTAATCCAGAAGTGGCACATCTAGGTCCTTATATTTTATTCTGGGATGATAATATTTAAAAGTGCAAAGTGTCTCAAGTATCTGGCTGGTAACTAACTATTTAACTAATTAACTCACTCATTCCCTTTAAGCAGGTTGAAGATTCTCCACTGTTAGCACTTCAGTAAACAAGGATTTCATAAGAGTGTTGTTTTGCATCATTGACACTGTGTCTTTGTTTTTAAATTTCATTACTGGCCACATAATATAGTAATTTAATCGTTATCATAACACTGACAGTTGCAATACTGATATAAGCCAGTAGCATGCAAACGAGCCCGCCAACCAATGAATGAAAATGAATTCATTTGGTCAGAATAATGCAGGCCAATATTTAACCATGCCACATTATTGATTGACCAGTATATTTCTGAAAAATGCAGGCTGTATTGAAGTAATTACAGTAGTAATATTGGTCTGTATCGGGCAGCCCCGTAGTACATAAAAAAAGGGAAGTAACATGAGCAAATAAAGGCGGAAACTATTAGGCAAACAACTGATCATGCACTTAAAATACTTTGGGATTGTGGATGTGCTCCTCACCTCGCTGCTGCGGCACTTATCCCTTTTAGTAACCAGGGTATTTTTAGCAGCTGCTTTCCTGGCTTTCATTACAAGACATACTGTACTCTACAGTATGAGCACTGCCTCCTGGCTCCAGCTCAGGGCTGGGTCTGCTACATCCAGTGCTGAGACAAAGTGCTCTGTAAACAGATAAACGACTGAATTTGTCAGTATAAATCGGCTGCCACAGCCCTTGTACACAATGTAGTTCTTAGGGAGAACTTCATTTTCTCTGGGCATGTACACTCACAGTACAGCATAAATGACCCACTGATAAAATATCCTTTCTGAGAACAAACTAGTAGTTTAGACTTGGAACATTTGATCTCTGAGTATTATAAGGTTTATGTTTTCTGAACTGGTGATAACTCGCCCTTCTAAAGAACAGATTCCTCACATTCCTGACAATCTGAGAATAGTTTCAGTTTCCGTGGTAGTCATCTCTCCCTCAGCTTCTCATGCTGACTCTGTGTGTTTCCTGTAAAAGAGGTCTTTTTTTTATTATTTTTCCAAGAAGTTGAACAGTTACACATGAGCAGACAGCTCTAATGCACGCACACACACACGCACATACACATACACACACACACACACACACACACACACAGAAAGGAAAGACAGTGCAGAAAGATTCTTTCCAAGGAAATATCAGTGCATTACCTTATTAGGGCGGACTGCAGTTAATGCTTGGAAGACTTTAGTCCCCCTTGCGTCTGTCTAGATGGAAATACAGACATCACAGAGAAGTGAAAGGAAATTACTGGAACAGCAGAGTCAAAACAAGCTGTTCACAGCAGGAATTGTGCAAAACAAGTTAGCGTCAATTAATCATGGGCCAACGCGTGATCGGGCATTCGCAGGTCTTGCAGACACATTTTTTCAATAAGAATTAAAAATATTGCAACATATTTTAACTTAGTTTGCCCACAAAGAGAACACAACAGGATTTGGGGGAGAAAAGAGCAAATATGCATCAACATTAAAAGGCACAGTAAGGCAAATCAGTTAAGTTTGAACAATTTTCCCTCAGATGTACTTGATCAGCTTAGAAATATTTACCATGGTGCTGAAATTTGCTTCGTTTTGCACTGTGAAGCTAATGTGGCTAACATCCAATAGAGGCTGGTGCCCCACCAATTAGCATCCTAAATCCTGACAATTTCTTCAAGCTACTGTTTTTAGGTAATCTTAAATTGAGGCCTAAATTTTAGCTGTACTTTTTTAGGTGTTTTTACAGACAATGTGGCTGATTTGTTGCATTTTGCTAAATTCATTTTAAGGTCTGATCAAATGGAAGGTACAAGACTTGCAAATGCATTTGTGTTGACTGATGCTGGTCATGGCAACAGCTCTGTTTCTTCCCTCCAGTTCTACTGTCGTATCTCAGGGCCTGGGGACTCCTGTTGTTTTTGGCTTGCCAACATATTTTAACATATAAAAAGTCTTTACCAACCGTTTTACCAACTATAGTATCTGTTGTAAAAGAGGCCATTACTCAACCATCGGGTGCCTTGAGATTGCTGGCTGAGGGATATTCCGGGTGCCTTGGTTTCAGTGGTGGAAATATTTTTATGCTGAGGTGAGTAAGACCCTAAATTCCATGGAGGTGGGGAGCTTGAGTCAGTGCAGACGACTTTACATGGTTTTCCCCAACACAGGGAGGCCCTGTCTCACCACAGCCACTGTTGACCAGGCCAGAATCCATAGCAACCTGAGGTCACGTGAAAGGAAGAGTGAACTCAGATGGAATTACTATGGAGATTGCCAAAACACTGCTGAACAGCTTTTATCAGACTCTTATCAGACTCACTGTAATTCAAGTCATTCTTTTGTTTAAGGACCCATATCAGGGAAAAACAAACCCATATGAAAAAGAAATACATAAAACTTCTAAAAGTCTTATACTGCCAGAAACAAATCTTATGGGGCACATACCATACACTGACATAAACCTATAAACTACATATGAGGTTTATAGGGAAGTCAAACTGCATGTAAAATGCATATTAAATGCATACAACATTAAACTTATATAGTTTTGCAACATATAAGCAACATATAAGCATTGTAGATGTGTGCTTTATTCATACATGAGGAAAATGAGAAATACGCCACTTTCGTGGTATGTGCCACATAAGATTTAGGCCTGCCCATTCATGACAGTTATATGGAGTGTTTCAGTCTGTGCAATTTTGGAATAATTCGTAATATGAATATATGAAAAAAAAAAAAACACACACACATATATATATATATATATGTATATAAAGAGTCTTAAAGCACAGCAAAAAAAGAACAAGGATATGCACCCTTCAAACTTTTTTAGGCCCCAGTTTCCATTCCATCTGCAGATAACTAAAGATACTAAGTATGAGCAACAGTGGTCATATGTTCGACTCTGCTCCACCGATCACTGAATGTTTTGATGTGAAGAAACAGACTTGTGCTTTCAGGATTGGCTCTCTTCCATGAAGTTGTTTACATCAGTCACATGGTAGAGTTACATCCATTAATAATGTGATGAGAACAGCACTTTAACTGAAGGCCATTACATGAGAGAAGGTCAGCTTTCAAGATTTACTAAGAGTCTATTCTTCTGCCTGTTTTCAAGTTTTTCTCTAAACTACCCAAACAGCCCATGTTGCGTTAAGAAGAGGGTGAGTAAGACCCTGTCATGTTCATGGGATCAGACCCACGCTCCTCTTAATCATCTCCAAAGGGCAACGCTGGCTGCCCCCAGTGTCAGGCCACAAATCAAAGACCACAGTCAAGTCTCTTTATTCCTCAATCAGCCTGCTTGTGAAGGCACTGTTAGCAGCCTTCTCTGGGCTATTCTTGAGCCAAGACAAATATGGTAAAAGGGTGCTGTTTATAGCCAAGCATTTAGTGGACACACGCAGTCACACAAAATAATCGCTCCTCATTTAGCATCATGGGCCGGCATCCAATAGTCTCGTGACTCTCACACAGCCAGATTGTCACATGCCTCTTGCAAAATTCTGAGCATCTTCAGTTCTGACTGGCCCGAAAACACAGTCTTGCATTTGTTCGCCTTACGGTCCACCACAAAAAGATTCATATCACGTCCACAACTGTGAAGATTTATTGGGTCGTGACAGTGCGTGTCTTATTTAGGCTACTACAACCTCTATTATGCTTGAACTGTGCTCTATTTTAGCTCCACAGTACTGGGTGTAAATTTGGTTATGAACAAACGGGAAAAGACCCTTCTTTATCGTAAGTGCATATTTCCTGCAATCTAGACAATGGTGGCAAAAAGTAGCAAAATAAAAAGCAACGCAGGCAGGAATTAACAGGCTGTGAAAGTCTTACCCCATTAAAAAAGGGTCAGGACACTGTTTCCATAGGCACCACTCTGACCGGGAACCGCAAGCAAACGGCACAATGTGTCATGAGCCTGGTTGTAATGATGCCAGTGTCTTGTTGCATAGTGACCAGAGGCCAGGTCAAAGTCATTTTAAGAGATAGTTACCCAGGGTGAACCACAACACCACATCATAGAGCTCAAATACATCATACAATAAACTGGCCCTCCCCTTATGATTTTGTCTTAGGATGCTTAGCAAACAGACAGGACCGCTTTGATCACTATGGACCACCACATGGACCAGAATACTGAATAACATAATATATAAATTTAAATAATATGGAACCTTGATGGATTGCTTTTATTGCATATGTCCCACTGCATAAATAGGTAATATATTTTTAAATAATTCTCAAAAAAATGAAATGCATGTATCAAACTGAATGGTGATGATTCACTCACAGCCAAACTTATTTATACTCCCATTGATCCATATTACAATCTGTATTTGTTTTTTTGTTTTTTTTTTCTTCAGAATTTTGAATCATTTTCTTTGCTTCCATAAGTTGATAATGTTTGAAGGAAATATAAGGCCAAGGCCACTGATTTAGGTGTCCTGCTATAGGTCACAGGTGTACATGGGAAAGTAATTTTTGTGAGAGTGGAGATCACATCTGGACAGCTGTGAGAAAGTCTGAGGGAAGTGAGTCAAAGGTTTTTGCAAAGAATCATCACCTGAAAACAGCTGTGCTTAGACGCAGGTCACCAAAGAGGGAATCCTTGCCAGGAGCCCTGAGGGAAAGAGAGAGAGAACACAGTTTGTTTGTTTGTTACGCGATGCAGGGTTTTGTTAATGTCTTCACTGGTAACAGGTTGGAAAGGTGAGTATGACACCTGAGGGGAGGCCCTGGTGCTACAGACACGCACACCCACACACACACACGTAACTGATACAGACAGAAGGGCACTGTTTACATGGTAACTATACACTATGCAGCTCCCGAGAGTATCACCCTTACACTGCTTGTCATTCTTACAAACTTATATAGAACCGATCTTTCAAACCTCTTTCAATAAAGCGCTAAATAAAAGAGTTTTATTAAAAGTGAACTTGCAAGTGTATGTCCTTGGTCATATTAAGCACACACAACTGAAAGACCACAGCCATTCTCTTTCATTTTTGACGCCTTCTGACAATTTACCATGTCGTTTTGTACAAAGGGTGGGTAAAATTCTTTTTATCAGTAATTTTATAAAATATTTTCCTGCCCCTTCCATCAGAACCTCATATAATCAGGCCAGGTCTTCACGTTCCAGCTGCATAAACATAGATCTCAGCTATATTAACTGGTTAGCCTGCTGTAGGCCAGTGTATTTATTTGTTTTGGTTTTATAGGCTTTGGTGCAAAACAGATGTCTGGTATCTGCAGACTGTCGAGGTCTGACTTCATTTTTCTTGTATAAAACCCACCATTCTTTTCACCATCCTATCAAATCCTGATGAGTAAAAGCATGTTCGCCAACAGTAATTTCCATCTCAAAAATTCCAAATACGCATCACACAAAGGGAGAAAAGTAGTTCAAGTTGACTTTGAAGTCATTTTTACAAAGCTTTTATATCTAGAGGTAGCCTAAGCTTTCTGTCGGTGGTTTACACCGCTTTGGTTTACTTTTCTCTGTTTTAGTGATCTGTATTAGCTACCTTCTGTCTGTGTTAGCCTTACTTTGCAATTCTGTCCAAAAGTAATTTTAATAAGAGCTAGTATGTACAAATAGAAGTTTGAATTAAGCTCAGTGTTAATGCCTTTTAAGCCTGTTTATGAGCACTCAGTGTTAGCCTGATGCTTTCACTTCCTAACTGGAACTGGTTTAATGTTTACAACTGGAGACCACTAGTTTTCTATAGGACACTTTTAGATCCCATCCAGTGCATCTAGAATCTGTCACAGGTCACCTGTTAAACTAATCTATTACTTTGTGATGTTGACCCATTAAGAAATCACAAAATACCATTACTAATGGTTAGACACCAGAAACCAACAAAAAAGTGGTTTAATTTTTTCCCCTGAGATGGTTTACACATGGGGATGCTATGAGCTGGTATGGTTTTGAGCCCAAGGGACTGCTTATCAAAGGCCAGCTCTGTTCATGGCTCTTCTTTTTGGCTGCCATGGTTTAGTGTCTCCTTTAGGAGGACTTGCCGTTCCTCGAGTTCACCTCGGTGTTCCGGAGAGAACGTCTCATACAGTTCTTAGTCTCTGGCTCCAGTGCATGCCCATGGGTGCGTGTGTATGGTGTGTGTTAGGGAGAGGGGAGGGGCAGAGACAGAGAGAGGGAGAGAGAAAGAGAGAGAAAGGACGAGAATAGTGATGTGCATTACTAGAAGCACAGGAAAGAGCTAGAGCGAGCGCGAGCGTTGCCCCTGAGGTGGTGCTTAGACAAAGTGTTACGTCACTGACCCTGCCCACTGTTGATAAGCTTGAGATGTTACTGTATCGAGTGTGTTCTGGAAAAGCAATTTAATAAGGGAAGAGTCTGAGTCGAACAACGTGTGAGTGTGGAGAGGACGGATACATTATTGTCCTTTGTCACATAAATCATTTGAAGAAAAGAAATGCACGTTTTGCTCTGTTCCTTCTTGCACACTGAGTGACAAATTAATGCGGGAGGAAGCATCTGTTGTGTATATGTGAGTGTGTGTGCGTGTGTGTGATGAACATGTCTCTAAAAAAACCACAGCAATCTAACTCACTCCTTGTACACATGTACTAAAGCTGGTAAGCATTAGGTGTCCCAGTCTGCACCGTGTTTATGTGTGTTACATTGAAGAGGGAGGGCTGTGTGCTCAGGCTAATTGAACTGATTGAACTAGGGATTTGGTGTGTCTACTGACTGCCTGCGCGTAACTGGGCCAATGCTGGCCTGGCCTTGTTTACAGACTGCAGACAAAGGCACTTAGCAGAGACTTTCTAACTGCGGCCAGGCCTCCACATTCAGCCACACGTGTCTAAAGCTCTGGGTAGACGTTAACCTTGAGCGCTCAGCGACGATGAGCCTGTCCCTTCCACTTCAGAACTTTTTGAGGGAAAGCAAAAACACCAAGGAGGTTCAACTTTGATCTCACACTGATTCAGTTTGATCAAATCATATGCATAATATGCATGCATTATGGATTCTCCCACTATGATTTGACTGAATTATTTTTGGTGAAATTCATTCACTCATTTTTCCAAAATGCAAATGTGACTGGACGAACTATTTACACAGTATTGGCATACCTACAATAAATACAATACACCAAGCTTTACAGTCTTATCACATATAATTTCAAGATGTCATAAAAAAAAAAAATCAAAACTATTCTTACAGTCACAAGCTCATGTTCAACAACAATCAGTGCAATCAGTGCAAGTAGGCTTAGGTGCAGCAAAATCTACTTGCATCCACATTTGTGTCGTTTGTACTGATGCACTTTATTTCTGTAAAGACTGGGCACTTCTGGTTGCACATAGTAGCGTTGCAGTTGACCTCTGATAATCTAACCTTAACAATTTAGCTTAGTTATGATAGTGTCCTCTGATAACTCAGAGTCCTAAGATTTCCCCAGCAGGGAGACTGGAGTCAGTAGCATCAGAAGATTAACCCGACTGCCCTAATTACTCAGACCTCCTGCTGCGTGGCACAGTGACAGCTGCAGGTTCCTGTACTCAGAGAGAAAACCGTTATCAGGGCTCAGACAGCTGGTCCAGGATCAACTGCCCCAGGAATCATTCCTCAGTGAAACAGAACGAAGCAAGCCACCAGGACTGATTTCAGATCAGCTTGTAGAACTGACAAGCTCCATGCTGCCTTTTCATGGCTTTCTCTTGACACAGACAATATAGATGCACTAATTCAAACAACAGCATCTGTTTGGGAACTACCATATTAATTACAACTTCTAGAACTCATTAAAATCTGCTAGAGGTGAATCTGATGAGTGAAGAAGAATTACTATACATTTAACATGGTGTCTTTTATGGGAGTAAGAACCCTCCTGGAAGGTGATGATATCTATGTGCATGCTCAAAAACATGTTTGATGTCTAACCACCAGGCCTCAACTTGTCAAATACCCAAATGCAAGATGATACCATGCTACTCTACTAATTGCGGAGGGCTCTACACTCTGCTGCAATCTGTTTAATGTCTGGCTAGGGAAAGCACACAAAAAAAACCTCATTGAAATCTAGCTTTCAGGCAGTCAAGGCTGCTAAAGAATAGGGGCCTGTGCCTCTCACCACAGCGAGCCTTTCCTGGTAAAACCTTTCAGTCCTAGAAAACCTCTCTCTCATTTTTTCCAGGGACACCATACAGGATTCCAAGAATCAGTGCTGTTGGAGTAAAGCACTTAAACTCACAGTTAGACAAGTGTGTAGTTTATCTTGATTTGTTACATATACAGCGGTGACTCGAGCACACGGAAAAAGCTGAGACTTGCACCAGCTTTATATAACCTACCAACACGGTTTGGTCAGTTTGTCACACGCCTGCATTCTTTTGCCCGCTGCTTGATTAGTTTTGCACGTTAACTCTTGCACACAAAAAAGACTGTCATTCACTCTTTCCTTCTCAACAACCCACTTTGTGCTGGAACTGAAGGTTTTCTTTTCACATGCATAGTCAGTTATGCATAGTCAATATTCTACACTCTGTAAATAAGAGATTAGGCACACAAATTGGTCATTAAGCTTTGGTTTAACCCACAGTGGGGGAAAATATGTAAATCAATATTGTGAGGCCTAGTCATGTGCAGACGTTGCTGTAGAATAACATGCATTGTGTAAAGCATAGCAGAAATGTCAGCTGCTCTACGTGGTCAGTGGAGAGTGCAGGCAGGGTGGCCGGGCGGTGAGGCCCAGTGTGCAGCCGCTAATGTTTGTCAAGACAGAGAGGCTGTGATGAGGGGCGGGTGGGGGAGCCTGGGGTCTAATGAGAGACCACCAGGCTGAGAAGAAACTCCCAGCTCAGTTCACAGCTCAGTGCTAGCCCCACCTGTTTGTCAACGGCGTTTGACAAGCTCCTCCTAATGCAGCCCCACACCTCATGCTGGGCCACGGGTAGAGAAAGCAGCCACCTGGGACGTGGAAGTAGGAGAAAGATTGCATTCCACAGCAGGAACCATAGATAAGATAAGAAAAGTGTTCCAGGTAGCACTGTCCGCAGAAGCATATAGCTACAGGGTAAACAATATGTGAGCATGCATGAGGGTGTGAATGTGTTTTTAGTGGGTGGAGGATGAAGAGGACTCTCAGCTGGGTTAAGTCCATTCAGGTGAAAGAGACAGAATAGTGTTTGGTTAGCATCACTGACTTGATGTTAGTTTAGCTTAGGCCAAGGAATGTTATGTACGATGCTCCAACCTTTCAAAAATGTATGCCCAACCTACCCCCACCTCTTTTCTTTGTTTAAACGCTTAAACTGTGAACACGCTAGCATCTCAGTGTGTCTGATTTTAACGTGTCACAATCATTATTGCACAATATTTGTCCTTGGGAATGAAAATGTTTAACACAACTACGTCTGGGAGTAGAAGTAACCATGCTGGTGGAATTAATGCACAGTTCATTTGAAATTCATCAGCTTCTACTTTTTTGCTTGTGGCGAAAAGACATACTTTCCAAAGAGTTTGTTGGCATGCATGTGGCATTTTGACAGTTTTGTCATTCTGACACTGTGTTTTCTGACCTTCCTCCTGGCAGTGGCGGCTGAAAAAAATAGCCTTGCCTCTCCTTTCAGACTGGTTCATGACAGCGACTCAACTTAAAATGCCCATATCAACAGTTAGGGCAATCATTAGTTTAAGTAAAATTTTCTATTCCCCGATTTGAGCAAGTCGTCACATTTTTGCCTTATTGCAATGGAAAATGCTTATAGTTTCTAGGAGTTGTTATTAAGAACATGTTCTTAAATTTACATTTATGGCATTTAGGAGACACTCTTATCTAGGGTTGCTCATATTCTGGAAAGGAAGTAAGGAATGTGAGGGGGGTGGCATGAAAACTACTACTGAGTTACTGTATCTACTGTAGACTATTTATATCTGCATTTGTTATCTTTAATTGTTGGTGGACTTTACTCTGATGTATAGGCCTGTCATGCACATTATAGCAATGCTGACAGTGCTTCTCACTGGTTGTGACTTATGACTTATTGTGCTAGGCAGATAAGACATCAATAAATAAATGTGCAATTAGACACTCGAAAGGTTCTAGGAATAGATCTGGCTTTGATAACGGCCAACAGGTAGGAAGTGTTTGGTTTTGTAGGAAGACATCAGAGTTTTGAATCTGATGTGAGTAAGTGAAGAGAATACACCAGACATGAGTGAAGACCTGCTGCTGCATTCTGGATCAGTTGCAATGGCCTGAGGTTCCACATGGGAAGGCCAGCCAGGAGCAGGTTGCAGTAATCAAGTCTAGAGATGAGAGACTGAATAAGTATTTGAGGAGCCTAGAGAGAAAGGATTGAATTCTCCAGATGCTGTCGAGGAGAAACCAACATGACCGAGTCATTTTTGCAACATGAGCCGAGAAAGATAACTGCTCATCCAGAATTACATCAAGGCTGGGAACATCTTCAGACAAAAGAGTTCTCGAATGGGATGCAAAGATGACCTGTAGTTACAGACATGAGCAGATGCTCAGTCTTGCTATTCTTTTTGGTTGAGCATGCGTCTGGGTCCCAGTAGTATTAAGAGTGCGACACTCACTTGCCAAATCACTCTAGTGGCCTTTTGTATGATGAAATCTTAGGAAACCAATACCCAAAGATAAGGAATAAGCTGAATGGAAAAAGTCAGTGGAAAACAGAGGCATGGTTGATAAAGTATGGAAGCTGATAAAGCAGGATTTTCCATACTGGATGTTCTCACCTGTGGAAAATGACAGAAAAAGGTTTCTGGTTGAATCAGTGGTGCCTACTAAGGAAAAAATAGGAGGCAGTGAGATAATGAGATTTCTAATGCACTGAGGTCTGTCTACAGAGGGATTATCCCATCAGCTGAAAGTGTAATTCTTGTGAATTTCTGCAGTGGTCACGTGGGGGAAGTTCTCAAACCTCAAGTGTAACCTCACACCTTTGAAACAGCTGTCAAACTCATCACTGCCTGTTGAGGAACTTGCTAATGAAATTCTGATTTCATGAGTTTACTATGCTCTCTAAAGATTTCAATTGGTTGACAGTACAGTGCAAGTGAAGTGTCAAAGCACTAACTGCTGAATGCCAATGTCTGTGTGGTGAAATAAAGGTTAAATACATAAATAGAAACACTGGAATATTTTATTTAAAAAATGCCTCCAAATGATTAATAATAGCTGCTTAATTCCTGTAGACAGTGTGTAAAACTGATGATAAGCATCTGTCACATGGCTGTTTTGCAGTATCATAATGACATTGTATTTTTTTTTGCATGCATGCTGTCCCTTCTAAAGCTGCCATGCTCCTCTGAACAGCATGCCTCTCTTATGACAATGCACTCGTGCTTCCTGTCACACGCATGTGGCGACTCGTGGCTCTCCACATCCAGTACGAGTGTGTACAGGAAGCAGCACTCAACACCAATAGTCTTTCAGTGCAATTCGGAGAAAGAGGACATTAGAAAAGACAAAAGACTTTCACCCGACATTTATGAAGAAGTCTCTCACTTTCCTGAACAGCCAAATGATTATGCATCAAAGAAATAGATTGGAAGGAGAATAAATACAGTTACAAAATTTCCTCCTCAAGTCAAAAGTATGCCACAAGCATTTCCAGGGCAAAACTATAGAAGCAAACATTTATCAAATATATCTTAACTGACTGGCTGCATTGTGAGTAGGTCATGTATATTTTTTCCCATCCACTCCATTAATAAACTTGCCACTTTATTAGAAACACCTACCTTTAGGTCTACTTTGCTGGTGTATAGTTTGAGACTGTAGTCTGTCTGTTGTCATGCACAGTCGCCTATAGCTCAAGCCATTCATCAGAAGCCAGTTTCTGACCACTTCTATCATGGATGTTAGTTACAAAATAGTGTTTGAGGTGTAAGGTGTTCACACTCCAAAACTGAATGTTTGGCTATGATATGATGTGATATTATACATTATATGATAAATGATGTATGATATATGATGTGATATGATTTTCGATACATGATATAATGATATATGATATGATGTGATGTATGATATGACATGACATGATAAGATATGATATATTATGATGCGTTGAACACATAAGGGATGGCTCTTTCTTTATTATGCAGCTTTTGCAAAATTACAAAATCTTCTTCTTCTTCTCTTTCGGCTTTACCCTTCAGGGGTCGCCACAGCGAATCATCTGTCTCCATTTAGTCCTATGCAAAATTACAAAATATAACAAACTAATCCCTAATATTACAAGTAAATATGCACAAGTTTTAATGGTTTGTCAAACTTCGTTAGGGAATCACTTGTCTTTTCATGTGATATAATAGGGTCTCTTAACAGTTGTTAGAAAAGTCCATCCATGGTTAACTGACAAGTTGTAGATATAAATACTTGGATAAATTATTTTACTACTCAGAACTGCATTATGCGGGTACAAGTAAAATGAATGCATGATTATTGATTCATTAAAAATATATATATATTTATGATAACATTTTCTTAGAATACCAAATCATTATTATCAATATTAATGCTGTGCGGCTGAATTATGGGTACTGGACTACTCCATTACAGACAAGCTGTTGTCAGCCATAGATAACTGTATGCAATTAGTTTTGCTCACTGCAAGGCCTTAAACCTGGCAAGTTAGGGCACGTGAAGTCAATCTGGAGTGCACAAACAGCCCTGTCAAGGGTTTCTCTTTTTCATTAGGTCATCCTATTACTCAGCCTCTCATGACCAGAGGCTGTCCAACCTTGCCATTGACCTCCCTCCCTCTCACTGATGACACACTGCTAGCTGCTCATCAGTTGTTTCTCTCCCTGTGACGACCGCTGAAACCACAATAAAGGCCTCAGGATTCAGAGGGAAGCCCCCTTCTAAAAGGTGGTCAGGGGCTATGTTTGAAACCACTTTGTAAAAGTCTGTGCCGACACTGACCATAAAAGGATAACAAGGATTTCTTTTGAGGGAAGAATGACAGACAATAGCAGGCTGCTGAGCCAAATGCGCATGAGCAAAGACAATGAAGTCAGTTTAGGAGGTGGGCTGAAGTCCCCTTTATGAAAGACACACTGTCAGCACTTAGCGCCTCCCCTTTACTTGCTCCCAGCACTTAACCCCTTGAACCCTCAGAGCCTGTACTTAGGCCCACACTTCTCTTCCTCACTCTGAAAACAACATAACAACATAGTAGTTCCTGAACATTCTGTAGAAGTTTCTGAATAATAAGTCATAATATTAATAGCCGGATAGTAAACCTAAGGGTTAGCTTTGCTTCAGTGGCACATACTCCCAGGAAGAAATGTCCACTAACATCACACTGATCTCCGACTACTTTTAAAAGCGGTTTTATTTATTTAAGACATGTAACAGAAGCTATTTTTGTCTTCTGCAGACGACATCAGACTTGCTTTGCATGTATGTCACTGCAGTATACAGTGCTGCAACAGTCTGTACATTGGCCTTATCATTAAGAGGTTGCGATCCTCAATGATATCACATCCATCATATGTCAGGGGTCCAGGAGAGCATAACTGGCCTTGCTTGATAGTATGGACTTCCGTATCTCCCCATGACTCAGCACAAGTCTAGCTACTACTGGCATCTAACCAATGATGTTGTATTAGAAGCAGTTTGAAAAGATGCAGTGGCTATGCGCAACTCAAAAGAGGCACATGTCCGCCCTCCAGCTTGGTAGCATTGAGTGATGGGGTAAACCTAGTCAGTGAATGACTATATTAATTATATACTGTGACCTGTGACCAAAATGTATTAGTTACTGTATTAGTTGCTACGTTATAGCAATTGATTTATTTTGCTTGAGGTAATATTTGCAGAGAAAATTGGCTCGCTAGCTTAGCTAATGAATATTTGTTTTTTGATTAACGCTAAATGGTAATGTCAGACACTTTTAACAAGTTAACGTTGACATACATTTTAGACATGCTAAAATAAAAAAAAGTGTTTACAATAAGCCATCACACGAATATTTTACTGAGGAAATACCTGTACAGCGAGTATGATGGTCAAGTAGCTTCATATCACGAGTTATAGAATGCTGTCTTCAGCTATGGGTCATTTTTATATCTAGATGTATTACTGGAGCATAAGCCATAAGACAAGAAACTGAACTATAACCACAGAGTTTTAGAGGTTAATAATTGGTCCCCTCCCTCAATTCTGAGCACTGCTGGCAAACTGCCACTGGTTTTTCCAGCAGTGAGATCAGCTGCACAAAATGTAGTCTGACATCACACGGGGAAACAGAAAGAGCACACACACACACACACACACACACAAACAGCTCCCGTTCTACTCCCGGCTTCCCGGAAAAGCTCCTGTGTTGGAAATGCAGAGAGAGAGAGAAATGCAAAAGCAATAAGAGTGTGTATGTGTGTGTGTGTGTGTGTGTGTGTGTGTGTGTGTGGGTAAGGGGGACAGATGAGCTCATGTGATGGGTGAGTAAGCGCATGAGCTCATTACAACACAAGCTCCTCTCTGATTGGATAACAGCAGTATGCCGAGAGGCTGCAGCAGCTAATCAGATAGGAGGAGAGCGATAGAGTGAGCATGGGTGAGTGAGGTATGGATGAGGTAGTATGGGTGAGGTGTGTGTGTGTGTGTGTACAACTTTCAAAAAGTAATAGTGAGTGAAAGCTAGGCAATGTATACAATATTTTTCTTTATGAGATTGTAAGAGTATTCTGAAATTACTTCACCTATTTCTAGTCATTACTATTATTAAGTGATCTAATCAAGAGAAACTATTGTAGTTTAATCTTTGAAACAACCCCTTTTTCTCCTGCTGCAGTGTTAATCAGTAGGGTGCAGTAAGGTCATTTTGCATGATAAAATACTTAAAGCAAACAAAATAGGTAGAAATGGATTGAATCATCTTACAGAAATCACATTATGAGCAGGATTACATACATTGGCAACAAATAATCAAGATTACACTGTGTGTGTGTGTGTGTGTGTGTGTGTGTGTGTGTGTGTGTGCGCATACATGTGGGTGTACATGTGTGTGTTCATGTGTGTGTATGCGTGTGTGTGTGTGTGTGTGTGTGTGTGTGTCTGTGTGTGCATGCATGTGTGTGAGCCACTCAAGTTGCTTGAGGTGAGTCAGTCACCCTTTAGCGAGTTCTCAACGACTCTCACACACTAATGTTTACACACAACATGATGGCATGCCTCGTCCGAGCATATCAACAGACAAACAAAGACAAGCATCTCTCCAAGGCGTCAGCTGTGGGAGAAATGAACACACACAGCTTCAAAAGGAAAAACACAATCTACATCATCCATTACAGCTTGTTTTGCCACAACATTGCCGCCAGCCCGACATGTTTGTGCTTATCTTATGTGACAAGTCTGACAATAAAAACTTCAACAACTGTGCCCTTACTCCAGGTGTCAAACCAAGACACATTTGGTTTCTGAATATGCTTCTTTAATTTATCACTGAAGGTGGGAGACTAATGTAGCTAACACGTAATGGAAGCTTTTATCTCACCAGTTAGCATCATGCAAACTAAGTGCAGCATCATACTCTTGCCTCAGTACTATGTTGACTAAATATTAGGCAGTTATTTTTGTCTGTGCTTTTGTCCATTTTTGTAGATGACAGGAATGTCAGAAACCACACAAGCAAGTCTGAGATTTCAAGGCCAAGTTTATGATGAAGTAGGAATGCCAGTTTAAGCAAGCACTCAGGACACGGTGTCTTCATCTCAACAAGTTTCTAGTTTTGCAAGCTCCCTAGTGGCCCCTAGGTCTGCGGATACATTTATACTAAAATACAATATTTTCCCTGTAATGAAATGTTTTGTTGAGCTGCTAGTGAGGAATGAGGAAACAGCAGTTCACACCTCAGCCATGCCATGATTAATCTGGACAGAGCAATTGCAGCTTTCCTACAATATATCTACAAATCTTTTACAACTGACACAACTGCAAACATTTAAACACAATAAAAAATATAAAGGTTGACTTACTTGTTTGCCTACATTGAGATTGTAAGCACAGGGACTGACTGGTAAGAATAAAAATAGAAGAATCTCTTCTCTGCTGAGAGTAAAAATACAGATATTCAGTTTCAGTAAAACTTGTGTAAAGTCCAAATCTTACCTACTTAGGTATTTTCCATCTCTGTGAGTTACACATTTGCTAGCTACATTAGCTTTGCAGCTCTGGCTTTGCAGCAAACTTCAGTATTCAAATTAAGTTTAAAATATTTTTCCCATTTATTTAAACTATCCCCTTAAGGTCTCAGAGCCATTTTTTCTGGGTTTTCCAGTCTGCTTGTGTGCTTCCTGTCACTGTAATGAACATAACTGTAAATATGTGCACGACAGAAATACCTTAGGAGCATGACAGATCATCTGCCGAAGCTCTACATTGCCAAATTTTCTGCATTTTTTTGCAACCTGTGATGAGCATGAGATGCTCACATGACTATGAAGGGTCATATGATCAAATGGCATTCAGAGTCAGGGTGACAGGACCTAATGTGATGAGTTCACACAGACCGTGCAGTCATGTGATCTTCTCTGCATTCATTTTTGAATAATTATGCATGCACAGAATTATCCCAGTCATCCATTTTTTTTTTATCAGATTAACTTTATTGCGTAGCATGTCTGACATTTGCATTTCACTTCTATTCACAGTCAGGCACACAGTAGCCTATATAAAGCACAGGCATGCACACTAAAATATACAAAAAGAAAGGAGTTTTAATGGTGAAATTAGGTCTTCTGAGCCACATGAAGGCTAACCATGAATAAAAATTATAGAGGCTATTTTTGACACAGAGCATTGCTACATTAAACAGTGGCGCTTATGTAGAGATTATTAATAGCTGCAGAGCAGGATTGCCTGTGGTGAGCTTTTGAATTCCTGGGCGGCTGAGAGTCCTGGGTTGAGCCAGGACATTCTCATACTACCACCCACCCAACATACACACTCACACACACACACGCACACACACACATACTCTCTCTCTCTCTCTCTCTCTCTCTCTCTCTCTCACACACACACACACACACTCAC
>JBBIGA010000038.1:14271904-14284351 GCA_037576975.1 Alestes dentex
TGGAGTGAATTTTTTTGAATTCCATTGTGAAGTCTGAAAAAGATGAGTTAGTCTGGAAAAACAGTGTGTGTGTGCGTGTGTGTGTGTGTGTGTGTGTGTGTGTGTGTGTGTGAGGGAGAGAGGAGGGAGACTACCACTGTCTGGAAAAGCCCAAAAATGTTCCTTGCCATTGGCCGGGGAGTGGAAGGGGGCCACCAAGGCTGTGGTCTGATGTCTTCTTTTTTTATGTGGGTCAAATGATTTTCAGTAGCGCTACATATAATAGTCTGATACTCTCACTGTTGCAGCAGAACCCAATATCTCCAAATAGAAGAAAGAGAAAGGATTCTTATGTTAATGTAGTGATGTCATCTCCAATCAGATGAGTGAACAAATGTTCATAACTTTATGTAGTGAAATGAGATTTGAAACTGATGTTTCTGAACAGAAAAGTCTTGGACTGCTAGTAAAAATCCTTCTTTTTTCAATTTTTCATTAAAACTTTAATCACCAGACAATTGTTCAAACAGTAACCAAACTGTTGGACCAAATTTGAGTTAAAAGTAGAATTATTGAAAAAAATTCCATGCATTTCAAACGTCTATTATTAGTACTATTTAAGATACTCACAGCACAAAAAAGGTTTAATTAATTAGTTAGATACTCATTTGCATATTATACAAATGCTCGATATGAGCAACAAAAATAGCAAATACCACAATAACGATTCAAGACCGGAGAGTAATTTTACAGCCAAAAAAAGCATGTTAAGTTTTGAACATAAACACATATATAACACACTGAGTTCAAAGTTCATGGATGGCGGCGCCTTATGAGTTTTCATTGAAATTTTTCATTGATTTTCTGGGTTTCAAAAATCACACAGATCAGCCAGTTGTTGTCATGGAGGCGATCCACAGAAATGGCATCAAAAAAATTATACACCTGTCAACACACTTGCATGTTATAGAAAATAAAGTAAGGATCATAGCTGAAATGCTATAAATAAATGTGAGTTTATGTTGTGTCTTTTTGAGGAACTGGGTGTATCACATGTGCATGTCTTTATTTGCAGTGTACAAAAGAAAAATGAAAAATTCATCATTGATAAATTCACTATTGAAGGAATCCCAGACTTCCCAGAGTGTTAAAAACAAAATCAAGTCAGATTTGATTTGAAGGTTCCTCTATGTTTTTGATCCAAATGGTATAAATAGTCCTTGTGAAACATTCAGGTCAGAACACTCTCAGCATTTCTGATGCACATATACAGCAGGAAGCTGTGATGTTCCAGAACCAGTTTACTTCTTAGGATACTCATTCAAAGGTTTGATTAAAAGGGGTCAGTCTGATCTTAGATCAGCTGCCTTTTTCTTGGAGTGGTGCGAGGACAAGAAAGTGTCTAAGCCTATTTAACACAGACATGATCCTTGCTAAGTCCCTTTTGCAAAGGGATTAAGAGAGCAAGAAGAAGTGAATCACATCACTATGGGGACACTTTTAAGAGTCGCACATTCAACATATAACAGTTAAAAATCATTCAAATGAAAGAAATGTTTCAAGCAAAGCGCAAAACATGGGCATTCATGCTAGATTCCTTTTTTTAAATGAGACTAGCCTGTACTTCTCTTTATTTGAATTGGCAGGGTCAAGTTGTCCTAGTACACACAAAGGTGATGAAAGAATAAGCTCACTCCATCTGCTGCATGTGCCTTCTGGAGTACCTCAAAGCTGCACAGGAAAAAATAGGAACAAAACAGTATGTTTTTTTAAGGCAAGAAGGAGAGGGTTATAGAAAGATGACTTGCTAAAAATCCTCTGAACTGTATGAACTACTAGAAATCTTCTGAACTGTATCAAGACACTTGAAACAGGACGTTAGTGTTGCCTTGCCCTGTGAGCCATGAAAACCATTTTCATTTCCCACTTCAGTCCTCCGTCCTTTAAAAAAGTTTGCTCCATCTGTCTGTCTAAGAATAAGTAGACTTATAGGCCCATTCCAACTGATTCCCTCTGTAGAAAGATGGATGGATGGATGGATGGATTTATGGATGGATGAATAGACAGATAGACAGATAGATAGATACAGTAGCATCCACAACAGTATACACAACAGGGCAGCTGAATGGCCTAGTGGTTTGGGCGTTGGCCCTGCAATCAGAAAGTTGTGGGTTCAAATCCCAACTGCTAGTGTCACCACTGAGGTGTCACCACCCTTGAGCAAGTTACTGGCCCCACATTGGCAGCAGCCCACTGCTTCACTTGGTGAATGGGTAAAAATGCAGAGAAAGAATTTCACATTGCTCACATTGTGCTGTGGTGTGTTCGCGCATGAAGTGTTAATGAATTAAATTTAGATAGACTGACTGATAGAGTAACATACACATCAGTACAGGCATTTTTATAATAATCACAAACAATACAGCATTATACACTATACTATACATAAACTATACATAATGTGCAAGATGTGTGATGTCAGGTTACAGATTTTGATGGAGTCAGGTCACCAGAGTCTGATGGTGGACGGGAGGAGTGACCTCAGGTACTGCTGACATGTTTGTACTGAAGGAGCTCCTCTGTTTGTCTAGTGTGTGATGCAGCAGGCAAGACGTATTGACCAATATGGCCTGAAATTTTCTTTAGTGTTGTTTTGGACCGTTATTTCAAAAGAGTCCTGGTGGACAGAAGCAGCTTTCTTTATGAGTTTCTCTATTGATCTTGTAAGAGTTTCTAGGGGTGGCACTGTGGGTGTCCATTTTTGTCATACATGAACAGACCACAGCACACAGTGTGAACAGCATGAAATTCTTTCTCTGCATTTAACCCATTCACCAAGTGAAGCAACGCAGGGCCCGGGGAGCAGTGTGTGGGGACGATACCTTGCTCAAAGGCACCTCAGTGGTGCCACTAGCAGTTCTGTGATATGAACCTTCGACTTTCTGATCACAGGAGCAACTCTCTAACTACTAGCCCAGCTGTTGTTGCCCCCACATGTGTACATTTTTTCACTTTGGCTGTGCATCCATATTTTCCAGTAGGTCCAGCTGATCAGCATTTAAATTTTTCAGTCCATTGCTTTCCATCTTGTATTAGTCCAGAGTTAAAATTAAACCTTGACTAAGTGACTGGATAATCGCTGTCTTGTTTTTACATTATGTCAGTCTCTGAGGTTTGCCATCACACCCATATTTTATCTGATCCACACAGAGGCTGCTGCTGGAAAGCATGAGTTTCATTTCATGCACATGCAAAGGAACGCATGTATGACATGGTTATCTCTTCTGAGCTGCAGATAATAAACACCACTGCCTTTTAGCATTTATCAAACATAATAAGTAGTTTCACTCTCATCAGTTTCAAAACAGATTTCTCAAATGGTTTTTTTTTTGTACTCAGTTTTGCAAAGATCAGTGGGACTAATAAAGAGTTATCTTATCTTATCTAAATTTTTTTCCCAATTTAATCATGTCCTGTGCTAATCACTAGCTAATACTCCCCTAATCACATGATACTACCAAACACTGGGAGGCTTTTGATTTCCAAAAGGATTATATGCACATCAATAACTGTTCCTCAAATTTCAATAAATGATCATCCCATTTACTTACAAATACAAATATGATATGCCAGTGTGAACATTTAAAATTTAGAGCTGAACTTCAGAACCTTTTCAGTGAGCTACAACTGTTTATTAAATTTCATGATGGGTTTGTATAACTGATTTCATCATTTGTAAGTTGAGTCATTGCCTCACTTACTAAGCAAAATACACATCAGCCGTATTATGCATCAGAGTAGAGCATCTATAATGAGTTAACAATTGGATCTGTGGAAGGCAGATTGTGTTTCTTCTCCACCCTTCAGTGAACCACTTGCTTCTAGAGATACAGATTGATATCGCGAGACAGACCAAGAACAGATTAAAATCATCTACTGCACAGTAAAGCACAAAAAAAGGTAATAATGCAAACAGGTATTTTCCAGATCTAATTTGTAGATCATGCAACTCTTGAACTTCTCAGTTTCTGTTTCAGTTTACCAAATTGATTTGCAAACCAGGTCAGGTTTGTTCCCATCTCCTCTCTTTTTATTTGCAGAAAGCACAAACATAGCAAAGTGAATCGCAATCCTTTTTTAAAAAGAATTTTAAAAGAGCAGTTTGTTCATGAGTCCTGCCTTGTTATGTCCAGAAATGGTGCACATCACTCACAAAAAGCTGCTTCCAAAACTGATCCAGATACAGCTCCTAGGGACACAGAAATGTTCTCAAGCCCCTCCCTTTGTTCTTCACTCTCCACTCTCTTTCTCAGCTCGTTGTCATGTGATACTGGGCACGGGGCCAGCTCCCACACACTTCACACAAAAATCAGGCTGAGCAATCCCTGAGGCTGTGTGGAGATCTGGGAAAAGAACACACAAAGAGCTGAGAGGCATGTCTTTTACACAAACACACCAGGAAAGGTCCCAGAAATCTGTAGGTTTTACACAGGGCCTCAACTTTCATTCACCATTCTCCCACAGCCAAGCCCAGATGTTCCCACATCTCGCAACTTTTTTTCTCACCGACTGCAAAGGAAACGTGAGGGTGGTGAATTAACGTGAGATTTCTCAACCTTGGGAGAGTGCAGATACAGCGCTAGCTCAGCCGAAACAGGAACAGAAAACACGACAGAAACCCGTTCATGAATAATAGTAATCATAATAAGATATACTTGGCCTGAAACTACGGTTTCAGTTTTTGCTCACTCTGAGTAGAACTAGAGAAATGTCTCAGCACTGGAGTGAATTCAGTTCCTGACAGTCCTGCTGCCAATCACGAGGTTGAACTGAAATCTGACATTTTCCAGTATTGCAAAAAGTACACTCTTAATAATAATGGTGCCCTGAAGGCTTCTTTGGAGCGAAGCCATGTTTTAGTTACCAAAAATTTCTTTTAGTTGTGTTTTCAAACTCCATTCCATACTTTGCATTCCATTGAAAGGTTCTTCATGGAACCAAAGGTGATTCTTCTAAGGCATCGCTTCTAGGAAACCTATTTTGGACACATTTATTTTGAAGAACAAATGCATTTAAATTTTTTGAATTAAATAAATAAAAGTAAATCAACACAGCTGCTGTCAAATATAAGTAAAATAACGTATCATATAACCTGAAATAGTCTTCAACTGTGTTCAGTTTTATTCACAAATGTTAATACAAATGTTTTGCCACCAAAATGCATTAAAAGCCATTTCATACATGTTTTGTTTTCTAGTGAAAGAAGTTGTTGGGAGCTGCACAAACATTTGCAGTATGATGAGGAATTCACCTAATTCACTTTTTGTTGCATTGTTGTGCAAAAATGAAACCCTTTTTAAAACAGACCTGAAAACAGCACTCAGTTAAACCTGTTAAGCTACATGCTCATGTATAATGTAGAATGACAATGAACTTGAATTATGTCCTTTTGAATCAAGCAAATTCAAAGCTATCATTTGTCTAGCGAGCACACAATTCCAAGAATTCATTTCACCGAAAAGAACTGAGGGTATGAACCCAACCCTGAGTGCTATAATCTCTCTGCACTGTGGTTTGTAGGCAGTTGCTTCCTGTGTGACAGGATGCCATCTCATCCATACTTCCCTGCCTTTAATGCCTGTTAACCAGCCCTCTTCCTGCCCTTCATTCTCCGAGGGTTTAGCATACTTCATGCCCCACTGAGCCTTGCTGGTCCTCTTCAGTTCTAGTCACATTCTCTGTGCTGCCAACCTGAGAGCCTTAACCCTTTAGCATTCTCAACAGCACTTCCTGTCGACGAATATGCTTTAGACCACTCAGAAGCTCTGACAGTGATTTTATTATTACCAATATTGTATTATTGTATTGATTTACACAGAGATACATGCAAAGTCACACATGCAAAATGCACACATGCTACAGGAAAAACCAGCATCTGAATACACACCTATGATATATGTGATATGTAGATAACAGATACATATGTAGGATTTCTGTTTGGAACAGATCTCAGGTTGCTTAAAGGATGTTTCACCATCAGCAGATCTCAGACCAGTAGCAAACAGTTATCCTGGTTGTGACCTTATTATTAACGAACCCCTGAAATCCTATGGGCCTGTATGTGTTCATACACATTTAATAATGTTTCATAGCAGTTAATATTAGTTTTAAGATTGATTGTTTAAAAAAAGCTTGCAGTTTAAGGGGTAATTATTGATTTTTGCACCCCAAGTGCACACTTTTTTTCCTGACCTGGGCCTTTTTCTTCTGAATGTTCATAATATTTGACTGAATGTGGAAGCTGTTTTCACTTCCAGGAGTGGACCACAGAGCCAGTCACTGGTCCTCTGGAAAGCAGTGGTCTGGAGCATACCAAGTGCACATCAAGCAGCGTGATTGGCTCATTTTGTCATGTTGTTTTGGCAGAAAAGGGGGCAGAAAGTGATGCAAGCACTTGTGCTGAGATTACCATGAAAATGCATTTGTGGTCCCAAGTGAGAACATCTCTCCGTTTGCATAGACAAAGATGATGTGTTGATCCATGGTTCAGAAGAAATTCTCCTGTGCAAACACAAACCTGCCCAGAATCAAGCCCAGAATCAGTCCTGGATGCACACTTGGGTCCAAGTGTTCAGGAAAGCATGAAAACAGCCTAAGAATCTCCCACAGGCAACGATTTTCATGCAAGAGTAACAATAAAAACAATGATGAAAAATACTACAGAGGAAAACAAAGTGCACTACATGATTTAAATATTAATATTAATTGCACGCAAATAAAATGTAACATTAACACCAAATGAAGTAAACTGACAGGCAGTATTTATGCTGAAATGCATGTGCAGCTGATGCATATGCATCTTGTAAACTAACAGCACCATTTATTTCAGAATATGATGCAACTGCGGAGAGTAAACTGCACCGAAACCATTCAGAAAAAGACGCAGTTGTAAGCAAACGGTTTGTTTCAGCAGTTACAGCAGGAATGCGGACGCCTCCCACACATCATTTAACTATGCAGCGCCTCGCAGGGTGCGACACAGCACTCTCCCATGGATTGAAGTTTGGAAGCAGGAACCAGTTCCTCTGGGAAGGCAGCAGGAGTGGCAAGTTGAGCTGGTTCAGCAGAGAGAAGGAGATTGTGGCCTGCAGGCAGAAACTGCACGTTTCAAAAAGAGAAAGAAAAAAGACAAAAAAAGGAATGAAAGGAAAAAAACACAAAATGCACAATGGTAGCTTTTGTCTTCATTGCAACATTAGGGTGTGCTGAAGAAAAGTAATGCATTGAATTTGCTTAATACAAATATGTACGTAGTTTTCAACTCTGTTCTCCAAGCCAGAATGAAATAACAAGTTGGTGATTTTTTAAATTTTTTTTTACGGGGGAGTTGGCCCAATGGTCACTGACACTACTCTACAGCGTATATAGTGGGGTGGTAGGTTAACAAGGGGGGTGGCATCCTCCCTCATCTCCCTACAAACCGCTTACTGGGAAAAACAGGGTGTTCTTGTCGGAAAGAACTTCCTTTTGTTACCCGGCTCTCTGTGCCTCACAAGCGAGAAGGCAGAGTTTCACACAGTTCATGTGCTTTAAATTAGACATTAACTTCAAGCACACTGTGTGCACATACTGCAGCTGCATAAAGCTATTACTCTTGCCACTTCTGAGCTTGTACATGTCTGTTTCTGTGAGTGCCTGCAGTACTGAACTGAATTCATTATATTTGACGCGGTGTGGAAATGTTTGCTCCCAAAATCTCTGTCATGCTTAACCTCTAGAAACGGAGGTAACAAAAGCTTGGTGTTATTCTAATAATAATTTTTTAGTTTTCAGCTCCCTGAAGGAGATAAATTCATTCTCAGCAATGGGATGAGACTGCAATCGGAATATAAGACCAATCATTCGTGTTTATATAAAATCATTTAGAAGTGAAAATAGTTTCTAATGGTGTGAATTTGCTGCAAATATAGCGCTGTGTACAGCTTGGCAAAAAATATTTGTCACTGCTTGACATGAAAAAAGAAAACGGAAAGAGTGTGTTTGTACCTGTGAAATCCGAATGCAAATTGGATGTAAACGTTATGCATTATGTAATCATTCGAACACAGCGCAGGTTCCCACCAGGGCGCTGTTGAGTGTTTGGATCAGCAAGTCTACAAGGCCTTTGTGTGATCTGCATGCTGTTAAACAGCTGCATCTCACAACAAGCATTTGACCTTTCATTTGTCTTCATTTGACTCAAACAGGGCTGCAGGTACGACCCCTAATTTGTTTAGACTTAGACATGGTTTCACTCGAAGTACTTAAACAAATGACTTCCTTCAGGGAAGAGTTTCAGGGAATCCTGTCTACGGAAAACCTTTCCCCGGGGTCGGGTATTTGCATACAAATACATGCACGGGCAGAGCACGCTTTTACACCGAGCAACCACGTCTGCACGCACACCTATTAAAGGGCCGCTTATAAACTCTGCTATTAGTAACTGGAACTGATCTGAGGTTGAATTTCCAAAGTATGTTTTCCAATCAGCTGCTGACAGTTCAGTAGCATAAAAATGTCATGTGGTTTACTTTATTACCCTTTGAAGCTAAGGGCTTGTTTGTATTCATGCGTTTTCTCAGCCCCTCCTGAATAAAACATCATTGCACTCAGATTTCATAGCATGTTTAAAAGTGAAAGTATCCTTTTAATGGTGCACTTTGTTTGTTCACGAAGCTTGAGAACAAATATTGTGGTGTAGATAGGGTGCATGCTTAAAATGTCAAGATGTCGCCATTAAAACACGTTAAACAGTTAGTGAATCAGGAGTGAAGATTAAAAGCTGAACTAGCCTCCAGATTAGAGAGTGAAGTGTTATATATTTGCAGTGGTGTGATGCTGGTGCCAGATCGACCTTGAGCAGACATTCCTGCTTGCCTGTCATTCAAAGAGTTAGGCCACCATGGAGCAATATGCTTGTACCTTTAACCTCTACTGCTGTGCCAGAAAAGCTTCACCTGCGTGCCCCTGTTACTCTACCCTTCTGATAAGATTGCCAGTCTCAGCAGAACTGTCACCTCTCTCCTATGGACTGTAATCAGCTGATGTTGGTTGAGTCATGCATGGGTTTAATGTAAAACTACTCCTTAACATGTGTTTTACACCTGTCTCACAATATAATGAGCTCCTTACCTGCTCATACTATGTCCTCATGGATTAAATTCTCATTGTCTTTCCTTTAAGATGCTGATGTGCATTGGTTGATCTGCAGACACCTATTTGAATCATCTAGAAATTAGGCTTTTTTTCAGCTTCTAGATGCTCAGCAAAGCGTAAGAGTGCAGAGGAGTGCATGTGTGTGTGTGTGTGTGTGTGGGAACAGAAGCAACAGCAGAGAAAGGCCAGCTCATTCTCACTGTCATGCTGCTCTGCAGGTGCTACACACTTAGGCCTCCTGCCAGTTCGCCCAGAATCATCCATTTCAACCAGAGCCCTTTCTCTCCAGGCTCTTGTGTGCTGCAAGTGGCTGAATCATCCCACAGATCTATTTTAGCCACAAAGATTGGCTAAGCTTACAAAACCAGTGCCTGGTTTCTGTGAAACATTAAAGGTGTTGAAAGATTTCTATACTGGACGATCACTGCTTGAAAGTGCCGTCAAGCGTGCACTGCATGACTACAAAAAAAAAACAAAAAACAAACAAACTCTGTGACTCAGATAAAGCGTTAAGGTGACCTCCTCCTCCCGTTTCTTATTTGAATGAGAAAGTTCAGCTTGATGAAAGAGAATGTGCATGTGCGGGATGCATGCGTGCATGTGAACGGGGTGTGGGCTTTCAAAGGTCTCTGCCGCTTTTATCCAGGAAATCTATTTGCATAAGAGAGAACACCTGCAATTCTACTGCTAAACTTTATCAAAGTCAAGTGCACTTGAACTGGGTCAGCAAAAGTCAATCTGGCCTTGCTTTCTGATCACAGGCTACTATTTATAGCAAGCGCAAACATGGTGAAATGACCGCAAGGATTTACCAGCAATGTGCATTTTCTATGAATAGAAACTTAGATAAGAGCACCCAGTAGAAATCATAACAAATTAACTCCCACTCTAAGCAAATGTCAAATTGCCTTCAAAGGGCAATAAAAGGAGAAAACACACATTCACTGGTTGCATGTTGAGTTTTCGGGGTAGAGTTCTCAGCGCAGAGTGTGTGAACTGTTATCAGTCAGTGTGCATGTGGGATTCAGGGTGACTGATCAGCTTCAGTGAAACAAGGAAAATAAAACAGAAACAAAACATAAACAGACTGCTTGACTTGTGCTGGAGCCTTCCTTGAAAACATGCTAGTGGTTGTATAATAGAGGGCATTAGTGGACAGCCAAGTGGTCCAGAGCACAAAAACAGCCAAGGTGGGAGAGAGAGCGGGAAAGAGAGAGGGAGAGAGACAGAGAGACAGAGAGAGAGGGGTATGAGTATGAAACAGAGAGAGAGAGAGAGAGAGAGAGAATGCAAAGAGGAAATGAGAGAGAGAGGGAGAGGAGGGAGAGAGAGCGAGAAACAGAAGGGAATGAGAGAAAGAGAGAGCGGGAAAGAGGAGGTATTGTGTGTGTGTGTATGAAAGAGAGAGAGAAGCGAGTGGTTCTTCCAGTGACGGAACATGTGAGCCCCTCTGCATGACCATATAAGGCCAAAGGGAGGAGCCAGGGGAAGAACTAGGAAGTGATGGTCCACTTGAAGTGTCACATGATTTCCAGTACAATCTGGAAATCTCCCTCAACAAGCCCCCCTTTCACCACACTCACCCACCCATACACACACACACAAACACACAAACACACAATACACTGTGTACTGGCAAATCATTCCATCCCCAGTGCGTTTATGTATCTCTGTGTCAACAGAAGACAATTTATTGATTAGCTGAAATATGGAACACAGTGAAACAGCAAAAAAGTGAACCAGTGTTCAAAGCACTTGCAATCAGATCTCTGACAAATGGAGTAATCAGGTTACGGGCAGTTAGAACTGCAATCTTAAGCAACCTATTGCAATACAGTGCAGGCCTGGAACTCAGAAGAATGCCAGTAAATTACATCAACTCACCTAGGTTGCACATCAAGGCCGATCTTTTGGCATAACGACTATAGTGGCATGTCATGTTCCCCCAGTTAGCCTGGGAATTATAATAGGTTAAACTGTGGGCTTATTGTTCTTATAGGTTCAAGGTTACTTTATTATCACCTGCAGCTGAGTATACGTACATAGTGAGATGATACGACATTTCTCCATGGACCACAGTGCACCATGCAGCAACATCCAACATTCAACAGTCAAAAGAGTGCAAGTTACAACAGACAGTAAAGAACAGACAAACAATAAACAACGCAAACAATAAACAAACAATTAATAGACAGCAAAGCACCAATTTTACGTGGCATGGAGAGGCCGCCGCACACACGCCTGCTCGCGCCGCCTTCTTGGGTAAATTTTAAAGGGTTTTAATTGTAAGATTTATGAAGTAGTTACAAACTACAATATGTAAGCAAGAAATTGCAGCCTGGTTTAACAAACAGACCCTTGCAGTTTTGCAGGATTGAAGAAGCTGTCCGTCAAAGCAAAAATTTTCAAGGCATAAACTCTGACACTTTGCAATGCAAAAAGTACTCAGTGTTGAGTTATTTCATGATAAGGTTTGTTCTGGCACCCTTGCACAAACATTCTGGTTAAGTACTGTAAGAGTAACTTGGAAAACGTCAGGGTAAAGCTGCCAAGGCAGCTTGTGACGTAAAGTTGTGATTGCAAGCGCAACAGTCCTGGGCACAGGACCAAGGTTAGGGCCCGACTCCCTGTTCCACGGCACAAAATAACACACACTGTACCGGGCTAGTGCCTGATACAGGAGACACAAACCTTTCAGATCATTCTCGAGTCACAACACTTACGACAGCTGATACATTTTTGGACTTTCGGTTTGTTCATTTTAAGGATTACAAGTTCTATCTGTCTCCAATCCTTGAGAATTTTTTGGCTGGACTTTTTTCATCAACTACACACAGATACCTTATTCTAGGGGACTCCTCCTGTACTCCTTACTATCAATAAGTCTTTGCTGACACATTTTAAAAAATTGGAAAGTGGAGTAATGGGGTAGTTATCAATTGTTTTTTAAATGTTTACTCAACAATCGATGTTGTTTGTATAAAAGGCTTTGACATTAGCAAGCAAGCAAAGATGCAAACAAAGTCATTCAGAGTGGTGAAATACTCCATTCTAGAGAAACTTAAGGAAGCTCTCTCACAGAAAAATTGAACAGATGCACTGCACTGATGCTTGAGACATTGTTTTACAGTAGTTTTGAGGTTTTGGCCCAAAATGTATTTTTAAAAATACATTAATGACACAAAGGTACAAGCAAGACTTATGTTTATATCTCAATGACTGAATAATGCAGACTTTTTTCCAAACTCCCTCAAAAGTCCCAACTGCTTCCTT
>JBBIGA010000038.1:14284451-14313636 GCA_037576975.1 Alestes dentex
GACTTATGTTTATATCTCAATGACTGAATAATGCAGACTTTTTTCCAAACTCCCTCAAAAGTCCCAACTGCTTCCTTTGCCATTTAATTCGCTTGCTAACTTACCTACATTACTCAGGCTTGTAAAATGTAAAATGATTATTTTATTTAGTTATTTATTCTCTGAGTCTATGAGTTTCAAGGCCAGTCTTTGAAGGCTGGCAAAACTTAGTTTAGCTGCAGAGATGAGTTTAAGCTCAAGGTCACTTGGTGCTTTGGCATTTTGCTAAATGCAAGATCAACACAGCTGACATTTTCAGTCTTTCTAACAGTAAATACGAGGGTCTACCCCATCAACCACAGAATAAAACCCAACCGCTGGAATCCCTCTCCTTTACCTCAGCTAAGCGGCCCCTGTGGGGTCACTGGTGGGAGCTGAGCCGTTAGCACCCACTCGCAGCGTCACTCAAACCACAGCACATTATTCCTCTACGACGGGCACTCTCTCTCTCTATGTGTCGTTCTCTCTCGACACCATACTTTTTTTTCCCTCACGCGCACACTTCCTCCCACCCGAGAGGCAATCCCCCTCAGTGGTGAGCGCATCCACGTCAGTGTGAACGCGACTCTCCCACTCGAGCAGCAACATCAAACACCAGAAGCATTTACCAAGCAAGGTCATGGCCGGTTCGGTTACTGACCAACAACACAAACAAAAACGCCAACCTAATACCACAAATACCACCAGCGTCTAAACCAACAACGCCAACACCGACCAGCCACAACAGCAGCAACCCCCTACACACGTCTGTGTTGGTTTGTTCCGGTGTAAATGGTTGTGAACAATTAAAAAGAGCACGAATGAAGGCATGAAACTGGCTGTTGTTTAGATAAATGAAATAAAGTCAATTATTGCAGTTATTAAGCCACTACTAAGCTACTTTTTATAGAACGGCTTTTTTACAACAAAAACATCTTATTGACTTTAAGATTTCAAATTGAATCCCTCACATGTTTGAGGACAGTTGCCAACTGTCGTCAATTCAGACTAAATTCCCTATAATGAACTACTCCCCCAATATGGATTAAGTAACAGCTTCAAAATCCAAGAGATTCAATTTGGACATGCTGCATGTCAAACTGTGGGCCTTTAGTGCATCATTTGGTTGTAAAAGTTATCCTTTTGGGACCTACATAGTGCACTATATAGTAAGTAGGGTGTCATTTGAGATTCAGCCTCAGATTATCATTTTCTGGGCAAACATGTGTCCAGAATTCTGACAGTCTCACAGGTCATTCAGAGCCATCAATGATGCTCTGAATGACCTCAGATTCTAGAACATATAGCAGCCATACTGCAGGGTCAGTCCCTGAAAATGTTAATATGAACACTGAGAGCTGACCATGCACCATTCCAGTCCCACTTGCTTGACCACGCTGTTTGTGCGTACATGCGTGGGTGTGTGTGTATGCAGGTGCAGAAGATTGTAAATGCCAGTGTGGGTAGGAGTGTGTGTATGTGTGTCTGCGTGTGTTTGCAATTGAAATGCAGCCACTTTGATCTGATATGTGCGTCCGCTTCAGTGTTGCCCATGTTAATTCAGTACACATAATAATAACAGCTTAGTGAGCACCGTTGCCAAGGTAACTGCTCTTTTGTCTGAAAGAAGGTTTTCCTCGAAGCCATTCAAAATAAATAGAAATTCAGTTTTTCCTACTTCCTTAACACAGAGATAAGGACGGTGTTAGTAGCGCCTGTCCGGTCCACCAGATAAGCATGAGCTGCAATGATCAACTGACAGAGTCACTGAGCCACTGACAATGCAATAATGCGTAGTTCATTTATGAAAATGAATAAAAGTGCTGTGCTCTATAATCATTTCATTTATCCGATACAAGTACCCTTTCTGACAGAGTGGAATACACTACAGGAAGCACAGGGGGTAATATAACTCATATCCCCTGCAAAAAAAAACAATAATTGTTTTTAGACAAACAAACAAAAAGATAATCCAACATACATAATACACAATTCGTGTACAAACTGGGTGCTAATATCAGTCAAGGTATAGAGTCACATGAAGATATTCAGGACCAAAAAAAAGTCACATTAATGCACACTGAAATCTTATAGCATTTAGTGTTCTGTTATAGACACACTTTAGTTGTTTAAAGATTCTGTTTATGCTGTACATTATTTTATCAGGTTTCCCTTAGCAGTGATTGAATTTCACAGAATGACTGGAGTAAGTGCCTCACCCCAGGATTGTGCCAGGAACATTTCAAAAGGGCCCTGTTCCTGTAGGCTGCACGGTGCACAGAACTTCTTGAGGAAAAACGTACAACTTATTCTCTTCCCAGAAGGAAACGAGTAATCTGTGTCTGATTTCATAAGTCATAGAGGGCCTGAGGCTTCTCTGTGTTCTAGTCGAGGACAGCCGCCTGCCTGCCTTTGCTCCTTTTCCAAGCTTTTGTGGCCCCTGGGTTTAAACCAGCTATGCTCTTACGCACTGGCTGCTGGCCACCTCTATGAGCTACTGAGCCTCCTCTCCTCTCACACAAGTCTCTCTCACACACACACACACACACACACACACACTGCCTCCCTCCTCTCCCTCCTCTCCGGACCCAGTGTGATGAGGTCAGCAAACCAGCTTTGATGTCATCAACATGTGTGTATGAGTGAGTGTGTGTGTGGCAGCGGTGGTGGACTGTGTTGCCCCTCAGCAGTAATGGTTTGATCTGACTCACCTTTTGAAAAGCACTCTTCCTCACTTTGACAAACATTCGAGAGGGGCTAAAAACCAAAAGAAATGAATGCGATGCACACATGGATGAATATTCTGAACTACAGAGGTACTCCGTTTTGTTTCTTTCGCCTTCGGGTAATTCTACAGGCCGGTATAGGGACGAACAAATAAAAGATAAAACTTGCAAGAACTCAATTATGCAGATTGAATTTTATGGTCAAATATGTCGTCCCATTGTTCCAATCCCTCATGTATAACCATAATTACCCTTATAAATTGCTATCAGTCTGCAGCATGAGACACTTTGTCCTCTGCAAGGAAATTTCTGTAAAGACGCTATTTCTGTCAACGCTTGTCCTAAGTTAACATTAAAGAGAGACACGGTGTTCTCGTGTGTCGAGGAAGCGTTTAACATTTAGAGACGACAGGACGGGAAATATATCCCATCACAGAATGATAAACTGCACTGATTTATGCAATGAGTTTAGGTTCACTGATGCTGTTCCTGCCCATGCTGAATCATCGCCCTCCTCTAAACCCCAAACGAACGTCAGCAAAGGCCAAAAGTTATATGAAACATATTATGACTGGGTGAATCACCAACAGATTGCTGCACTGCTTTCTCTTATGCACCTGCTCCCCAAAGCCTCATTTACTGCTGTCTTCTAAAATAAAAACCAATGACATATAAGAGGGAGGACATAGGCTCTGCCCTATTTACTATGTAGCACACTATTTTGGAGGTCTGCCGTCCTACCGTGTCCAAAAACATAGTGGAAGATCTTAGTGTCTTCACAGGAAAGTCTGTCAACTGGAAAGCCAGCTTGGTACAGCGTTCAGGGAGTTATCTCTAGTCATCCAAGAACAGGTTCCTCTCTTTAAATATGGAAAGATATTTCAACCTTAACCCAAAACAAATAAATAAAAGTTTGAAATCACTTTTAAATCTGGAAAACATTGCAGCAATTAGCTTAGCATAAGTAATATTGTTCTAGCTGTAGAACATGGTGATATGTCCACAATGAGGCCAGCAAGCCAGGTGGCTCTTTTACTGAGCATTATGATCCCCATTCATTTTTAAACCAGTGAGCTCCTCCTCCTTTATAATGTCTCTGTGTTGACTGTAATTCAGTGCATTGTAACAGTTACAGACTGCATCGCAATTGCTAGTGCTCAAATAGTGCATTCTAAAAGACACCCACAATGCCCTCTGTCAACGAGTGATTAACTTTTGTCACAAAGTGTATTCTGTAATAAGGCTATACATTGTGTGATGCAAGTTGTACCGAAGTTGTGCACAAATCAGTTTATTCTTGTACAAATCAGCAAGATTAGCTAGTAGCTACTATTTTCCACATATTGGATTATTCTGGTTATATCACTTAGTCTGCAAAAATTACATTTGCAGTTTTACATCATATTTGTGGAAGAAGAGGAACATTCATATTTGGGTGAGCTACACAGCAGGCTAGCAACACAGAGCACTGAAACAGTTGTTGTGTTTAGGTGACTGGTTAACTAGCTAATTCATCTTATTGGTTACCAGCAAATTAGTAACATTATTCCAAGAAACTCTCTTTTATTTCCATTATGGGCTGAAATCTGTCACCTGAAATGAAATTATTTACCACATTTCCTGCATTTTAACTGGCTGTTTCACTCCATTTTTATTTTTTACAAAGTTTACGCCTACATTTACGGCATCTAGCAGACACTCTTATCCACGTACATCAGAGTCGTCCACATCTGTTCCTCATACCTGTAGAGCTAGAAGCAAATCAGCATCTTCTTTTGACCAAGTTACTGCCAGCTATGTTTCATACCTTAACAAACCCTGTCAAAAAGATAAAAGTGAGATGAATGGTGCTTTACAGCATGTGAGGAAAGTGAAATTTGGTTTTACAGTAGCAACATTTGCATAAAAGCTTCGCTATGTAAAGCCAGTATGTGTGTATGTGTTCTATAGTTCTCCTACATGTCCCACTTTGAACACAACTGTAATTACTTGCATTTGTAACACAAGCTGACAGAGAGGAGGGAAAAAGACAAAGAAAAGGAGGGAGACGGATAGAGAGTGGGAGGGCTGCACGCACCCGTTGAGCCTACAACCGCTCTGAAGCAGCAAGGAGAGGGAAAAAGAGAGGGAAAGAGAACAAGGGAGGAAGACGGACATTGCAAAATTAGCGGGCACGCTGAGAAAACAATGGCTCTAAGGACTTTAAACAAATGTGTTTTCATGCATAATGCCTAGCAACCGGTGATAAAACACAACTAAAGTACAACAAAACTACCAACTGTAACGGTTCGAAGGAAGAGACTAATGGGCTGTGAGGAAAACTGAGTCAGTAGAACTTACAGGTTCTTTGATATGAAATCATTTATACTGGTGACTACTAGCTTCCACTCATTGTTAACAACGTTAGAACGTATGGCTTACTATTACTTTAATATATAAACATGAACATGCTTTGGTTATTCTGTTTGAGATAATGGAAGAAAAGCACACCATAGTGTGGCCAGCAAGGAATTTCTTACAATACTTCATATTCAGAAATCAACTATTAGGCAGCCATTGAAAACACACGTGCACAAAGGTGGCCTAAAGGGCACGTTTCTTGGAAAATGCAGGGCTTGAAATTTACAGCATCAGTAGAATGAGTTAAGTGAGGAGAATCCATTTCAATCAGTTTCCCCCCTACAGAGAGTGGAAGTCCCCTTACACAGCAATCTCAAAACTCAACAATGCCACAGTCAGGTGGCCTGTTCTAATATGTGTCTCCTGACATTTCCTCCTATCACTCAGCTCTTACGCACTATACAAGCAATGACAAGCAAGCGATTTGTTTAAAGGAAAATAAAATCTTGCTAATATTTCTTTTTAGATGTGGAGCTGTGGTATTGTGCAAATGAAACTCTCTTGGGTGAATTCGATGGAAGCATACAAAGAAGTCATGACTTTCGTTAGTTCATAGAATAACAGGAATGTCTCAGAACTCAGAACTGACTGTGGTGCTTTTCCAGCCATTTCTTCTTGTGGCTTTGATGCTGTTGTTTATGAAAACAGACCAAAATGCAGGGCATAGCTAAAAGCATGGCAGCCTGAAGCTTGAAAAGTTATTTTCGACAGACGACAGTATGTCATACAGCATCAGAAACTACATAAGCAAGGCTATTTGGGATCACTTACCAACGGTGCACAATGCCAATTGGTTCAGGTCTGTGCCAGATTTTCTCTCAGGCTGGTTGATTACAGTTGAAGCATTACAGTCGCTGTTACAGTTGCTGCTCTGGTGGGAAGAATTTTCAGCCATCGAAAATTCTTCCCACCCATCTGCTAATTGGTTCAACAAGCTGTACTGTATTTCATAAATAAACATAAACAGTTCAGGAAAACTAGTCTACTGGGGCTATATTCAGACAATGTAATCTACCTCCACTGTTATACATATTTTAATATAGAAGTTAGCGCACCATATCTGCAGTTAGGGAGCGGAAGTCGCTTTGGATAAAAGCGTCTGCTAAATGCTGTAAATGGCAATGTAAATTTAAATGTAAATATCTTTCATTCAGTTTAAACACCCCTGGTCCGGACATGATTTTCTGAAAATAAGTACACATTTCCTACTGTGAGCACATTTAAATGTAGCATTTTATGCAAATTTCAGTGCATGAAAAATTACACTTAAAGCAATGGGGCAAATGTGTACAGATGATAAATTGCTGAATTATTCTTTGATTTTTTTTTTTTTTAGCTGAATATGTTACCTTATGATAATGCCAGCGTGCATAACTACAAAGGGGGAAGCAAATAACATTTCGCGAAAAGATGCAAAGAAGGTGTAGGAAGGGAAATGGGGGCAGGAGGTAACGACATCATGCTCTGGTGCATGCCCCATGTGTGGGAGAGAAACAGAAGGGCAGCCCTTCAAAGCGAGCCAGGCTGTGTATCAATGGCATTGTCTGTGAGCCTTGAGTGTGTGGCCCAGGGCGGTGTGTGTGAGTGTGTGTGTCATTCTGGCTCAGTGAAAGAGCAAATGAGTCACTGCCAGCCCTGGAGATGAGTGTTCAGTCCATCCAGCCGTTCATTTACACCCCACTACAGTATGCACTCAGCCTTCTGCCTCACACTCTTTCTATCCATCTTAATTTTACTCTCTCCTGCTTTCTCACACGGCTCTCTATTGTGTTCAGAGATCGAGTAGTTTCAGGACAGCTTGAGCTGCGGAACAGCATCATTACGAAGCGCTTTGCTTGCAGTATGTCCCTTAGACCACAGAATGTTACCTGCTATTGATGCAAAGAATGTCCTGCTGCAACTGTGTGCCTGAAGATACTGTTCTGTCTTCATTTCCAGCCCAACCAGGCACCTTCAAGTAAAACGTAACATGCATTCATTTATAAGGGAAGTGACTGTTTATGCTTAGCTACTAATTACTGTGATGCATTTTAACAAAATGCAGTTACATCTACCATATTATTGCTTCATAAATAAACTGCCTCACAAATCAGTTGCACATATGCAATCATTTTAAAGCAGTTTGTTGACACAGTTTGATGTTTGATGCCTAAATAAGGTCACACTTGCCTCAAGACACGCACTACTACTGTTTTTAGCTATGCAACGTACTACATATATAGTATGTATAGGTAACAATACGTCATGAAATGTCAATAATCATTTAACAACTCAGTGTTTTGTTTGAGGGGTGTGTGGTGAATTATGCATCCAGTTTATAAGATGCTAATTGGTCATTAGCTATCAGCCTCATACCTCCAGTGGAAAATTAGATTTTTCTACCACTTTAAACTAATCACCTGGACCAATGCACCTGAAATCACATCCTCTGTCCTTATGAATTGTCATGTCAAAGTCATCAGCAGTTTAAGGAGGTTGTGATCTCTTTCTTTGTAATGTGAATGCATGTCTTTTTACACGTCTGCAGAGTCGCAGTGCTGGCAGTGCTTGGAAGTGCAAAGACCGTGTCCCCAGCGGCCGCATTAACACAGCAGGCCACTCAGTCCACCATGTCTGCCGCAGTTAAAGGAATTCTCACAACACCAGACGTTTATTACAGTTGACCAACTTTAGTGTGGGTGGGGCTGGTGGGGGGCATGGGGCTCTTTCACACCTTTGCTCAAGAGAGGAGTAAAATGGAGACTCACACAAACAAAGCCCACGACCAAGAACCCCCCCTCCCCACCCAAGAAAAAAAACATGAACAGAGAATGAGAGCCTTTAATTATCTCCCGCTGACCCTTGTTTCGACCTCTTGCCCCCTGCTAGAGGTTCAGCTGTGCAGGTGTGACAGCTGAGTCCAGCCATCGAAAATTCTTCCCACCAGAACAGCAACATCTGCTAATTGGTTCAACAAGCTGTACTGTATTTCATAAATGCGTTTTAGAAAATACAGGAAAACTAGTCTACTGGGGCTATATTCAGATACTGTCTTCCACCTCCACTGCTATACATATTTAAATATAGAAATTAACACACCATACCTTTCATCCAGCTGTGTGAAAACGTTTAAACTCCCTTGGTCAGGACATGATTTACAGAAAAAAATACTGTGGGCGCACTGAAATGTAGCATTTTATGCAAATTTTAGTGTCCATTTTTGACTGTTTATGTGAACATACTGGAAAACGTAACACAAAAAGTGCCATACATTCTCCACAGAATACATTGTACGTTTCATCATTTTTTAGTAATAAATTCAGAAACTAAACAGTAATCATGCATTGCCCAGAAGTGTGTTTTCCGGAAAGAATGTGTATTTATTTTTACTCACCTCACCAGGGTGCCCAGACTTTTGCATATGACTGTAACTACGCATAATAAATGCCTCAGAGGACAACTGACAACAGAAATCTGTGTTAGTAATCAAAAAGAACATACTTAAAGCATTGATATCAGAGCCTTTTCTGTGTTTTTTCTTTAAAAAATCACAAGTGCATGTGTAAAAGATCACAAGTGTATGTGTATTGGAGATGCAGATTGACACAGAGGAAGCGGTCCATTAGCATTATCTAATTGCTGAGGGTGACCAAACAGAGACTCCTTTAGCACCTCGAATCCATCGTCATTTAATGAGGGCAGTGATAAAACCTGGAGCAGCCAAAGCCTGATGGTGGGAGAACAACCGTTTCAAATCAAAGGCTGTTTTGTGGAAAATCTCACCTCAGCCTTCACAACAGTAGTCCTACCACTCACACCCCCTTACAGCAACGAATTATCAAACAGACAGTTTAGCCATAGTATATGCTGCAATTCAGTCCATCCATTAAAAAGCACTTCCAGTAACACTGCTTTGACTGGTGCTTCACTGACTGCTTAATTTGTTAACTTGTCTCGCAGAATATTACAAACTTCTTATGGACCTTCCTCAAATGTGTGAAACCCATTTAGGGCAGTGAGCAACTTCCACCAAACACAAAAAAAGACAATCACCACATTTAATGTATGCTGTTTAATTTAACACTGGTACGTCTGCCACTGGAAAGTTTAAATACCCCACTTTTAGTTTAAGTAACATCTGATACGTGTTTTAGATAATACACTCCTAGAAGGACATTTTACATTACTTGGAGGTTTTTCATGAACTTATCTCGCTTATCTCATTTTTTAAAAACCTAAGTCTGTGGGGGCTGTAATGTACAGCCGTGGGGTCCCTGATTTCACTGTTTTTTTTGTAAATAATGTACTATGTGTAAGGTCTTGGGGCACACTGCATTCAATATTAAGACGGCCTAGAGATTTTTTCTGAACCAATAGTCTATAAACTGCATATTAGAAGACTTGTGCACACAGTATGCATCACGGTCTTTAGTGTTTCTGAGATTAGATGAAAACAAACACTTTCTAATTTTAAAAAAAATGATGAAAAGAAAATGATTTAAAAAAATTAATAATTCAAAAATCCAACTTTTCAGTCTGCACTGCACCAAATGCAACAAAACAGGACTATTTATCCTCTCCTTGTAGTGAAACAGAGTTATTCAACGACTGACAACATCCACAATCTGCACAAAAAGACATAAAAGTGTATTGTGGCAAAGTGTATCACAACAAGATTTGTGTATGTGATAGTAACAGTGGCAGAAACATAAGGAAGCAGAGTTTGTCCAAGCAGCTGTGTCTCACGTGTTGTTCAAGGAAGACAAGATGTGATCTAAGGAGTGCAGTAGCGTTCACACAACTTCTCACAGAGCAATTGGATTGTTTGTAATCAGCGGGACGTCCAGCCAAGTTTATGTGCAAGAATCGCCTCAGGCGTGAGCGCTCGCTTCCTTTACTCTCACCTTCTCAAAATGAGTCATTTTTCTGTTTTAGAAATGTGTAAAACTGAGATCATAGTTTATTTGAAAAGTGACTAATGAGATGTGCCTAGATCTAACACACCTATTTCCAAAGGAAAATCTTCAAAAATTTACGGTAAACCTCAGTTTAGACAAGCAAATATCAGCTGACATCCTATTATTCCTTTTACTTGTGGTTTGTGCATGTGGGCACTCCTTACACAAGAAATAGGAAGGACCAAGAGCAGTCCAAATTTCTGTGTTGACTAACAAACATCAGCAGGGCTGGGATGTAACAGTACACGGTGACAGGAATATGAGTGTGTCCCTGTTATCTTGTATCTTGCAGGTGCACTGAGAATCAGAAACATCTACCAGATGGATGCACAGTTGTTGGTGTACAGTTACAAACCACAGCCCATCTTTAACTGTACTATGTATCAGCCATCCTCCACCTCATCCATAAGTGGTAAGGATAAAACCTTTAGTAAAAGGGTCAACAGTCTGTCTACCCTTAAAACCTGTTACAGCAGGAGTCATTAGCAAATGACATCTCCGTTGTGCATTTAATATTTAGCCATGTCTGGATTTACAGGTCAGTTTTAATAAACTGTGGCCAGGAAAGCCACTCAGCCAGAGGGAGGTAGAATGTAGTTCATTGTCTTTGCAGAATGCCAGTGATTCGCTGGAGTTACGGGAAGAAAACGTAGGTAAATAAAGGAAGAGAACACAATGCAAGTTTAGTCATAAATGAGGTTAAGGCAAAAGGCAAATTGTTTGGCGGGACATCTTACAAAGAGTCATGTGAGTGGAGCACGATCATATCTGAAAAGCTGAAAAGGAAAAAAGACCTGTACCTACAATAGGGAATGAGTAATGAAAATGTGAGGATGTTGACAGTGTGAATGCACACACCTGCTTTGTGTGGGAGTTGCACAAGCAAGAATAAAATAGCTGTATCCTTCTTTTTTATAATGCGCGGAAAGGTTAAGTGTATTTGTCGGATGACAAAGTTATCCAAACCTACACAACACTATTTTAAAACATGGGTCACGGTAAAGAAGTGTTCTGCTTGAGAGCTTCACTGGATAACGCATCTTGTACACATGGAGGATAATATATAAAACATAAAGTCTATTTGTCTTAAATATGTCTGCTTTTGGCTACTCACAGCTCACCAACATGCACTCACCAACTCTAAAATGGACATTATGCATGACCACAGTGCTGTCTGCACTGACTGGGCAGCAAGACATATCCAGTAGCATTGGGGCTGAAACCGAAAAAGGCCCACACTCTTTTGTTTTTGTGTGATACCATAGAAGAGTCATTGCGGGTTCCCTAAAGAACCTTTCGGTCGATGGTTCTTTTAAGAAGCATCTGTCATATCCATAACTGTATCTCGTTTTGTAAATTTGATAAGCGAGTGTTCTTTTTTTAATTTAAAGAACCCTTAAAACAACCCTAAACAACTTTCTTGAGCATTTGTTCTGAACCCTGATTCTTGAGCCGCCCTGCTCGGCACATATTAGTCGTTGGTGGCAGATAAAAAGCCATCATCATAAGAGTACTACCCACACACTGTTGGGAACATTTTAGTAAATTATGATTCATAAATATACTTTCCAGCACCGCTGAATGTGGGAGAGTGCAGTTTGACTGACTAAGGGCCCAAAAGACTTGACTCTATTAAAGGAAGCAACAGTAAACAACCATGCAGCATTGTAGTAAAGAGAGAATGGATAGAACAAGAAAAAATATGATGCAACAAAACACGGGTTGATAAAAATGTCTTCATCACATTCTGTTTTGTTGGGTTTTTTTTGCATTTTGGATATCATTCCAACTCTTGTACTACTGGATATACTTCTCTGCTCAACCAATCAGGAGTTGCTTGATGCACAGCATATGCAGCTGAGATGTATATTGTGTCTCTTCTGCAAGCTACGGCTCCTCAATAAATTCTCATCATCTCTGTACAAATGTGTTTATGTGCATCTTCTCAGAAGCATAAATCAACCTTTAGGGTCAGTTTCGGGGGTCAGCATGAGGGCCTGTGCAGGGGGAGGCTGGGAAAAAAGCCTGCTCCCAAAACAAGGTGTCAGATCTAGCAGCCGAGCTGAGGAGGTGGCCACTCTGCTAGCGGGGGAGTCCTAGCCCCCTTAGTGGTTCACACCTCTACCACAGGTCACAGAGGAGGCATCCATACGTAAGACACCAGAAAGATAAATCAGAGTTCAATGGAAAAAATCAAACAAATGAAATCCCCACGCTTTCAGCCAGAGCTCTCATCATCTTGCAAGCAATGGCTGTATGTGTGCCATGATGAATTAGAGAAGAAACACCTTTGCAGCAATATCTTTTCAATTAAACTCCCACTCAATAAGCAGCTGGAGTGCCTGAATATCAGGTAAAACAATCATGCAATAAAAGAGACAAATTGTTCCGCAGACTTGGTGGCAGGTTGGCAGCTTATTCATTTCAGGCTTGATTAATTGGAGATGAAATCGTACAGTAAGTGTGGGACACAGTCTGGCAGTACAGAAGTGATGAGCGATGAAGTGAGTGTGAGATGAAGGAGCGGGGGATGAAGCGAGAAGAGCTCCACAGGGGGAGTGTGGGAACGCACACCTCTAAGCGCGGTGCAGGGTAACGCGCCAGTCTGAGAACAGACACAGCTCCTTGTTGATCTAACTGATAGAGGCCATTACAGCGGCAGGGTTTACGGGGCTCTGGCTGATTACCTCGTCCAGGCCTGCTGACTGGGGCCAGCCAGGAGTCAGAAAGAGCCTCCCATCCCCAAAGAAAAGCACCCCGGATTCTCTCACGGTGAGATCAAGAGGGATATGCTTTAGGAATCTTCCCAAAGTTTTTTTTCCTTCAAAAACCTTCAAACATACCAGTTTGTTAGCTAAACCCACCGCTGCATTTATACTGATTATTTGTTTTATCAGAAACATCTACCATGCATGTGTGGTGCGGTTATCTGTTGATGTTCGATTTATTAGGCTCCCCTTCCATCAGTGGATAGGGACCACTATAGGTCCAATGCAGACCAGTAGATATTATTTATCTGGTGGATCATTCTCGGCACAGTACTGATGTGACGTTGGTGACATGGTAAAGTGTGTTGCACTGAGATGAGAGTATCCTGTTTTTTAAACACTGTGCACAATTATTGGCCATTGTATTAAAAACACATACCATGATAGTGTATCCGGTATGTGTACAGTTACAAACAGTAGTTCATCTTTTTCTGTGTGTCAGCCATCCTCTTATCCACTTTTGGACCATAGCACCTGACTGATTTTTGGTTTGTCAGTCAGGATCACTGCTGCACTAAGAATGTTCAACCAACCATCTAATGTTTAGTCAGCAATAGTCCTATGGTGATCATTTTCCATGAATGGATGAGGCGGAAGGTGGAAGATAAATGCAGCAATTTAATTGTCAGCCTGCAAACAGGACCTGCCGTTGAAATAAATGTTCGAAGTCAAGTGGTTAGTTTTGTTACTTTTAAGTGAACATAAGCACACAACCACTACAGTGAATACACTTAACTATGACATTCTTCTGCAATATTCGGTGCACATATTTTTGTGCACATATATGAGTTGTATATCTGATAAAAATGACAATGATGTTTCTGTTAAACTGGGCTCCTTAGCTTACTTAAGAACTGATGTGTTTAAAGGTTGACAAGGTTGTGTAATGTCTTTCATGCAAGTATGGACACTCCTAAGTAGCTTTAAACCTAATATGAATACAAAAGCCCACTTCATGAGCTGACCCTTTGACCTCAGTGACATTCTGGCAATAAAACAACAGTTTAAAACCAGTCAGTGTCTGTACAATGTATTTATAATGACATAAAGACCTCTTGATAAATTCATCTGCAGACACAGACAACTTGCTCTACAAATCCCCGAGCCACAGTGCTGAACAAGCATACCGCCTGACACGGGAGACCGATATTAATATTAATCCAGGGATTTGTGCCGTATCATCGTAAATGGTCTCCTCGTGGTATTCGGCCACATTGAAGTCTGATGAGAGGAAGTGGATGGTCATACTGTATCAGTGTCAGGAGCACAGACAGAACGAGAAAGAGTCATAAATCAGCCTTTTCACAGCATGTCCTCAAGACTGATCTCATACAAAGCAGCAGCAGAGTGTAGCATGTGATAAATAACGGCAGGCACAAGGCCTTCATGTGCCTGACAGATACACGGTATGGTAAACAGCCAGTGGCTTTAAACTGAATGTCCTAGTGAGGACATCACATGCCACTGTCGCGTTCCAGATATGGGCGAAATGCGCTGCCCGTCAAAAGTGTGGGGACCACACTTTTCTAAATGTTTTTCAATACAAATTACTATGTTTCATTTAATGTAGTAATACCTTAACACAGATCTGATCAGACTTAGCAGGTTTGTTTGTATTAGTAAAAGCATTAGCAGCTGTTTAATACCTGTTAAATCGTCTGCAGTAATGTTTTTCTCACATGAGAAAGGCTCCAGACTAGAGTCTTTGTGAGCAAAACGGTAGGTATTTCTGCCTATATTTGATGTTACCTATTTCCTTTTCACCCCAGACGTCTGCTGCACGTTCTGTAATGCAGCCGCCTCAGTGTTACTGCAGCTGCACCTCACCCATGTGTTGCATTCTTTGCACCAAAAGGAAATGCTCTGACATTCTTTTTTCTGGTTCAGAGAGACCTCACCCATAATAGAGGCTTAGCTGATTGCACTGGCATGAATGAGGGAGAACAAGTGCAGCTTTTGGTCCCCTTATCACAGACAACCGTGCTGTTATCTCCTCTTTCCTTCTTTCAAAGTAGGATCTGCTTCTAGGCCTCTGAATCCCTTCTGTTCCTTCTGATCTGCAGTGCATTTAACCCTGCTGAACTCTGGTTTGTCATTGCTTAGATCCTTCTCCAGGCATATGTGCTTACTACACTTTCAAAAGGTTGCTTTTTCATAGGAGGACCATTTTGACTGAATGTATGTAGACATATCAATGATCTGTTTATAGATCTTTTTTAAACATTTAAATAATGGGCCCTCCATTCTCAGCAGTCTTTTTGAGACTGTATGTCCATACATGTGTATCAGCCGCACTGTGGTCCATTGATCTGAAGGTATTGCTCAGGTATTCTAAAATGATATTAGGATAAAAACAAAACACCAAAAAAATAAATAATTTTTCTATCTGACTGTTTGTCTTAATACTTTTTGCTGTGTGTGCATGTGTGAGTGTGTGTGCATGTGTGTGTGTGTGTGTGTGTAGGGTGTGTGTGAGTGTGGGTGGGTTTGTGTGTGTGTGTGTGTGTGGGTGGGTGGGTGGATAGAAAACTGTAGCTTTATTGTGTATTTACTTCATCCAGTCATACTTATGCATTTTATTCAGAGAAGAATTTTGACTCATTCTGAAACAATCCATTTGAGTTTCAGATGATGTACTGAATGATCGCCTAAAGAAGCGTATCCAATCATTGTAAAAGCAGAGATTTATACCCCTAATCCTCACGCACTGCTACTTTCTCGACTTTAAATATGCACCAGCAGTTGTTTTGACAGAAGGGGCACAGGGCTGCTGCAGATGAAAGCAGTAGACAGTACAGCCTGCTCAGGTTAAACTGTAACGGCATTCACATTCCAGAGGCACAGACTCAGACCAGACGGCTAGCGGAGGGACACGCTGCACGTCCTCTCCGTCTGTTTGTGTGTACGTGTTATCAAAACGAGAGGACGCAGACCGAAAAAATCAGTCAGAATGCATCTGGTGAGGAATGTCAGTATCGTCTTATTCTTCAAGTTCATCAAAGGTGTTGGATTCTTTTCATTCTTAAGTTTCATTCTTCACACCCCAAAGAGAATGCTGCTGAAAAGTTGCCACAGTGACATTCCATCCCAAATATTCTCTCCAAAAATACTTCTCGGCTATTCTGGTTTCATACTAACGCTTTCTGGGAGGAACACACAGCATTCCAACACTATTAGACTCTAATTCCCACTGCCTGTAAGTCCAAGTGGGTGTGTGTCCATGTAGGTGTGTGCTTGTTTCTGTTTGGTTTCAAAATGTACTGGAAAATCAGTGAATACTAGAAGCATTCTGCAACGTGAGGCCCAGTAGAAACAAACCTATGTGTGAGTGTGTGTGTGTGTGTGTGTGTGTGCGCGCATGTGTGTGTGTAACAGCATTCACAACCGTATCTAAGACAAAGGAGTGGCTTCCCTCAGACCAGCACACAGTGTAAGGCACATCATGTGCAGAAATGCAGTCATGTCTGTTTAATAAAGGGAGGAAAGGGCCTAAGTGTTCTGCAACTGCTAGCTGTGTGATACTAAATAATAAGGAATGCCAGCAATGTGCCAGATCCTGCAGCCATTGTTTTAAAAAAACGTCTCTCTCCTTGTAAAGCATGTTAAACGGCGGAGCACGGCTTGTCGAGACAATGATCAACCTTCAAAAAGAATGCAAAATATGACAATTGCTTTAAGGTACTGCCACATTCAAACAGAGCTACTGTATGCAGATGCCATTTTTGGTTATGGGACAAATGAATTCACTGCTATGTAGAGTTTACCGCAGTGCTTTTGACCCATGAGTGCTTTAATTGGGGCATGCACTAACAGAACAGAACACAAAGATCCCAGACATCCAGTAAACTTTCCAGCCATGTTCATGTTGGAAGAACACACAGTTTGAACCTATTAGTCGAACACAGTGTTTCCCATTCTTGGTCCTGGGTGCCCTGCCCTGCACATTACAGATTTCCCTTATTTTAACACAACCACTTCAGCTGAGTAAGATGTGCTGAGAGCAGGAAAATCACTAAAACATGACGGGCAGCGGGCTTGCAGGACCAGGGTTGGGGTCCACTCGTGTAACTATCTATACGACCTTAGGGTCAGTTTTATGCTCACTATATCTCTGATGGTGTACCATGAAAAAATGTGTAAAATGACCATTGTCCCATATCTTATGCATAGGACACATTTTGTGGTAAATTCATCAAACAGTAATTGTGTCTTGAAGCAGGGGTGTCAAACTCCAGTCCTGGAGGGTGTGGTCCAGCACGTTTTGGTGATTTCCCTGCTCAGAAAGACCTGGTTCACCTCGCTAGTTAATTGCCAGGTTTAGTGGATGTGTTTGAGTAGGAGAGCCATCAAACTATGGTGGACAGCAGCCCTCCAGGACCGGAGTTTGACACCCCTGCCTTAAAGTGTGCAAAAGTGTGTTTTCTGTAAAGGATGAGATCAGGAGAGGCCAAACTTTTGTATACAGCTACAGACACAAATATACCTGAGCATCCTGAGAATACTGTACTCTGTATTAGCAACAACACTCAGTGCATCAAGTAAAATGCACGCACTATCCACTACGTTAGAAACGTATACTTTGTATTAAGACAGAAAAATGGCGCTTTATACAAACATTAAACTGAGATGTTCACTATACAGGCGCACAGTTACAGACAGTGGCTCTTTTGTTGCTATTTGTCATTCTCTCTGTATAGCATCCATCACTGGTCACTTTCTGGCAACAGGACTACAGCTGACCAGATAATATTTGGATGGTGGACTGTTCTCAACACAGTGTGCGTGTGTGTGTGTGTGTGTGTGTGTGTGTGTGTGTATGGTGCCAGTACAAGCACAGCAGGGTTGGTGAAGTTTTTTTGTTTTATGCACGTCAGCGCCATTACTACGCTGAGAATGTCTCATCACCCAAAAATAGTCTATGGTCATAAACTGTGGCTGTGTCTGGCTCTATACATTTTTCACTACATAGGTTGTAAAATGATGGCTTCTGCGCCCAAAAAGTGCATGATATCTCTACCGAACAGCGATTTGGGATTCAGCCATGTGTGCTCAGGCCCTAACTGGACATACAGTGCATTGTGCTGTATAGAAGAATTGCTTACTTTATTCATTTAATGCAATTATATTAAGAGCAGGGATCCATCTGAAAGCCTGTGTATCTGAGTATTTGTTAGTATTTGCTTCATTTACACAACTGATAGTTTCAACAGATGGTCACACCTACTGTTCTGCAAAAATGTGTAACTGCATATCTGAGGAACAACACTGTGTAAACAGTAAGAAGAGAAGAAATGTCACTGTTTTGATCATGCAGGTTGTAATGTTGGTCAGGCTGATTCCTGGCTTCATTTAAATGAGTAAAGCAGTTGAGAAAGAAATGTAATAGTGATACTGTGAGTAATATAACTTAAAGTGTGTCAGAATGCTTGATTTCTCATCAGCCACATTGGTAGAAATAATCCCCCTGACATTCTACCTCCTCAGAACGGACTTCACCTTCAGTTAATTATATTGCAAGAAAATAAGAATCAAACTGAATGTTGGCCTGAATTGAAATCTACCCGTTGGAAGAGCTTTGGCTTGTACGGCTATGGCACAAACTGAAAATGACTTGGCAGATCATCATGTGCTAATGGAATAGCGCAAACCAACATGCTAATTCCTTCAGTATAAGCGGCATTTAAAAACTACCCAAATTTATGACACGGTGGAACACTGGATTTTGTATGTTTTGGGACTGGCATGATGTTAATGGATGGCTAAGATAGTCAAGTCAATGCCACTATCAAGACTAATGCTAATGTTGGCACTGGGTGCAGAGGCTTTTGAATGACTTTAGCACCCAAAGCGATGAAAAAAAAGATAAAAAGAGATTGTAAAAAAGACAGCGATGAGTAATAGAGTGCCAGAGTTCTGCAGAAAAGCATCATACTCAAGCAGCAGGGCAGTTATCTAATGTATGACTCGTGCACGGCGGTCAGTAGAAAAAGGTCAGGCGAGTAATCACACTCATATTCTTCTCTCTGTGAGTGAGAAGAGGGCGGGAAGGGGGGGGAGTACGAGCTTTCTGAAGCTAAAGGTTAGACTGCACACAGAAAAACGCACAGACGCACACAAGCACGTGGGTGGCATGTGTGGGCGGGTGAGCAGAAAGATGTTAATCCACGTCGAGGGGAGATGTGGGAGTGTGAAAAAAGTGACGAGCGCTCGGCTTCAGGGTGCCTCTCACACTGGAGACATGAAATGAAGGGTGAAAGAGAAAGCAGGTGAAAGGCAGGTGAAGATCAAGAGAGCGAGGCAGAGCAGCTAAGAAGAGCTGCAATGGTCGTTGATTTGTATGCACATGCCTCCTGTGTTGTTTTGGAGTGGTGCCTTTATTCAGTTTAATTTTGTACACAAATTCCCCCCTTACCCAAAAGTAAACTTCAAAGACAAACATTACTTCTTTACATTTGCACTGGGGGCTAGTGTGGCAACTTACAGCTTATATCAGTTAGCGCCTTGCAAACTGCATGCCTAAAGCATCGCATACTTTCTTAAGATGCATGTAGTTGTGAAATAATCTCAGAATCACGTGCTTCAGTCATGCAGCATAACTTTGTTCATTGGTGAGTTGTAAGCTTCCCCTGCTTGTTAGCCTCAGCTCCCGTGCAAAACATGGGAAGAGCAAAGTGCACATACCTCTGACCATAAAGAGTGAACTGCTTTAAATTCCTTGAGGTTAACATAACTGAGGGTAAACACAGTCTGTTTACATGTCACAGTAAAAAGGCCCAGCAATGGCTTCCCAGTTGACAAGACATTAAAATCACCTGCATAATATTATGTCACCCTTGTGCTGCCCAAGCAGCTCTGACCCAATGAGGAATGGACTCTAAAAGGCATAAATGCAGGTGTGCTGTGATATCTTGCACCAAGACAGATCCTAGAGGTCCTGTAAGTTGAGAGGTGGGGCTTCCGCAGATCAGACTTGTTCAGCACATCCCAGATGCTTGATGTTCGATCAGATTGAGATCTGGGGAATTTGGAGGCCAAGTCAACACATTGAATTTGTCATGTTCGTAAAACAAATTCTGAGCAATTTTTGAAGTGTGGCAGGGCTCACTACCCTGCTGAAAAACTCCACTGCCATTAGGGAATACCACTGCCAGGTACTTGGACTGCAACTATGTTTAGGTAGATCAAAGTTACATCCACATGAATGTGGGATCAGACCATAGAAGCTAGTCTTCATTCCTCATGTGCATCATTGAGCTCTGGGCACCCATAACCCTGTGGGCAGTTCACAGGCTGTCCTTCCTTGGAGCACTTTTGGTAGGCACTAACAACTGCATGCCAAGAACTGCATTTTAGAAATAACTGGGGCCAAATATTTGGGGCCAAATATATCCCACCCCTTGACAGGTTCCACTGTAATGAGAAAATCGTTATTCACTCCACCTGTCAGTGGTTTTTATGTTGTGGCTGATCAGTGTAACATCTATTTCCCACTTTGCACTCATTGTCCACTATCAATTGTATAATGCTTACATTGTATCTGCTGTCCTTGTCCTAATGTTTATGCAATAGAGACGTTGCCTGAATGCATTATTACAATAAAGTCGAACTGAATTGAAAAACATCTCCTGGGGGGTTTGACATTCAGGCTACTGTACTTGACATATTTGTGGTTATGGCTTCACTGAAAGAGGGGAAATCAACAAAGTTGCAGGTGTTTGTTGCTGACATCAGACAAGGGGAGGACAATATGAGGCAACTAGACTGCAATGCTACATATGTACACAGAAAAACATCACCCAACCAAAACAGCTCAGGCATTTCCCTGAAAACCCCCACCCCTTCCAGGCCTTATCCCTTTCTCTGCTGCTGCCAGTTCTGTTTCGAGCCAGAGAAGGTTGAGGGGAAACCCAGCAGTCGGGGAAAACAAGCGACTGGCCTCTTCTGCTTAACTCCAGCCCAGTCCCACCATGGCTCTCTCACCAAAACGCGACCTAATTCCACAGTAACCGTTGGAGCAGTGGTGAAGGAGCAAAACAAGATGAGACTGCAGTGGGGACTATAAGGGGCTTCAGATTTAGAAATGTATTGGGCCATGTTTATTGCTCATATAACACTGTACCAAGAAGACCTCTTGTACTAGACGAGTTAACAAGTGGTTTAACTCTTAGACATCTGGAGCTGCTGCTTTATTACTGAAATGTAATTATGAATTAATTAACATAATTCAGCAAGTGGTTCCATTTAGATTCTATGCATTCTGTCCCCTTCATTTTAGACACTTTAGTGTCTACAAAAGTGACCAAATTTGACATAACTGTCAAGTGGTTAAAGTGTAAATGGTGTTCTTTTTGCATGCACAATGGCAGATTTCAATTAAACCTAAAGAACTAGTTCTCCAGACTAAACCAGTTGAAATTAAACCATGTTTTATCAATGGCGACAGGCCACGTTCACTGGCCTAGTCCAGTGTATCCTTTGACAAAAACACAGAAAAAAATCTTTCTGTTTTAGCAGTGCATGAAAGACTTTGCTCCTCAGTGGTGAAGAGGACAGCTTTATTCAGTAGGTTCAGGGCCTTTTAGATCCAGTAGGTTGTGCTGTTGGAGAAGAGCTGACTCATACCAGTCCCAGTGCAAAACTCAGTGCGTGTTTTTCAGTGACTCAGCACAGTGAGCCTCAGGTGATGAAATATTCTAGCAATAGTCTCTCTTCCTCCAGCATGGCAGCAACTTTTGTCCCATTCACTAAACACACACTCTCAGAGAACAAATATTGCACAGATTACATCTCACATCAACTGTGAAAGCTGGTCTGAATGAAAAACAGCCACGCTGTCTTGCTTGGTCCCTGCCTAGTTATAGGTCTTGGAACACCATGGCATCATGGCCTTAGCCTAAATGTGCATGTACCACAGCTATCTGTTGTTTGCATCAAGTCATTGTCTGCCTGTGATAAAAAAATAGCTTGGTGGTAAAATCACTCTCACTAGCTGACTAAATAGGAGACAGTTTTCCAGACGTTGGAGAGGAAAACAACACACATCAGTATGTTGGGAATCTAGACAGTATCAAGACGTCTAGTCTTCCTGGCCCATTGGTTTCCTGCACAGCCTGTCTGAGACAGGACCCCGAAAAACGTCTGGCCACCTCGTGAGTCAAAGTCTACTGGTGAACTGATGTAACAGTGCAGGAATTCACCTCAGCCTCAGCCACTCTTGGCCAGACGCCTCACACTGGCAAGACTAAACACCACAGAAAAGTACTGCAGCTCTTTTAACAGTCTTATACTGACATCTGCTGGTGGGTCTCTGCATAGATTACAATGGCATTCTTTCCAAGGCATCATACACTACATGGACAAAAGTACTGGGACCTGTTTATCAGGGTTTGGGCTAGGCCCCCTTACTTCCATGAAATGCTTAATCTTAATGCTTAAGCATACCAAGACATTTTGGACATAGTTTGGGAAGACCCTTTTCTACTCCAACATGACTGTGCTCCGGTGCACAAAGCAATGTCCATAAAGACATGGCTGGATGAGTTCGGTGTGGAAGAACTTGGCTGGCTCGCACAGAGCCCTGACCTCAACCCCGTCCTACACCTTTGGGATGAACAGGAATGGAGATTGTGAGCCAGGCCTTCTCATCTACAGAATGAATGGGCACCAATTTCCACAGAAAATCTTGCGGAAAGCCTCCCAAGAAGAGTGGAGACTGTTACAGCTGCAGCTGGGGGACCAGCTTCATATTAAAGTCTACATATTTGATTACAATGTCATTAAAGTCCCTGTTGGTGGAATGCTCAGCCGTCCCGATACTTTTGTGCATATAGTGTATCCTACATTTTTCTTTTTGTGTGTGTCTTGTTTTTTCATATAAAAGTTAGTTAATGAGTTTGAGTAATTTTACCCTGGTAATTAGTATTTACCATTTTTCCAAGCTCTCCTTGTCCTTTTGTTATTGTGCCTTTAAGACTGAAATGTGTAAACAGAGCGCTGCAGTGGGCTTCATTTTTAAATTGCTGTCCAGGCCAAGTCACTCCTTACAGGTTCCTTCTGAAGTGAATATTCAGAGCTTATGTGTGTGTGGGTGTGAATTGTTGTGACATCACAAAAACTGTCAACTCAAAATGGATCTAATGGAACTACATAAGTTGCGGAGTGAACATTTGGGAAAAATTCATTTACTTATATTTATATTTATACTGATACTTCTTTTTCAATTTCTAGTGGCACTTGCTCCGAAATACGGTTCTGGAGTGAACACCTGGAAGCTATTTATTTATTTATGTATTTCTCTAACCATTCATTTTTTATTTACACCTTTTTCAATTTATATTGGAAAAAAAAAACTGTCTTGCAAAGCCAAGGTGTTTGTGTGCCAACATCTCCCTTATGAGAAGAAACGGGCTTTGTTCTATGCTCTCTGTGGGCTCAGCAGGATGAGACACACTGGTGAGTCATCACTGTAACAAGCTCAGCCAAGAGAGAGAAAGAAGTGATAGAGCGCAGCATGTTCCTGCGATGCTGTGGACACCTTGTGGTTCTGTCTATCTCCTGCATGTCCTGAAAACAGAGCAGGTGGGTCTGTGTTTCCCAGCACGGTACGGGGGCAGTCCTGCAGGGATGTAGGTTGCTCAAGATGTTCCAGAATTTCCATCGGTGTAAAGCCAACAGATTAAAACAAAAAAAAAAACACGTATAGTACACAAACAGACCATCGGCCTGACCGACTGGACTGTATACACTCCTCCTTTGATCTGTCCATCAGATTGTTGCAACCGTCCATCTTAACCAATCAATAGGCTTGTTTTGCTCAATGTGTGGGTGGGACTTCTCAAAGGCTTCTGGGCTTGCAAATGGTATTCCGGCTCATGATGTCACGGAGCATTGCACAATGCACGCAGCACTGCAGCAACAGATCAATAGCATGTGTGGGCACAGGCAGTGTGGGAGATGTCCCCGACACACAGCCAAACATGACTGCGCAGTTGTGTTAGGGTCTTTGACTTGTTTGCTGTGCAAGTGGCTCTAGTCGTTACAGCTGCTGGAAAACACTGCATGCCTCAGTGAACACAATGTTACTACTTTGTGCAAAATGAACTGACTGAGGTGGCACTGGACGCAACACCAGTATTGCAGTTATTTTGCTGAGCGTCACTGTTGCAATATGCATTGCAAAATATTTAAGGTCCCCATTCTCCATCTACTCATGACATTTGTGTAGTTTTATATATAAAAACAGTCATTGTTCATTTTCGCATGGATATTTCAACCTATGTTAAACATTTTTGATACTGTGCTTTTATAACTCATGTACGCACATTAACTCTCTTCTGTATGTCCTGTATTGTGCTGTTTCAGAAAGACGCTGAAACAATCTTGGATACACACCGACCTGCCACAACATTAAAACCACTGACAGGTGAAATGCACAACATTAATCATATATTTACAGTTGCACCTGTTAATGGGTGGGATATATTAGGCAGCAAGACAACAGTCAGTTCTTGAAGTTGATGTGTTGGAAACAGGAAAATTGGGCCAGCGATGTGAACAACTTTTCATGGCTAGAACTGGCAGATCTTGGAGGGTGCTGCCGATATGCAGTGGTCAGTACCTACCAAAAGTGGTCTGAGGGTACATCCATGCTCACTGATGCGTGTAGGAGTGAAATCTGGCCCAGCTGGATCCACAGATACCACAAATGCGCTACTGTAGCACAAATTGCTGAAAACGTTAATGCAGGCTATGAAAGAAAGGTGTCAGAACAGAACATTCAGAAATCTTGTGGTTTTAGTGTTACGTTGTAATGTTACATCACAAAAGCAACGAATCCAAAGAGAGAAAGTAAGTTCTCTGTAATATGGACCCTGAATGCATTGACAATAATGTGGCATGGAAGAAGACCTGCATGGGATATTTTGACCCTGATAATTTGCTTTTTTGGATCCCATGAATACCTTTATTGGCACTGGAACTATGAAGCTAATATGGCAACCAGATAATAGCTTATACACAACAGTCAACATCCTGAACACTGTGTGCCTAAATCAGTCGCATCAAACTGTGTCACAATGTTAAATCTATAGCTCTGGTCAAACTGGCTACATGTCTTGAATGTATTTATAGTTTTTCAACTTTAGAACACAGAGCGATCACAGGCGGTACATTTGCACATTTGAAGTCAGGCATATAGAGAATCAAAACAAACCAGTGGCAAAAGCTCAGTTTCCAGGTGGGGCTCCCTTAAGAGCAAAGAACATGTTTGTTCTGCTTAAAACTGTGCCAGCACGTGTCATTTTAGACAGAAAAAAACACACTGGAACTATTTGCCACCAATCAACAGGCATGGAAAGGGGTTTCCTTTGCGGAGCAGGCGTCAATCCCTTTGTGGGGGAAAAATGAAGGACGAAACGAGATTTTCCAGGCCCACCCTTCTGTTTTGTTTATCCAAATATCAGCCCGTTCACAGTTATGCATGTGCTTATTGTGGCTTTTTAGACTAAAGTGTCGTGTATGGAGATCTGTACAACAAAGATACATGTCGAGGTTATGTTAGGGACATGTTCCATACACAGATGGCCTACTACAATTTCCGATTCCCAGAAGAGAACTCTTTGTTAGCAATTTGAAATGATCGTTGTCGTTACAGCACAACAATACTATGAGATACCAATAGCTTCAAATGTGTTGTCCTGTTTAAAAAAAGTGCTTTCCAGAGCAAAGTTCATGTATGTATTTAAAGATGACAGCAACTCACTTTTCCAATGTTAAAACTTTCCGAACAAGATAAGCCCCTGAACTCTGCTGGTGTTCCTTAAGCACTAGTTTATAAAACCCACATATGTGCTCCTTGGGGGGGTTCTTTCAGATGTAAAATACACACATGCAAGTTTTCCACTGTTCTTCTGCTTACCAAGGCTGTGCCGTAGTTTATTCTGAGTGAAGCCGGCTCAGTCTGGAGGAAAAAATCCCACAGATGTATGGCAATGGGGCAGAAAAATAAAAGTAAGAAAGGGGACTATCCTACCACTTTCTTTATAAATTAATTTTATGGATGTCCTGGCAATTAAACATTTTATGACATCTCACCAGATAAAATATCACAAACAGTTTATGATATCTCACCAGGTGAAATACTCTAGAGACAGACATCAGTTTTGTAAAGCAGGAAGTCTCATAAAATGTTTCTTGTTAACAGTTGGCCTACTGTCACTTTTTCCCCCAGTCTGTTGTTAACATTTGGGCTGAGTTCCAGCCCATTCTAGAGCTCTCCCAACACGCATGCCAGAGGATATAAGGCCATGACTTATCTCCTGCGCCAGAGGCAACTCCTATGACGTCCACATGTGTCTCCAGGGATGCAGAAAGCAACACATCACATGACTGCTCGTCAATGTTATTGACCTGCAGGGGTAACATTTATATTTATATATGTGCTCTGTAGCAGTCAGTGTTTATCATACAGCTTTATGATGCTCCCATTACAGGCTTGTTAAGCCTCGTTTTATATTCATTAGATACAAAACGTATTTGTGATATTTGTGTGTAGATAACGCCTTGAGATAGGGGAACATTCAAAGCTCATGAAATTGTTAAGCAACTTGTAGTTTCTTACTAGCCACATGACAAACTCCAGCTCTTTCATGGGAAGCAGGGCAAAGGATTAGCGTACGGACTAGAACACTCTGACTCTGCTCTAAGCTAGCACGTTCTCGAATAACATGCATACCACATAAACAATTACAGAGCATGCATGTTTATACACATGGCTTAACGCCATGCTCATCACTAAAGAATGATTCATAAAGAGTCTGCAGATCAATAGCATCTCACATATTGCAACACTACCCTGGTTTGGAAAAAACAATAACAGTCAACAAATGGCCTTGTGACTTTCTGGAAAAGATCTGAATAACACATTTTTTCCTCACCCTAAATGTGGTCAATCTTACACTCAAGACAGAAGTTTGCTTCTTTTGTTTTGCATTGAAGTTTAAAAAGTAATGAAAGCTTTCTTAATGCTGTGCAAACTGCTGGCGTAACTTATCACACACTTTTAAAACAAGCACACCTAAAAGTAGCAACATTACTATAGCCCTAACCTTTCATTATCCATTCCACTTATCCTAACCAGGGTCGCAGGGGGTGCTGGAGCCTTTCCCAGAACTCATTAGGTGAAAGGTGGAAAGACACTCTGAAGAGGTCACGCAGGACAGACACACAGACACACTCACATCTAGGGGCAATTTAGCATCTCCAATTCAGCTGACGAATATAGACTTCGGTGGGAGGAAACCAGAACTCCCAGCAGAAACATGCAAAATCCACACAGGAAGGTTCTCAGCTTCCACAGCTGGGAATCAAACCTTCTCACTGTGGGGTGACAGCGGTAGCCACTGCACCGCCATCTCACCCTGAGCCATATACCATTAAATACCATTAAATATGCCACTTGCAGGCCATATACCATTAAATGACAGTCTAGAAGCAGTTGAACATAAATACCGGACAAAGGTTTGTGCCATATAAGGGTGCTATCTGGGTAGCGGTAGCCATCTTGAATCCTGTATTATGTCAATTTTTTCATTTTTATAGACAGCAGTTTACTATACAGTGCTGAAAACCACAAGAATAAACATTTTTTTAAATTAATTCATATTGATGTTCAAGGCAGATGATTTATGCATGCATTTTGCATAATACTAATTAGCCACCATACATTTCCAGTACTTGTTATCACTGGAAATAGCTTTATTGCAAAAACTAAAAAAGCAAGTTTTGGACACTTGATATTATTCACTTTTTTAACTACATTTGACATTAAGTGAGTATTTTATAAATAGGTAAAAGGCCTGGTAGCAAGATAAAGAAGGCCCAGGAACAACCTGGGAAAGCGTGATAGTGGTTCTGCTCATTGTCTCTGAAGTGACGGGCAAAATACATAAAACCTGGGGAGAGACTGCAGAACGCTGTCGAAAAGAACAGAAGCTGGAGAAGATCACAGCAGCAGGCAGGCTAAGGGGCACAGCAGCTGCTAGTCATCAACATTTTCATTAGTCTCTTTATAGAAGCCTGCTCTGGGTTTTAGCTGTACACCCCGAATGCAGCTACTTCACGGCTGGAAATGATCAGCGTTGGGAGAATACAATAGCAAGAGCGTACAGATGACGCAAAGAACATCTCTACTAGAGTGAGGGGAGAGGGTGAGAGAATGAAGCTGAGAGGAGGAGTGCAACAGACGCAAATGGGCCCAACTGCCAGAGCCCACTCATTTTGCAGGGAAGAGAACTAATGTTTTCAAGCCTGACAAAGCTGCTATTGTGTGTTCAGTACGATTAGTCAGACAATGACCAGGCACGCGCTTCAAGCAAAAGCCGTCACACGGTGTGTCACTGAATGTCATTAGTGTGTTTGTATGCATCTGACATGCTGTAATGCAGAAAGTGAAGTACTTGACAATACATCTACTGTCCAATTTACAAGATGAACTCACTTGGCTAAATCTTGTATGTGAACAGTTAGCACATCATTTCCCAGCATAATTTGTTTTGTGTTTTGTCTACAGGCCCATGAAAATGTGGTCTATTCTCAATTCAGCAGCAACACACTCGGGCATGTAAAAACAGCAGCAAGTCTGCTCTACCTGATAATCTCATGCCATACTGCCTTCACTACTGCGCTAAGAATAGTGCCTCACCCCAGCAGTAGCGCCATGGTCCTCCCTGTCTACCCACGGACTGCCTAGGATGGCTGTGCATATTATACAACAGATGGTCCGTAAGGTGTATTTCATATCATGGGAAATGACTGTAGGCGGATGAAGCTTAAAAACTGGCCATTGCATGTATCCTCATGCTGCTCTGAGTTGCTTTAGCTTTGTGAAATCAAAAGAAAAACGCACCTAGCTAGGCCAGTTTTTCATATTTTTGCCTCTGTGTGCATATGTGTGATTGGGTAAGCGAGCTTAAGGGAAAAGGGGTTGTGCGTGCTTCGTTTTATTTACCTCTTGCAGGAATCCTCAGCACAGCTCTGTCAATGTGACACTCTGCTTGCGTCATCTGGCCCAGCTAGCCTGGATCAGAGTGCACTGTGAGAACAAATAGAAAGACACAGGCCTCTTAAGATCTTACCATCTTACACTGGACAGCAAATTTATTGGCTGCTTTTCCAGCCAGCGTGCACAAACAGAGGAGGCTGCAGACAAGTGTCACGTTCTTGGAAACTGCAGATAGCAGTGTAAAAACAGGGGAAGCATGGATGGAGCAATGTCTACCATAGATTATTTACTAAAAGAAAGTCCAACAGCCATGAAAAAACAAGTTTATTTGTTGCT
>JBBIGA010000038.1:14318977-14331388 GCA_037576975.1 Alestes dentex
GTATACAGTATAGTGTTTATAGTACTTATATTAAATAGTATAGTGCATTATAGTGGCCATACTATAAAGTACAGTGTATTATAATACTCATAGTATATAGTATATTGTTTTATAGTACTTATATTAAATAGTATAGTGCATTATAGTGCTCATACTATCCATTATAATGTATTATAGTACTCATAGTGTATAGTGCAGTGTATTATAATGCTCAAACTACACAGTACAGTGTATTATAGTACTCATAGTATACAGTAGAGTGTATTATAGTACTCATAATATACAGTACAGTGTATAATAGTACTCATAGTATACAGTACAGTGTATTATAGTACTCATAGTATATAGTAAAGTGTATTACAATACTCATAGAATATAGTATAGCGTATTTTAGTAGGGCATTATTCACTGTTGCTGTGTCTCAGTCAGGGTGAGAAGGTTGGTCATTCAAAGGCTTTAGTAGTCAAAATCCACACCCTAGTAAATGTATGATACTCCAGTGAAAGCACAAATTAAAGTACTTTTACAAAAATCAGAGGCTCAAAAGTATCAGATCAATTATTGCTCATAGAATTATAGAAATGCAGCATAACATCCTAGTACCCTCAGCTTTAGCACAGGAAATGAAATTCGTCACACTACATTCCTTTCTGTTTTTGTGATTCTTTTAATTTTACTCTAAAATAAATTGCTAAAGCTCCAAGTCTCACAGCAGTACTGGTGCTGTCACCACAAATCAAATTAGTAGCTAAATAATAATGATTAAAACGTAAATGAGATTCCTTTTGTCGTAAGTGTACTTGAGGAAAGTATACTTGAAAGCTTGGGAAAGTACTAATCTATCCAAAGTACTTACATACAAGAGTATATACTTAAGTACATTCAGCTGAGTGAACTAGTTATGACCCACCTCTGATAGCTGCTTATGAATCATGGGGTGAAATTGGGTAAGCAGAGATATAAAGGGTCCAATTAAGACATCAGACATTACACACACACACACACACACACACACACACCCACACACAATGTACCTCAGTGTAATTGCCCTGCTTGCCTGCGCTGTCACTAGTTAGGCCATTAATGGAGATTTCAGTATTACGCAGAGCTCATGTTCCTCTCTAACATACAGTATTTGGATCGGTCTTTCAGATCAAAACCAAAAGGAAAAGACAGATCTGTGGCGTTGTGGAGAACTGGCTCTGCATATGGCCAACTTTGCATTTAAATTAGGCTTATTTTTTTGTGGAGAAATTCCATTATTATAACAATATTTAATCTCAAGCATTTCCTTTTTATATTGAAGTCATGCAGGTTCTGACCAACCTCCAAAATCCAAAGATTCCAAAAAAGGATGGTCAACTTTACACCCGGAGAAGCTTACTTGTAACAGGGGGCACTCATGTATTTAGGAACACATAAAAATGCCAGCCAATTTTTTTTTTTTAATGTTTTCACTTTGCATATCACGAAACATAATGACATCAAAAGAGTCATGCAAATGTTCACATCTGATCCTAAGATATCTCTTATTGCCTTTCTAAACGGATGCAAAGTCGTGTTAATAGTTGCTCATACCTGTGTGACAAGGCTTTAAAGAGGAATTCCAACGATTTTTTCAAACGTCCCGCACACTTTACGTCAAGGTGTAAAAAAAAAAGGGACTGAGAGTTTCGATGTGAAATGGTTTGTTGTAGAGAAATGTACCAACTCTGACTTCTTCACAGTGGTGGTAATTAGTGGTGGCTCAATACCACTTTTAAATGTTTGATACGATACTGTAACCTTGCATATCTGCTGATCCCGATACCAATTAGATAAAGTCTTTTCCCCTCTCTTAAACAACTAAGCTGTTAATAATATATTTGTCTAGATGCACTTCACTAAACTTACTCATAACCTGCACCTTAATGCCAACACAGTGCACAATGTGGGACACCATTTGAGATACAGCCTTGCTGCTCTTCTGTTACTTGTGTCCTCATTGAGTCTCTTTATGGGATGTTGCTCGAAGTTTAGTTAAACATTTATGCACTAGTTCAGGCTTTTTCTGATATCCAGTTCAGAAATTTTAGCTGTTATCGAATCAACGTATTGGGTCGGTACAGCCCTAGTGGTGACTGGAGATGTGATACCTACATTTCAAATATAGCCATTTAATTTATCATCCAAAACAACCAATGGTAACGATAAAAAGGGATAAATCTATCTACTATAAACGGCTTTTAAAAATGTTTTAAACTAAAACCTTATAAAAAAAGATATATTGCGAAACAGTCTCAAGAAGTGGGTTCTTCACCATATAGTCTAATAACTTTCAGAGATACTGAACAGCTCCTATCATCACCGCAGTAAACAATTTTGACTCTGCAAGTTTCTCTATAATGGAGCATTTCACATCAGACCCCTCAGAGTGACTTAATCATGTAGAAATTTGGAAAAAAGTGTTGGAATTCATCTTTAACAGATATATAAATAATATGTACATCACTGTTCTTGCCATGATCAACATTTCCAAACAACAGAACAAGGCAAATAGTCAAATGGTTGTTTTACACCATATGTTTGTGCTTTTTTATTTTTTTTCCTCTGGTCCTTCACATAGTATTATTAGATAAACACTGTACCTGCTTTAAAATTGTAAACGCAGAGTGTTCGACAAAAACGTTTTTTTTTTTCCGTAAAGGTTCATTTTCAATGTTCTGAATGTGCTCAAGATTCTAAAAGTGCTTTTATATAATGTATTGCTAAAGCAATGGAATTAAATAGTCGGAGGAAATATACACACTGGATAAAGAAAAAAACATGAACTGTACAAGGGTGTTCAATACAAATGATAAGTTAATACACAGTTAGGATTTCACGCACAAGTTAAATGTTATCTGTTAAAATGGTTAATGCATATTTTCAGTTGTTTTTTTTTGTGTGTGCCACCAACATCAGAGGGAGGGGAAAAAAAATGCTTTGGGAAAATGATGGACATTTAAAACTGCTTTGCTGTGCTTTGTTTAGGTAAAGCTCTGGACTCGATGGCAAAATCTAAATCACAATGAGTAGGAAGGTAGTTCTACATCATTCACTTATTCACTTAGTGTATTGTTGAACCAGTTCGCCAGCCAGCAAAGAAAAGTCTGTGGTCCCGAATCCTTTCGTCCTGAACGTGCCGCTGTACTGTTCGTCATGTCTGATTTGGAAGAGCAGGATAATGCTGTCGCCTCTTGGTCTTGTCTGCCCGCTGAGAATACGATAAAGTGCATAACCAGTCCTAGACGTTTTCTTTTAACGGGGTCATGAATGAAATCCTTTACAATGAATGACCACAATGAGGACACGATTCGTTTTTCTTTCGTTATGGACTGGAAACAAACATTTGCTAAGGAAAGCTGTGCATGAGCAAGTGGCATGAGAAGGGAGAACGACAGGGTAATACGCAAGATGTCAATGTCAACTCAGTAAAATGCTAGAAAGCGGTGGCTTGGAGTCACACCTCCAGACTTCCCCAATAGATTCCGGTGGTCATTACAGGAGCCAAATAAAAGATATCGAGAAAAGAGTCTGGTTGGTTGACTGTGCACCGAAGAATACCTGATTCAGATCCAAAGGAGGAGGGTAATAGATGTGATGAGGGACTTTTTGTACACTTTCAGTCACTCACATCATTGCTGAAGCCATTCTCCAACGCCAGGGGTGTCGAACTCGGCTCCTGGACGGGATACTGCACTGCAGAGCATTCTGCACCTGACTCAACCCATTAGCTCATTATAAAGGCCTTCGTGGATTCAGAGTGGTAGCTGGAATTCACACCAATACGCAAGTCAGCGATATACAAGCACTGCATAAGTATAGTGCGAGCGGTCATCCGTGTCAGTTTCGTTCTTCAGCCAGGAATAGCAACTTGTCTGCGCACAGCAAGGATGAAGTACATTACTCGCGTTTGAGTAAAAGAAGATTCTTTTTAAAATACTACCTGAATAAGAGTACAATTATTCTACCTATCTTTCTGCTTGAGTACAAGTATGAAAGGACCTGCTTTTAAAGGAAACTGCATATGAAATGTCCAGGTGAATATACAACTTGTATAATATTGTCTTGACGAAGAAATTCTGTCACTAACTCAAAAGAACTTGACTTTTGATAACTTTGACCTTCACAAGCAAGTATTTAACCATTTTATTCAGTGGTAATCTAGACAGAATATTTGTATATTTTTACTCAAGTTGCATTTTTCCAAGAATAAAAAGTGTGTGTTGTCATAGTAGGTCACAGCGCTGTCCTCCATGTAGCAGACTAGGATTAGATCTGCTGTCTGAGTGAATGCCTAGTTACTATCATAACAAAATGGAAGTGTTTCGGCGCTACTCAAAATAAAGGTGGCAAAAGTGGTTCTTTGGAGCAGTGGCATAGAGCAACAACTTTGTGTTCCCTATGGAACCTTGCAATACACTTTGAAGAACCCTTTTCATGAGAGTGCAAAGAACCTTTTTAGAGTTTAAAGAACTTAGGTTTTATAGCAATTAAAGGTTTAATCCAGAACCATACATTCAAGCCAAGAACCACTTAGGACCCTTTATTTTTAAGAGCATGCTCCTTAACACAGAATAAAATCGCTATTGGTGTGAACTGGCCTTCAGAAGAGGGAAAATGTCTGCAGTGCTGTGGCCCTCCAGGACCTGAGAATGACACCCCTGTCCAGTGATCGTTCTTTACCATTGCTTGAACTCTTCTGACCTCTACATCACACTGCACTTGGCCTTCAGCTTATCGGCCCTCCGTTGCTTGCTGGAGCGCATGTTGAGGCTCATATCGCGCTTCTTGTCTAGGTTGAGCAGCTCCTGGAAGAGCTCGGTGACATTGTGGTTGGTTTTGGCCGAAGTTTCCATGAAGGCACACTTCCAGTTGTTGGCCTGGGCCTCACCTTCCTTGGTTTCCACCTCCCTCTGGGTCTCATCACTCTTGTTGCCAACCAGCATGATGGGAATGCCCTCCACGTTGCCCTTGATCGCCAGCACCTGCTGATAAATGGGCTTGAGCTCCTCCAGGGACTGCCGGCTGGTGATGGAATACACCAGTATGAAGGCGTGGCCCTTGGAGATGGACAGGCGCTGCATGGCCGGGAACTGGTGGCTGCCCGTGGTGTCGGTTATCTCCAGCGTACACACACTCTTGTCACAGCTGATCACCTGCCTGTAGGTGTCCTCCACAGTGGGGATGTAGGTGTCCCTGAAGGTGCCTTTCACGAAGCGCAGGACCAGGGAGCTCTTGCCCACGCCCCCAGCCCCAAACACCACCACACGGTAGTCATTGCTCTGCTCCGGCATGCTGGTACGGTTCTCTCAGGGGCGCGTCAGTGCTAACACTCAGTGATTCCCTGAGATCTGAAAAATAAAATGGAAACGTGTGGTTGGTAAGGATCATACAAATGTAAGAACATATCATTCTCTATTTCCAAAATTCCTACAGAAATAAGGTGACAAAAAGTCTTCTGCCACAGATGAGCTACTTTGGCTTCCTAAAGACCAAACACGAAACAGAAATCATAACACATGTTCCTATACTGATATATTTTCAAGTGAAACATGGCACCAGAGAGGGTCTCCAGGCGAGATGAGTGTTTTCGCTTGGTGGTGGGTAGAGGTGGTCAGTCAGGGAGGTGATGATATTATTGGGAAATATTATTTTCCCTGCTTGCTGGTGCACTATGACATAATCAAAAATCTGACGGGCTTTTGTTTTGATGGAAGACTCTGAGAAAAACAAGAAATTGGCCTTTTATATGACATATGACTAATCCTGCTTAAAATGACCAGGGACTTGAACTAACAAGGCAAAGTTTAAAAAACATGCAAGAACGAAGTACTGCATTATAAATCTTGATCAGCTCGCGTATCTGGCGCTTCTAGGCAAATGCTCTGATTATGGTTCTTTGTATAAGTCTGGCAGATGTACGGCTTCTTCTGCCCTGTTAAAACTGTGCGTGCAATTAAGCAGCAAAATTGCCAGTCACTGTTTTAACGCCAAAACAATAGCACTGTCAAGGACTGCTGACATTGCGACAATACCACCATCAAATCGCTCAAGCCTACACTGCGCCACTGCAAACATCTCCTCAGTGGCTGTGCAGCCTCTGTTTGTATTCAAATGTGTGAATAGGTAGTGCATTCTCTGCTGCCATCAGCACCAAGGTCAGAATCTATTAATGACTCACTCATCTTGCTTTAGAGCAGCCATAGCCATTGGTCTCCTGTGAGAGCCTTGGATTCTCTCTGATTTTCCTCATGATCTTATCTGGAGTCCTTCACACTAGGGTCACACAAGCCAGTGATGTAAAGTAGGTCGCTCATTCACTTCAGTGGACAAGTATAGAATTGTGACGCTGAAGTGGGGGACAAAATCAATGACAGCAGAAACCTGTTCATGCATTCATGAGGCCTAGAAGACTATAACCAAGCAAAGATCCAAAACACGGGACATCTCATGAGTCATGGCTAAGATTCATGGCTTGATATTGTTTATGCAAACGCTTTTCTAAATCACGCCCGAAGGACTTCATTTGAATCAGTGTGTATATTGTGGAAGCTCCGATATCCAATATTTGTATGCAATTATCTGCATTTACTGTATTAGCAAATAAGCATTTCTATATTGTAGAACACTATTATGCCTGGTAACAGTGAGGATGGCCAATCCTGGGGTCAAGCGCTTTAACACATGCACCACCGGGTGGCGTCCAAAAGGGTAGGATCAGGATCCAGAGGTCGGAATTGAAAAACTACTTGTATACCATAGAAAAATAAATAAAAATGACAAAAGCAAATAAAAACAAAAAGAAAAAGAATCAAAACCTGTAACCCAGGTGAGATATACAAGAACCCTGGTGGTTGTTGGAGCGAGAATCATCTCTGGATGTCACAAAATCTAAACTAAATCTGAAATAGCATTACGGACAAATACAACTATATACGTGGATTCGCACACATATATTGATAACGTGATATGGTAACCGTATAGTTATCATTTCAAGTTACCAATTGATGACAGCGACAGTATAATATATATGACCTATTACGTAATCAAATATTTCTATTCTTATATCTGACGTTAAGTGTTACAATATGACATTTTTAAACAAAGCATTGGGCTAATCTTATTTCATTTAACAGTTAGGACAGTAGATACTCCAGTGTGGTCCGCTTAGCTAAAACACTGTTAGCAATGGAGAGATAAGCCCTGTCTTTGGGGATTAATGTTTCAAATCCCAGTTGTCCCATGTGATGCCTGTGGTCAGGGATCCTTGAGAGCTCTGACTGCATTTACTACGCACAGGGAGAAGGATGGCATCGTCTCTCTCGCTTCCCCATCACTAAGCAACATACCAACATAGAGCAGAGCCTTTAGTGTTCGCCGCTGCTGCACAACCAGCGGTTCTATAAAACCGCTGTGGGAGACTTGAATTGATTGCAAGAAAGCTTATGGCTCCGTTCTTCTAGACTGCACTGGGTTAGCAGGTAGACTTAAATCAGCCATTATAAGGACATTCACAACTAAAGAAACAGAATGGGGTGGGCTAGACTGATCAAATTCAGTAGCACGGCACTTCTCTAATATTACAATAAAGTGAGTTCTCTACACTTAAGGTATGTCCCAGTTTACACTGGACTGTGTTGTTGGGTCTACTTCTCTCACGAAAAACTATTCGCCTATTTAAACAAACTGTTCTCGCCTGGCTCACGTTATTTACATCACAAACTTGTGACATTTGTTAAAAATGAAAAAAAATAAATAAATATATAAATAAATAAATACATTGGATATGATCATGTAAAAAAACGACACATTCTTTACAGCCAAATTGGCCAATGGATGATTTTTCAGCTGATTGGTATTAGGTAGATTATGTGAATTACATAAGACAAAGTGCATTTCCAGGACTTTCCGTTGGCCAAATTAGGATATCATTATTTGTCCTTTAATTGGTCAAGCTTTCATTTTAAATTCTTTTTAAAAAATCAGGAACTTTAAGTAAATAAAGTGCTAAATCGAAAGTACAATCTGGCATAATTGTATCATGACATTTTGTACAGGTGTTGAAGCAACATTCAGAAACAGCTTGCATGCATGTATCAAATCAAAATGTCAAAAATCAAGTCAAAATTCCTCAAAATAACAAACTGACCAATTGCCAGCTGTATGGATCTTGGCCATTTCTAATCATGCATCATGCATCACTCAGCTCAGCTCTAATACAAATGTTAACTTTAGATTATTTATACTTTAAAAGGGATCCTTCGTACTCAGACATCTCATTACATCTGACCAACAGGACTTCTTTTGTTGTTTATCATAATAAATGGCATCTCAGTATGTTTTTCTGGACATTTCATGGATGGTGTCAGTACTACAGGAGTCCTGACCAAAGGGATCATTCCTAGTCTTGCGTCTTGCTTGACTGGATTTGATGCAGTGTGTGAAGCACTGAATAAAAAAACATTTATATACATATTGTGTATTGAGACTGATTCAAGTGTAGTGATTATCTATTTGTTGTCACATTACCCACAAAAACTGTTCTCCTCTTTAAAATCTTCATTAGGGAATCAAAAATATGTTTCTTCCTTCAAATAAGCAAGAAACATATTTTTGTTTGTGGAATAGAATGTCATCATTGTTTTCTAGCCGCACTACAAGTAAGTTTTGTCGTGCGGCTAGAAAACAATGCAGATCACTAGACCACTGGGGAACAATGGCCCTGAGAGAAGGCTACAAATTCCCAATGGGGAAGGAAGACTATGCCTAGCCTACAATGCATGGTATTGGTTCTCTTCGCTGCTGAAAGTGCATGTAAAGACGTATGATGTGAGAGAGACTGGAAGGGAGAGGCAGCAGTACAGAAGCTCCGGAGGGGAAAGATGGCGGCTGTGGCTGTCACATGTATGTCCATATCATCCATGAGCAAAAAACTCATAACCAGTTGACATAAACCCTAGAGAGTAGATTCAGTTTCTTTTCTATAAAAGTTGTAATGAAAGATTCACTGACGCTCGTTCACAGACTGACAGTTAATGACACAGCAGCGCGCGGGCCGCTACGCCAGAGCATTCGCTCAGATTCTCTGTCTTTGTCTGCATCCCTGGGACGTCTCTGTTGTGCTTCTTTTTTGGAACTCTGGGAGTTCTCCAGTTACTGTGGAAACCAACCCTAAGGGCAGGTATTGATATAGGGAGGAAAGGAGGGAGAGAGAGACACAGAGAGAGAGAGAGAGAGAGAGAGAGAGAGAGGGAGAGAGAGAGAGAGGGAGAGCGAGAGAGGAAAGAAGAGGTGAGAGAGGATGGAGAGAGAGAGGGAGAGAGAGAGAGATAGAGAGAAAGAAATGGAGGGATGGGGAGAGAGATTGATGGGAAGAGAGAGAGAAAAATGGAGAGAGTGAGAGAAAAAGAGAGCAGAATGGAGAATGAGAGAGAGAGAGAGAGAGAGAGAGAGAGGGAGAGAGAGAGAGAGGAAAGAAGAGGTGAGAGAGGGATGGGAGAGAGAGGATGGAGAGAGAGAGAGAGGATGGAGAGGATGGAGAGAGAGAGGGATGGGAGAGAGAGAGAAGGATTGAGAAACAAAAGTAGAGAGCGGAAGAGAGGGGTGGAGAAATGGAGGGATGTAGAGAGAGAGAAAGAGATGAAGAGAGAGAGAGAGAGAGAGAGAGAGAGAGAGGAAGAAAAGAAGAGGTGTGAGAGGAGAGGGATGGGGAGAGAGAGGATGGAGAGGGAGAGAGAGAGAGAGAGAGAGAGAAAGAAAGAGAAAGGAAAGAAGAGGTGAGAGAGGAGAGATATGAAAGAGAGAGAGGATGGAGAGAGAGAGAGAGAGAGACAGAGAAAGGAAAGAAGAGGTGAGAGAGGAGAGGGATGGAGAGAAAGAGAGAGGGTGGAGAGAGAGATACAGAGAGACAGAAGGATGGAGAGACAGAGGTAGAGAGAAAGAGAGGGAGGGATGGACGCAGAGAGAGAGAGTGCGAGAGAGAGAGAGGGGTGGAGGGAGAGGATGTGAGCGGGCATACTGAAGAAGCTTAGAAGAGTGTGAGTGAGGGAGCGGACTTCTCACACTGGATAACGGAACAAACGTGTCATCCTTGCCTGTCATTTCAGTTACCCTGGTAACCAGCCAACAAACCGTGGGTTTTATTTACGTCACCGGAGCCCTATTCATACCCTGACACACGTATATTTATATCACCAAGTATGAAAGCTGGTCTATCTATGTCTTTTAATGAGAATTTTTGCCAGTGTGTGTTTGTGTGTGTGTTCAGCGTTTTGAATCCATTTCCTCCAGTGACTAAGAACCAATGTGTAATCATTTCACAAACAGCAGAAATGACATTATGTATCACCAATCACTCCTCTAATCACCATTAAAGGGCCCGTCTCCTACTTTTCCTTGTCTATCCCTTGTCTCTAGCGTTTGTGTGGTGTATGGTTTGAATCATAATTCATATTTACATGACCATTAATACATTTATGTTTTTGTTACTGTGCCTTTCAGACAGATGTATGCAAATAAGCTGTGCTCTGATTATCTTGTGACTGATTCAAAAAGACATCCAGGCTGAAATCCTCCTTATAACCTCAGCATGAATGGGCATGGCTTCACTTCTGTAGGCTAATTAGGCAGGCATACGTAAATATATGTTTACACGTATGTATTAAATCAAAATCTATGTATTAAGTCAAAATAGGCATAAACGTTCGGTTTTCCATGACATGAGCCCTTTAAATGAATGCTGAACAATTTCCTGTGGCAGTCAGATTAGGTGGTATGTACCTAAAGGTGAAGGCATGGCTATAGACCACCACGTTCAAAAGACTTCATTCAAAATTTTGTGCACGATGTCCAGGACATGTGCAGTTTCCTTACAGATGAACTGACCATATTTTGTTTTTGACAGCTTTAGATTCTGACTAATATCTGACTCAAGCTGCATTAATGTGCACATGGCATTACAACTGGACCTTCAAGATGGTCCTGTTGTGCTTCCAGAACAGCTTCAGATTCCCTCTGAGCTGCTTTACAGCATTTACAGGCCTTTACCCTCATTTTAGGCCAATTATGAAGGCAAGCGGGAAAAGCAATCAAGACATCAAACACGGGGCTCCTGATGGAATCCAGGGGTTAACTAAGAATCGTCAGGCGTGTACTGTTTAAATTTAATATCACATTTCCCACTGAGCCTTAAACATCACCTTTTTTTCAGATCAATACTCCATATACAGCGGTGGAAAACGAGACAGTAGAAGCTTACAAAGCATTATGATCTATTCAGTTTGACCCATGGCAGACTTTGAGTTCTTGAAGTCAGGATCAGAAGCTCCTGGGGGGCACTATGACCCCCAGCCTTTCTTCAGTACTGTAACGGCACATCCCTGACTGTGGCTCAACGCTTGCGCCGTGTTTCTCCTGAGCCGTTTCTCCAACACATGGCCAGCCCTGGCCGTGATTATTACACAAGCTCGTTAACATGCAACGGGTCTGTCAGGACAGGATGATTCACTGCTTCCTAGGCCGTGTTATTTCACCACAGCAGCACCTTGCAAAGGCCATTCAATCCAAAAAGAGCACAAAAACATCACCATCATCACATCCAGCATTCAAAGTCATGTTCGAAAATGGTGCATGCTAAGCTGTAGCCTGGCTTAAAGATCTCCCATCCTCTGTGCAGCATCAGTGGTGGTGTCCTGTTGTTTTTATGGGGGAGGACGGTCTTGATATTTTTTAAGGAAAGGAAGGGAGGGGGGCAGTGGGGGCAACAAAATGAAGGCCATCGTCGCCAAAAGAGCAAAACGCTCCATTGCAATGCATGACAAAAATAACATAGCTGTCTAACGGCATTGTCTCTGGCATGCCTATGCCTCTCCGTTTTTTTTTAAGATCTACCCTGCCGTGACATGCCCATCCTGAACATCACGGTCCATCACACTCAAGGACGCCCGTGAAAGACACCGGACACCGACTGCGACACACGACAGCGAGTCTAATTGAGATTTTTTTTTAAAAAGGGGCAGTTATCACACACAGGCACTGAGACACAATGACGAGCAGTGGACGCGTCCCTACCTGAGACTGTGCTGCAATGTCCCGAAGACGTCAGTGATAAATCATAGGAAGCGAGAGGAAGGCGAAGGCTGGAGGAATAGCTTATGTTCTAGGCCATGCCAGTCCCGGAGCATTTTGTCTGTTCATTTGCATGGCTTAAATGGGAGGATGCCACTGACTGAACGTGCTGTTATTGCTGTCCCTTGCAACGTGTTCTGACGCACAAGCACACGCGAGCTGCTCTCAGCCCACCCGTATTCAGATAGGTCCCGCCTTTCTGCGCTAGGATTGGTTAAAAATCATATATGTATATTGTTTATTATGTTGTTTAAAGGAATA
>JBBIGA010000038.1:14335523-14354711 GCA_037576975.1 Alestes dentex
GAGAGAGAGAGAGGGAGAGAGAGAGAGAGAGCGCTGCAAGGAATACAGAGAGAGAGAGAGAAAGAGTGAAGAGAGAGAGAGAGAGAGAGAGAGAGTGCTACAAGGAACACAGAGAGAGAGGGAGAGGTGGGCACAGTGACATCAGCAGCATCTCTGGCTGTTAGTAAAGCCTGATCCACCGCTCGGTCCGAGTCCACGCCCAGCACTGCTGCTGCACGATGAGGTAAAATATCTTGTCATTATTTTTTGCGTCGTTTTGCACGGTATCCTCGGCTTGTCCGGTGGTGGTGTCGGAGTGGGGTCTGTGTGGTGTCTGAAAGGGCTTTGTGTGGCGTAGGACTGGAGCAGAGTGCTGAGGAGAATATTTATGAGGAGAGAGATAGAGAGAGAGAGAGATGGTCTCTTGTGTTCACGGTTCACGCCTGCATATCAGAACCAAAACGAATATACTGTCTGTGCATGTTCTGTATAAAAAAGAGAGGCGTTAAGGTACATGCTAAGCTGTATGTATCTTTTATTACGATCGTCATTTTTATTATTTAAATTTTTTCCTGACGTCGCGGCCAAGGTCGATGGCGAAATCGTATCTGCTCCACCTGAAGATGTTGGCCATTATCAGATTATAATCACAGGTGGGTAGTGTCTGAGGTGCAGGGTCATTTCTGAGCAGGATTTTTAAAAAGCAGGAGCATTGCGCACGTTTCATTTGCACACCTTTTCGTTGCGTCAATGTGAACCAAGAGGAGAAGCAGAGCCTCCATTGCACATTTCACACAACCAGCGTCACCATTTCAGACAGAAAGACAAAAGATGGCATTAAAATGGTAGGATTTCTCAAAGGGCCTGTCTTAAATCGTCTCCACAGACCCTCTGAGTGAGGGTGACCGACCATAAATCAATGCAGAGGGGGTGATGGTCCTCTGGGCAGGAATGGAGGCACCAGGAGGTGTGATGTGCTCAGAAACAATAAGTTGAATAAATTAACTGTATGTGTCTGTTTAGTTCAGCTGGGTCATTCAGTGAGGGCTGCAAGTTAGTGTTAGCAGTCAGTATGATTATAATTGTCTATTAAATGTGCACTTAGTGTTATTACAGATGCACGATATCAGAATCGCATCGGTATCGAGCCAGAAATATTGGCATTGGTCCTCTATTCTGATTTGAAAGCTCAAAACTGATGTTTGAGGACACATTTTTTTTATTTCCCTAAAGTAGAGCAGAGTTTTTACTCAAATCTAGGTTGCTGTGCTTAAATGTATCCATTTTATTCATGTTATTAAATAAAAATATCTGCGTATGAGCCTCAGCATCAACAGATAAATTAATGCATATCTCCATGGGCCCAGAATTCCCAAATTGGTTTTAAATGGGAAATGTAAATTAGATGTCTTTGACATGTTTAGACTGGGCAAGAAGATGAAGGTGTGTGTCTTTCTGTGCATACAGAGATGTAGAGATCGAGAGAGAGAGAGCGCGAGAGAGATTTGACACAATGAGATGTGACAGCGCTGTGTCCAACTGAAATGACAAACGAGACCTGTAATTTCCCAACATCACCACAATACACGTCTGTCATGCACTCTATGGCACATTCAGTGCAAAATTCAGGACATAGCCTTCAATGTATACTTCTTGTACAGCAGGATTTCTTCATTTGAGTGCTGCGAGAAACAGTTGTGCAGGGTTTCTCCCCATTTTGAACAGCATTTCTCTTTCTGCGTGGCATTGCACCTTAGAGAACAGCACCATGGGGGAGAGCAGCAGGGTGAGTCAATCACTGACCCCATTGAAAAAAGGCTAGACCCAAAACTACCCCTTACGTAACGTTATGTAATGCATTTTTGGGGAAAACATGAATAGAATAACATTGCACTTTCATAAGCGCTTTAATCTTACTGGTTAACAAAGGCATTGGATGTTCATGTTACCAACAGAACATGTACTAGGTGTACCAGCTGAAAAGAAAAGGAACAAGAAGCACAAAAAACCCTTGTTAAAAACTCTTTATTGTCACCAGTTCTATTGTGATAGATCTGTACAAGGGCTGAATTGTGTAAACATAGTCTTATATTGTAATTTTATGGATATATCAACGTCCCTTGTTGTGTATTAGGGATACTGTGAACACTGTAAAAGGTCACACCATTTTCACCAAATATATTTGGTCTGGTTGGATTCTGTATTTGATTTCAAACACCCACATTATAAAAGCTCTGAGGTTTTTCAGGATGGAATAAAATACTGAGATGATTTACAGACTTGTTTGCACATTGCAGACCTCTGTGTCATCTATTTCACAAAGACCAGTATTACAACTGATGAATATAAATGTGCACCAAAAGTCTGCTTGGATTTGCATTCCATTTTCATGGTGAGCTACAAATTCTAAATTCAAATTCTCTGTCCTAAATTCTGCATGACTTTCAAACTTGTGAGAATATATGCAGGGTGCAGAGATTATCGATGCTGGGACATTATTTTGCAGTAGTAGTATAATGCTTTTAACCAATGTCATATTCTATATAGTTACATAACATACTATTTTTGTTGTGTTTGTGGTTTTGATGCTTTGTTGTTGACTTTTCTCTGACCTCTCTGTTCTTAGCTGTTGGGTCACTGGGTCACTTTCCTAGATTTCAGCAGTAATCGGATTTACTCATGTTTTAGTGCAGACAAAAGCGCTGGGAAATTAAGAAAAAAAGGACACCTTGGTAGATGTTGTGCAAGTTGCACTGCAGTTGTTTCAATGGATGAGTAAAATTGGTCATTTCAAGTCAACTGAATTATAGGAAGCTAATTCTTGAATATTTTGTGCTATTATTAAACATAAAAACTGACAGTTGCTCTGTTTATGTTTTCTTTTCGCTTTCCTTTATTTCTCTTGACACCCCGCACTGTTTACAGACAGAGTAGGTAAACATTTTTTATAGGGGAGCTGAAAAGCTCCTTTTCTGAGCAGACATTTTTACATTGAAATCATTATTTAAGTGCAGCTGAGTGCAAATTTTTAAATCACAAGAGCAGCAGTTATTTAGAATTGCATAAAAGTACGATGGAAATGCATGTGGATGAGTTGTTCCTGAGCATGTTCCTGAACCTCGTCCTGGAGTCTCCAGCTCGGCACATTTTCGTGTTTTTCCTGCTCCCAGTACACCTGATCCAACTAATAAGGTGATTAATAAGTCTAATTAACACGCCTCAAGCTAGAGAAAAGTGAATTTTCTGGTGCCAAAATAACAGACCTGAACCTTAATTTATATAAATGTACTTACATTATGTCCTTCATTTAATGTGTTTAAATTTCTATCAATTTAAATTGCAGTCACAACAAATATCAGAAAAATTGTAATTAGATATTTTTCTCAAATCGTACAAAAGGAAAGGCAGTGACAGTCATGTTTATGACGTGAGTCTTGTGTATCTTGAGCTGTTTCAAATTTAAATCAATAAGATGTTCTCAGTTCCCCCTTAACTGCTCTGTCCACTGCTGGACTCAGTTGATCGATGATGTCAGATCAGGACAGTTGCAGGAAAAAGGTGGTCAGCTTTAAAGGACAGTCATTTACAGTAATATGTGTGCTTAATGATGGCTAACATCATGTTACACCCAGGTTGATCTCGTGTGGCCCCAGTGGGACCAGTGACACATTTGATATAAGTCATTTGAGAACATATCAATATTTTTTTCTCCCCATGATAACTAGTCAACGCTAATGATAATCATCCTTTGAGCCCCATTTGTACAGTTCATAGATGCATCTGGATCAAGCAAATGAAAGACGACCGGGTGGCGTCACCCTGTGGGACGGACAGGACAGGATATTATGTTTCAGGGTACATATACTGGCGGAGTTTGATGCAGTGTTATATCTGTCTGACATATTTGGCAAATATTCGGGTGATGTTCTTGCAAGTTTAAAGAGAAAGCCCTCGTTGTCCTTCAGAATTATGCATTGCAGAGATGAAATTTTGATGACTCATAGCAGGCCCTCGGTCTGGTGAATAATTCAGTGACCTTAGTTTGGATGAAAATGCTCTGTCTGCTGGTCTTTCTATTAACAGGTTCTTGGCACTTTGACCATACAGGCCAATCAGCACCAGAGCACCAGTCAGCATTGTTCCACACCTCCTCTCCATCAGGGTGCAGGCTTTAATTGAGTTCAAACATCCTCATTGGGTTATTCTGAGCAGCCGTTTACCTAATTATTCCCAATTCCATTAGTTCAGGCTACTGTGAGTCGGCATGGTTTATGTATGTCAGTAATCCCCAGTTTGGGCACCCACTGCACTAGTAAATCTCACACCAGTATGGTAAAATTGGGGGGAAAAAAAACTGTTCAGTGCGTAATCAGATCAAATTTCCATTATTTTGACATTATGCCAGATTATGAGAAAAATACAGACTATGCAGGTGTCCATATTTCCATAATACAGAACTTATGGTATATAGACAAAAAACAATACATCAGTCATTTTCTTAGATGTGTATTTTAGTCAACAAAAGGGTGCGTATGCAAAGGAATATTATTGTAATACGATATCCTAAAATCTTTGCAGTTTAATCACTAACTTTGAAGTGATGCGTCTTTATGCCATGATTATGACATTGTAACACTGTTTGTACTCTACTGCTGCATTTTTCATCTCTTATTTTTATCAAATGCAAATTTTAGGTAGCTTTATTGGCATGGGTGTTTCTGAAACAGTGTTAACAGATATTTTTATCAGTAGGATGGATGGCATTAACCAATAGCCTTGAAGAAGGAATAGGCTCTGTATTTGGACCGTTTAGACCAAAGAAGTCCTATATGTGTGTGTGTGTGTATACATAATATATTTTTAAATATATATATTTTTGAAAGTTTTTATGCATTTAAACCCATTCCTCAAAAGAAAACAGTGCAGTATGTGTTATTGTTGGTGTAAAAGAGGGCGGCACTGCTTGGCTCAGAATCAAGATGCTCAGGCATGCCACCCTCCATCGCAGGTGCCGTTTCCATAGTAACCAGACGGTCTAGGAGTAAATGGGTGGTGGGAGATGCGGGGAGAGAAGGAGGGGGTGATGGAGGGGGATCATTCTCCGCTCCATCTTCTTTGTTCTCTCTCCTGCTGCTCATGGCCTAGTTAAGTGGCCAGTAACAGAAATTAGCCCCCTCAACAACATTACGCCCCTCTGTTTTTATTTAACAGCTTTCACGCGAGAGAAACTCTTCATCTGTAAGCTGTCTGTAGCTATTTGCAGTGAAATAAAACACATTCAGTCGCTTTATTTAAAGCGCAGGTTTTTTACACACTGACATTGAAAGTGCAGTTTTACAGTTTCCCCCTTGCTTAAAGTGTTATTTACTTCACTAGAAAGAGTATATTTCTGTTTTTTTGTATGTAGAATTAAAAAAAATAATTTAAACCATTATTTAAAGACGGTTTGATCATTAACTGAAACTAAATGTACATAGATTTCTATTCTCCTTCTTTGCTCACAACAAAGGTGGAATTGTATTTTTCAGAAGAGCACTGATTGTGATTAAACCCAGTCAATGGTTTCACCGGACCTCCCGAGCGGTCGTTTTTATCCAGTCGATGCGTCCAGGACCTTTTGCCCGCTATTGTGTGTGCATGACTGGAGTGCCGCTGGCGGACAGCGGACTTGAGTTATATCATTGTGAAGGTTGCTCTCTGTGCAGAGAAGACTCATGGGCAGAATAAAACACACTACCCTGTAGGCTGTTTAACACTCTCTGCTATGGGCAGCCCAATATAAGCTAGTAGTAAGGCACCGCTTTCTGATATGTACTTGAAATCTCCTTAGCCTGATTCATATGCCTGGTGCTGAACGCCGGTGGACATTAACCTGCTTTGCTGTTCCACTTACAATGGCCTGTTGTGTGTGTTCTTGGTGACCATGCAGTAGAGGTACATGATCAGTATCAGCCAGGATCTGATTGAGCTCATATTCGCCCCAAGCATTCGGTTAATAGTTTTGTTTGTGTTTTTGTGTGTGTTATGTTAGCATAATATGTTTCATACAAACATGTTCATTCAGCCTGCAAAATGCAAGCCTTGTGAAAAGAACAAATAAATAACTTTACTGTCATCATTACCATTAGCTTGTGACAAAAAAAATATATCATTTGCTACACTCAGCAATGTGCTGATAACTGTGTAGACGGCTGATGTTAGCAACGCACTAATCAGCCAATCACCAGGCTAGAATTTGGACAAAGCAATCTTATTGGCTCCCTGACATTGATATGATTGAATATGGCTCCAGATTTTTCAGTACTCTGGTGCTAGAGTGTAACTGCACATATCAAAAAGACAAATAGATTTGAAATGGTACGATGATGTGATTTTTTTAATATGGCAAAAATAAGTGGCTGAATATGTGCATAGTGTTTATGTTCATGTAAATATCTGATCCTTTTGAAAGTGCACTATGGGTTGTAATGATACACGTTTTAAATTTCAATGCACTTTTTAATTATTTGAACTAGATTAATTTGAAAATTCTAATAGACCTTTTTCTAGTCCTGCCATGCTGCCCTCTGACAAAATAACCCCTACAAAATCTCACAATTACATTGTTTTTATAATCTATGGGTACATGCAGAACCTAAGCCCCTTTCCCCACCATCAACTTTACTTTACTCTAATGCAACTTTACTCTAATGCACACAGATGCCTAGTTTTGACTGGCAGTGATTTGTACCTATGAATTGGCAGTTTCAGATTGAGTTTTTCAGTCTTGTTACACCCTTGTGTGAGACTGAAGTAATTCAGTTCCTGCCCAATGCTCAGTGCAATATCAGACTGCACTAAGCTTTTATTGTTCTGGTGTTGCTCTGAGATGCCCTCCTTTCTACATGTTGATTAAATTCAGACTGTAATAGTGACAAATATATTATATGTACTTTCTGGGCACTGGTGTTTTGAACCATTCTCAGAGCACATCTCTTAAGACTCTCAAAGCAGACGTACTGTTGTGTAACTCACACTGGCTCAGACTAGCTGGCTCAAAGGCCAGAGGTTGTTGTGTAATCAGTGTGCATGAAGTGTGGCTGAGGCTGAATTAGTCTGAGATACGTTTCTTGGCATGATGCAGGTTCTAGGGGTCACTAACATTAATGACAGTCGCCTGCGGTATTCCTCAGAACATCATCGTAAACCTGCACAAGGTATTGTTTGTTAATCATTAAGTATTTGCATTATCTAGAGTCTGCAAGATACACTGTGAAATATCAAATCAGACTGATAAAGATTTATAAAGATTTGTGATTCAATTTCTGATTAAATTCTCAGAACAGCATTCTTGAAGTGATACATTTCATGTAAAAAATGTGTGAAATATTTGATTGGATTACAGTTGTTTAAAAAATGATTTAATGAATTACAAAATCTCAGATTTTACCTCGAATGTGACTTTTTAAAAAATATAAGTTGTTTTAAAACAAATTACACAGTATATTGACAGCTCAGTGTTTTGTAATATTATGCATTTAAATAAGCTACGACCATTTTGTCTACTTGTAAAACGTTTTGTAAGGACCTAAAATCGAGATAGAAATACGTAATAATAGAACAAAAGTCAAATAAAAGACAGATGTTGTTTGAAAAAGTTGGTAATAGAATTAGAATAGATACATCATTTATTTATGCGATCCAAAAATCATTTAGTGTTCAAACAGTGATTAGTGTATGTAACATTTTGCCATATATTGTTAAAAGCATTGTGATACTACACTAAATACTAAATATACAGAGATGTCTGGAAGAGCTTTCTACTCAAAAGTGAAATGTCCTGAAAAGGACATTTGTATACAGTAGAGCGCTGTAGGAGTTTTATGTTGTTGAAAAGTGCAGATATTGATAGACAGCAGAAAGAGAAGTGTTGCTGTCTTGTTATTTTCATTCGCTGGAACCCAGTACAGTGGGTTTACAGTATTTCCCTTGGGGATGACACACAATATGCAGTAGCTGACAGAGAAGTGCATCAGAATAAGGGTGATTTGTTTTGATATTTATGATTCACCATATAACTGCAGAATCAGCTGCTTTTTTTCTCCCCTCCCAGATCAGATCACGGATTGGGTGTTACCATGGAAACAGTGTAGAACCGCAACACCTCATTGGCAGTTGGCTAACACTCTCTGTTGGCTCTGTCTGAATTATTTTTCCTCAAGGGACAGATCTCTTGAACAGATTACCCGGCCAGCTCTGCTGCGAAATAAGGCTCAGTAGGAAGAGCAGGCGAGAAGAAAGTGAAAGATACGAGAGAAATCCCCATTTCCGATCACGACAGCGCGCCATAACTGCGACTCAGACGGAGCCAGAAGCCAATTAAGATGCAGAGCCGAGGGACGTCGCAGCCTGGTGCTCGAATGGTCATGAATTTAGTCTTTTAGATCAGACGCAAACACTGCGGATGAAAAGGAGGAAGCAGCTGCGCTTAAATCCCTGTGGATTGCCCCATAAGCCACTTCCTCATCAAATTCGTCCCTGTTCAGAATTCACTCACTCTTTCCATCCCTCGTCTCCGTCTTTCCAGTTCTGTCCAGGATAATTAATGTGCTCCGGGGCCCGCCATGAAATGCCAAATGACTAGATAGACTGTATTGACGTGTCCCTATTTGACAGTTTATATTATTGAACTGTTACTTTGCCCTCTGAGGATAATATCATCAGGCGCCCAAAATAATGACATTTGTGCTCTTCATCATTGATAGGGTGGACGGGGATTCTGCAGTGACTACAGTTCTCATTCCCACCCAGCTGGGTTTTCGGTATTGATCAGCTCGCCTTGGTTATAACTCATTGATTAAGCCTTTACATAACTGTGCTTGTCCTTAAATGTACTTAAATGAATCACAAACAGATGGCTGGTGCTGTACGGGCGTTCATTTGCGAATGATGGTTAGGAACAGTTGGGGACCAGATGAGGATTTGTGAGAGTAGCTGAAATGAAAGAATGCTCAGCTTGGAAAGCAGAGGCTTCAGTGAATTTGTAAGTGAACATTTATTTTTGGAATGCACAATGATATCGAACTAATATTTGTATTGGCAGAAAATTACTTATGTTTTCAGCATCGAACAGATGCTTAGATTTGACTGATATTTGACATATTTGATGACATTTATTGCACTCTGGAAAGCAGACTCTGGGGAGCTGCTTTAAATGCATTTTATTGATTTCACCGCATTTGGAAATACATTTTAATACATCTAATGCTAAAAATACATAATAAAATAAATAAATACATCACATTTTACAAGTGTTCATATGCTGGCATTGACAGACTTGTATATGCATTTGCATTGGCCCCCAATTTCCATATCGGTGCACACCTGATTTAATTACTAATGTAGTACTGAATTACGTATTGCGTATTCCATTATACGACATTAGAAGACACAAGAATCTTGATTTTCAAGTGTATTTATATTGTTATATAACACAATTCGATAATGTCATTTGTTTTCAGTCAGGGTAACATTTGTAAAGTTTGCGCCATGGGAGGAGGGCAAGCCGGCAGAGGCTGTCTGATGCTCTGGGCAATGTTCTTGGGTCCTGGCATTCATGGGGATGTTCCTTTGAGACCCACCACCTGCCTAAACATTGTTGCAGAGCAGCTACATCCCTTCATAGCAACAGTGTTTTCTAACGGCAGTGGACTCTTTTAGCAGGATAATGTTCCCCGCCAAACTATAAAAATTCAGAAATGGTTTGAGGAAGATGACAATTCAGCATCTGTGGGCTGGAAAGATACAAAAGAAGGAGGCCCTGACTCACAACTTGCGGTCTTATAAGATCTACAGTCAGTGTCTTGATGTAGATACTACAGCCCACGATATTAGGCTGGTTGGTTTTACTGTTATGGCTAATCGGTGTATTTAGGGTGTGATACAGATTCATTTTTTAAAATGAAACATAGGTTTCAACAGCTCATTTTGCTCCTGGCAGGACACAAAACGAATAAAACGAGCAACATGTTGACTACAGAAATCAAGAGGTTAAAATACTATATATTTTTTTCTTTCTCTTTTTTTTAAAAACTCATATCTGTTTTTTTCATCCGAACATAAACAAATTACTTGGTGTGAATAGGCATTTACATTGAAAATATTTTATTTGATTATATTAATTATCCCTATCAGTTTCCATTTTGCATGTGTCTTTGTAGGCGGTTGTGTTTATAAATTATGCAGATGAATTTATTAAGATAATTAATACGCAAAGAAAATTCCATTGTTTCATCCTGGGATCAGCATTTAGTGCAGGTGATGTGAAAAGCTTTGTCTGATCTAATTTTCTTCCAATTCCGGCCTGAGGCTTTGTGCCGCACTGTCATTGCCAGGATCCCGAACGTGGAGGTTCGCTGTATGACCTCTGTGGAGGTGCTTTACTGCAGACACCCCCCCCCCTTCCCCACACCACCACCACCCTGCAATTTGTGCAAGCCTTCACAGAAATGGCTTAGATGTTTGAAGCTGAAGCCCACCTCCCCCACAGCAGCGCTCCTGAAAGACAGCGCTACACAACAAAGACCGCTCCACTAATGTGGATTTCTGGTTTAGGAAAGAGCACGCAATGCAACAACAGAGAGTGGATACAGAGTAAAACAAGAAGAAAATAGCAGGGAAATGCATGTTTTTTTTAGTTGTAAAAAAACGCATCAAGGGTTTATGGCGCATCTGAAGGTAGCAATTCAACTGAATCAATTTTGGAACATAACAGTGCATTGTAATGGATGATAGTAATGCTCAGACAATTATGTGCTAATTGTTTTGTCTGTATTCCACTACTCATTTCCTCCATTCTCATTTGTGGCATCAGTGTTCTTTTAAATCTTAAATTGGTGAATGTTCAGATTTCATGAAGGACAGGGAGTGTTAGTGCCGCCGGCAATTGGGAGAAAGAATCTGTTATAGATCCTAGAAAACAAAGAAGTGTGTAAAATGTAGCGCATAGAGACCTTTCTTATATGAACAGATGGCGTGTCCTATTTTGAAATGGAACTAGAAATGTTCAAAAATGTCTCAGGATTTTCAGTTCCATTGTTCAGGAGCAGTCTTTCTTTGTGGCTTCTTTTTATGCTCTGTTTCCGAAGGTGGTTGCATCACTAGAGGCATTTTTAAACCAGATTGGATTCTTCCATGAAAGTCTTTGTCCTGCAGAAATTGTTACGAATTATTAGAACCTGGATTGATATATATATATATATTTATTTTTATTTTACTCATGAATTTACATACCTTTTGCCCCTGTACTTACATTTTCTTATGTGTGATATACTATACTAATTAGTCCTCAGTGTATTACTATCCACTATAAGTAATTTTGTCGCTCTGGCTGCAAAAAAATGATCTGGTTCTAAACCCAAAACAAGGCAAAGAGCAGGAAAAACTGCATTCGTTTTGCATCTGTTGTACTGTCTGCACAGCTGAAAAGGGTCTAACATAACATGATCATCGTGGACTCACTGGACTTTCTGTAGAATCTCTTTTTTGTCCGAGTGCTCTCTAGACCAGTGGTCAAACTGAATGGCCACACATAATGTGTATTCAGACTTGGCCAAGTGAAAACATTAACACAAACAGATAAAAACTGAATTTGACACAAGATTAAGTCTCCTTTATGGTTGCTGCTGCCATACTCGCCGTGTGGGCATAATTCAAGTGCGCATGTCACAACATTTTAATAGAGCACAACATTATCCAAGTGTGTTCCATTGTTCCATTGTATTTCCATGTTTTTTCTTCAGTCTCAGAACACAGTGCAGGGCAGTCTAAGGTGAAGTAGAAAGTCTATGAGCATAAAATACACAACGTATGGAAAATTCTGTTTTTGCAGTACTGCAGTGTGGTAAACTGACACTACATTGACATTGCATTCTGCTCATATACAGACGAAACTGCATATTCTAATTTTACTAGATGGGCCTATCAGCATATTTAAAATGTAAAGGTGAAGTGTTTCAATCAGGAACGTTTCTATTTGTTTGTTGTGCACACAGTGAGACAAATATTAGGTTATATTATAAATTATCTCTGTTATTCTCCCATTTAGAGCATGTTTACATTATTTAAGTACTTGCTTGATTTATTTAACATTTGAAAAGCTTGATATTGATGATTTCAAACATTTTATTGATAAGCAGATTCTCTCAATTTGAAAATTTTCCAGTCCAATAAACCTTAGTTTCTTTCAGAAAATAACAGGTGTTTTTGTGTCGTAGCATTGGTTTAGCATTGCACACTGTAAGACTACAGTTTATACAGAAGTCACAATGTTGGTATTGCATCAACCCTGCTGTAGGCTAAGATAAAATATAAGCATGCGTTACTTGGTGTAAAATTTCTTTTGTGATGTTTGTTGTATGTTTTGAGACTCTTTTTGACACGTTGCCTCTGTCTGTTCCAGGGAGCCGATCTTGTAATGATGTCAAACTCGGTGGCCTCCTATGACCAGCTGGTGCGGCAGGTGGAGGATCTCCGCAAGGAGAACTCCCACCTGCGCCGCGAGCTGGAGGACAACTCGCACCACCTGTCCAAGCTGGAGAACGAGACCTCTGACATGAAGGTCAGTTTGGGATTCTTTAGGTGTCCAAACTTCAGATGGATGACCAGCAACACGTAAACTTGTAGAACCGTCTGTTCACGTGCTGCCATATGTATGACAGGTGCCACTGTCAATAGATAATCAATGCTATTCACTTCACCTGTCAGTGGTTTTAATGTTGTGGCTGATGGGTGCGCACTGCTCATGAAAAATCTGAGCCCCTGGCCTTCTTTTGAAATATTAATATTCATGCTGTTGCTCTTAAATGTATTGGACAAATCGTGTACATGCTGTCCCATTGTATTTGGTGGAAGGGGTAGGTTTTACCTAATGAAGTTTTGACAGTTTTACAGTCTTGAAAACTTTTTTACATCTATGGACGTCACTTTGGTTTGAAAAGTGGTGGAGACTCTGCCAAGTGTATTGATTGACCAGGGTGTGGGTTTAGGAGGGTTATGCTGTTTTTTTCTACCAGACGAGGGCTTGGTGAGCGTAGTTTTTAAACCCAGGGAGGATTGTTTCAAAAACCAGTGGGGATCTTTCTAAAAGTGCTGGGGACAAAATGTCCTTGGTGTCCCCAGCATTAATGAAGCCTATGAAAGTCCAAATATAAGTAAAAACTCATTCCACCGCAATAGAAATACATTCTCTGATACAGCAGTTGTAAGGATTTTGACTGCACATTGACAGCAAATTGTACAAAATATATTTTACGGTTTGTTAGAAAATGTTGTTTTTGATCTTGGAAGACAATCAGCTCTCTGCTTTCGTTCTGTCTGGCAAGTGGAAAGTCACAATTGCATTCGCTTCAGTGGTGACCCACTTTCCACAAAATGTCTGGAGACACTAATGGGCAGTACCCAGTATTCATAGTCTGTACAAAGCCAGTCTTAAATCACTTTACTTCTATACTGAAATGTCTGTTCTACTGCAAGGAAGGATGGACTGTGGGGAAAGGAAACCATTAGATACTGCAAGCTACTTAACTGCTTATTATTGATCCTGAAACTTGACTTGCAGAAGATTTTATAGGCCATGTGATGCATATTTGAGTTCACATAAATAATTCCAGTAGGGATGCTGTTTTGGGATTTACTTATTTTCCTTCACATATAAATTTACTCAAACTTTATCAAAGTGTGATAAATTACATCACAAAATTCTTTCAGAGCATATTACAGATCTTGGTAGTACTGAAATAACAAATAAATCCTGATCATCGCAAAGAGAGCCTAATTAGTCATGATTAATTGCATTTAGTGCAGTGCAGTATCAAAAATCACAGTTCGCATAGGTTTTGAATACATTTTTAAATGTGGAACTTTTTTTAACTTGAAAAAACGTACAATATTGTGACTGAGTAAAATTGGAAAAAAAGGCTTTAACTATCACAATATTACATTTTTTGCCATATTGCCCACCTCTAATGCTTACATCTCACTTACAGGTGGTACAGTACCACTTTTTCCATGACTAAAACCTTGATTATGGACCCATACTGATTTTTTTCAAAGGTTCAAATGAGCATTTACTTAATAAACAATTGATATTAAAGTACCATTCTCTAATTACTTAAACTACGCTACGGTAAGAAGTATAATAGTGGGTTTGGAAAAGAATCACCTCTTCAAAATATTCACATTTTGTTGCTTTGCAGTCTCAAATTAGGACACACACATACACACACAATACCATTTTCCATCTGTATTTACTCAGTACAGTTTATAACATCCAAGTTAAAGATATGATAACAACAGATAAGTAGATAAGTAAATGAATAAACAAACAAATAAATAACTAACAAGAGATAGATAAATGGTCACCCCCCCCCCTTCAGTCTGTTGGGATGCTCCTCTACCAGCTTTGCACTTCTGGGCTGTGCAATATTTGCACACTCTGCTTTACAGAACTATTCAAGCTCAGTCAGATTGGAAGGTGGTAATTGGTGAACTGCAGTCTTCAAGTCATTCCACAGATTTTCCACAGTCTGGCCTCTGACCAGGCCACTCGAGGACATTCAACTTTTTGTCTTTCAGCTACTGGGTTGTCAGTGTGCTTTGGGTCATTATCATGTTGGAAGGTGAACGCTCTTCCCATTGACATCTTTCTGGCAGAGGGCAGCAGATGTTTTTCTCAATAATTTGGCAGCATTTTACCCCATCCATTATTCCTTCTGTCCTGAAAAGTGCTCCCATCCCTCCTACAGAGAAACATCCCCAAAACAGGATGACTCTTGGTGTGGTGTTCTTGGGATGAAGAGCTCTTTGGGCTTTCTGCTGGATATATCGTTTGATGTTGAGTCCGAATCGTTTGATTTTTGCCTCGACTGCCCACTTTTCCCCCCTTGGCCTCAGAATCCTTAAGGTGTGTTTTGGCAAAGCTTGACTGAGACTTAATGTGGCCGTTTCTTGAGGAGTTTTGTTTTTCTTGCTTCCCTCCCATACAAGCCACTTTTGTGGAGCACTAGTGATATTATCACATGCACACAATGTCCACTCTTTGCCATAAATTCCTGTACCTGCTTCAAAGTTGCCATAGGCATCTTGGTAGCTTCCCTCCTTTCTCTTCCTTCCAGTTTGGAGGGACACCCTGATCTGGGGGAAGGTCCTAGTAGTACCAAACACTTTCCACTTAAATATAGACATTACTTAACTCCTAGGGAAAAATAAAGCCTTTGACTGTTTTGTATTCATCCCCTGACTTCTGTCCATCCCTGAGATCTTTTAACAGTTCCTTGACACCCATAGTTGATTGTTTGCTTTCAGTTGCACTGCCAAGCACTGGAATGCTCCTGGAAGAGCTGTTTTTATGCTGAGCTAATCAAAATTATTACAGCTGATCACAGATAGAAGGTGAGTTTATGAGTATTTTTAGCAGGGGGTGATCATTTATTCATCTCAGTGATTGTTTTTTGTATTTATTTTTTGCTTTCACATACGTTGCATTGAGTAAATACAGTTGGAAACATTATTTTTTGAGGCGGCAAACCAACAAGATATGAATATGTTGAAGGTATAATTATTTTCTAGACCCACTGTATGTTGTCACCAAGATGATTTATCCAAAACTGCAGTTTTCATTTATTCAGTTGCTCTTTCACAAAAATAAAATACTAGCAAAGTAAAATACTGAACCGGTGTGGCTGCTGTTGTGGTCATATTGTCTTTGCTTTGCAGTATATTGCTTAATGAGTAATTCTATGGTATTTTAGACTAGATTTGGTACAGAATTGTTCTGTATTACTCCACCCCCCCCTCCCACCCACCCCTCCCACAGTATCCACCTCAACATTTTCTCCAAGCATCCATTTATAACCTCACTCTATTTATATTAGTATATTAACTGTCACACAAGAATAAAGATTCCATATTTCTAACTTTACTGAATATAATTGACCTAATATTATAGAAAAAATAGTTAGGCGGTCTTTATCTTTCTCAGTTTAGTGTGTAGGAATCCTCTAAAAGGTCTGCTCGGGGGCATTAATCAGGTGGATCCTACTTATCCAAGCCGGTTCCGTCATTCAGATCCGCCCTGAGCTGCTTCGAGACGTAAATCCTTTGCAGTGAAGAAAACCTCTAAAGAACTCATTATGATTCTTAGACCAGGCCTCCAAAGTACTTAGCATTTCGATCTCACAGTGAAATCAACATAGAGTGACACACTAATTCCAATGTCCAGAACAAGTTTGTGACAAAATATCTTGATCAGTCACTCCAGATGAGCGTTTCTGAGAGCATTTTGATGAGTTGAGGTAGGTATGTACTCCAAAAATGAATCCTTTTGGTCCAAACCATGCTAGCCTTTAAACACATTGTTGATTTACCAGCATGTTTTATTATAGAGTGTATCTCTATTGCAGTATTGTACCTATTACATAATTGTCATATCACACAACCTCAGATTTTAGGAGATAGTGAAGGTCACATTTTCCTCTCTGGTTGGGAATGTATTGCTAAAGTATCCCGAGAAAAGCTGGGTTACAAGCAGACTTAAGTAGCAGATAACTATTCAATGAAATGGATGGCAGAGGTTCTTTGCTACAAATCTACTTTTATTGCAGCCGCGAAGGCTCACAATATCGTTTACTCAACTGCACTTTTGGTCATGACCATTATTTTACTATGTGTGGAAACAAAGATTCCATCCCCATACAAATTCCAGTTACTCCATGTAAGTACACCTCACAGCTCTTTAAAATAAAGGCATTGCAGACCACTTTGACCTCCCCTTTCAAATCAAAACTCAAACCTTAAATTAGAAGCATGCTTTGTAATGGATTTATTGATGATACTTGGCATGGGCACCCAATCCCATGATTCCTCCTACGACATGTGCCCAGATGCTGAGTGCAGCTGGTTAATCTCCACTAAGCTTTTATCATAAACGTGAGTTCATTCTGTCCTCAATCGGACTGGAACACAGAGGATTTCACACACTCACAGCGTTACAGAGAACAAGCCATTTTATTCCCTGGACTTTTTTGTGTATTTTCCATGTATTTTCATTTTTGGGATCACTCATTTTTTGGATTACCACCAACCTTTTTCACGCTTGAAGTCGAAGTTCTTTCAACCACCGAATGTAATTCTTTTCGCTGCCATTTTAGGAGGTTCTGAAGCAGTTGCAGAGTAAACTTGAGCAGGAGGCCTGCACTCTCGCTTCTTCAGGGAGAGCTGATGTGCTCGACCAGCTCAAAGGTAGCAGTAACATTTGCACATTTATGCAGCTCATGAAAACATTCATATCATCACTATCACAAGAAACCGTAACATAAAAATAAAACCACGTCAGCTTTGTGTAACTCACAGTTAACACTGAAATTGGTTAATGTAACTTTAAAAAACAAATGCATAATGAAACACACCCACAATGCAAAGGGTATCTGGTGTTTTCAGTTGATGTAACAGCTGATGTAAGTTTTCTCATGACAGTGGCCGGATGCTTTTAAAAATGTCTCTGTAATTTGTGTAATTGGACAGCATCATTTGGAATTCTAATGTGGTTATATAACCCAATAACCATAATTTGGTTGAAACCTGTTCCCAGAGTTGCACATGGACTTGACCAACTATTATGAGCTCAAGTACCAGCCTCACAACCTGCGTGTGTTTCCTGAGACCATGGCCAGTCAAGCAGGTGATGTGGAGGACAAGACTCCTCTGCCTCAGGCCAGCATCAGTAGAGCAAGGAGCCCTGTCTGCTTATCATCCCGCCAGAGCTCCTCTGTGTCTGGAGAGGGCACGGCCATCCACCCTGGACATCTCCACTCAGCCATGATGGGAGAGGGCCGTGTCACTGCCCAGCATTTAGAGGAGCTCTGCAAGGAGAGGTAATCTAGAATAATCATTTCTGATGATCTTAAAAGCCCAATTTTCTTTGTACAAATGCATGGAGCAATATAGTGGCAACTTTACTTATTACTATGACTCATTTGGATTAAGCTGCACTGTATGGACAAATATTACATGACTACATGCACCATATTGCTACATATTTCAGTATGCAATGTGAAACCACATTCATTTTTATGCACTCTGACAACTAGATGCCTTTGTCAATAAAAGATGCATCAGATGACATGAATGCTTCACTAAAACAGGGGTTCTTAAGCCTCGTGCGGTGTACATTTCGTACAAACCTGACCAAGAAGCCAAAAAAGAGCTGGTTTATTACTTAATTAGTTAATGAATTGAATAAAGTGTGCTTGATGGGACAAAACACTAAAATTGACTGCTATTTGGAACCCCTGCATTAAAACACCTCTGAGGTTGCTCTGGTAATAATAGAGCTGCTTGTAAACTGTTTCAGCAGGTAGCACGAGTTCTATAAAAGCTGAAAGTGTTGTAGCACAAATAAATATGCTGTAGTGACACAAAAAGTTCAGAATTATACTTCTGAAAATTATAATCCCTCAGTGATTCAGCCTATTAATAGTTATAAAAACAGGGATAGAATAGTTCTGGATTTTAATATCCATTTTATAAAATGTACAAGTCATTTTATTCACCTTAATTTAGATTCTCTGTTAGGGGCTTGCTATTAGCATTAGCAAAAGGAGGAAACGGAGAGCATGAATGTATTTGTATTTTCACTGTGAAATTTCAAAGCAGGAAGCAAAGTGTTTTATTTACCTACTGGGGCCATGCTTTACTCAATGCTATTTCAAACGAGAAAAGAATTTTAATGAGTTCATGCTAAAAAAGGACATAATGCCTGTGCAGCAATGGATGTATCAGCTTCTGAGTCCAGAGACGTCTTTGTGGTCTTTTTTTTCCAGCCCCAATCCAAACCCCTTAAGGGCATTTTATACACCGTGTTATCTTTTTTTTCCCTAGTGGTTAGCACTCTGCATCATTCATTACTGCTCACTATTCTCCTTACCTTTTATTTGAATTACCTGATAAGGAGATTATTTGAACAGTTGGGAAATGTTCAAATTTGCACACTCCAAGTTGTGAAAACAGTAGTTCCATAGAAGAGTACAATCACCATGAACTTTTGTAAAATAGCAGGATATACAGCTGTAGATTAAAAAAATAAGAGTCTATTCCGTGCCAGTGTCTGTTAAATTCCTCCACAAGCACCTCATTCTGCTTTATGAGGGACTGATTAGTGATCACCTGAATCAC
>JBBIGA010000038.1:14354811-14375734 GCA_037576975.1 Alestes dentex
AAACTAAGGCAAAGCTGTTCAGTTCAATACTTGCACCTATAAAAGATAAAAACCTGAGAAACTGAACATTTTTGCAGTGGTCTCTAATTTTCTTCCGGAGCTGTAGATATGCATGTTACATACATGCACACACACAAAGTTATATGCAACTCATCTTTTTGTATTCACACAGGCTCAGTTTTCTTTACCAGGTGGGACAATCTCATCACACTGTACAGCCCTGAATAAATAATTTAGTGAATTTCTCTTGGGTTCATTTGCGAGTCGAATACTCTTTGATGTCGGTATTGCAAAAGGCCAGATTTAGCAAAACTGATTAACAAACGATACATTTACAGTCTTAATTTGGGTAACCTTTTGGAATTTTTTTGTAGGACAATGCTGCTGACCGAGATAGAAAAAGAGGAGCGAGAGCGTCGCTGGTATTACTCTCAGCTGCAGGGTCTTTCACAGAGGCTGGCGGAGCTGCCCCGAATTGACACAGTAAGAGTTCTGTTGTCCACATTCCCCAGCATTAGTGGTTTTGTAGAGAACGCGGCCATGTGTAGGTGTGTCGGGAAATGAGGTCACCTAGTTTCGCAGTTTTTGACAAATGACTATACCTCAGATTTCCACTATGTCATTTATACCATGTCCTTGTGTACAAAAACACAATTTGTGTTCAAATATGAAGGAATAATAAAAGAAATGTGTAGCACTCTTTAAACAATACATTATTTATAAAGGTTTATAATCCCTAACACAAATTCCCTTTCTGTATCTAAGTTCTCCATCCAAATGGACCTTATTCGCCAGCAGTTAGAATTTGAGGCTCAGCAGCTCCGCTCGGTCATGGAGGAACGCTTTGGTACCAGTGATGAAATGGTCCAGAGAACACAGGTAAAAAAATGAAATGAAGATGAAATCATATGCATAATGATCCAATCGTGCCGTGATATATAACATGCAAACTCCTACGGAGTACTTATTAGCTGTGAGCCGATTAGGTTTTAGTCTAAATGTGTGGATACCTAACCCAACATCTTATAAAACATTGTAAGTTGTTAAAAAGAAAACACGTATAACATTTAGTGCAACTCTTATGTAGTTAGTCCTTTTTGCTGGACCAATAATGGCATAGTTAATTTTGCCATAATTAATACATTTTGCCATTTGATTTACATTCTGTATCAACGGGATTGAATGGACACTGTTCCAAACCCATATCTGCAAGGTATTATTTTGCACAATAGTAGCAACCTGTTAAATGTAAATCACAGGCCACATATAATAGATAATAAATGATATTCATATGTACAAACAACATAAAATATATACAATATACAACATAAAATATATAATATACAACATGCTTGGCAATGACTATGACTTCTAAGTGTTATCCTGCTCATAAATACCATCTAATTGCTCAGTCTGGTCAGTGAATAGTCTGTATGTCTTAATGTAGATTCGCGTGGCGCGGCTGGAGCAGCTGGAGAAGGAGCTGCAGGAGGTGCAAGGTAATCGTGGTCCTCAGGAGAAGAACACCCAGTCTGAGAGTCAGGTAAGACCAACACCCCCCAATTCATCTATGCTATATCAAAATAGAACTTTTTTAGCACAATTACTTTCATAATAGTTACAAAAACAAAATACTGTTTATTTAATTATGCCACACATTCCCATTCAGTCAAACAGAGTGGTGTCAGCAGATATGGACTTGGTTCAAGGTAGTCCAGATACTGGTTATATAACTTTTCTAGTAAAATGCAACCATCCATTCCAGAAGTGCGTTATACCTTGGGAAGTAATGTCTCAAAATATAAGGCTTAAATCCTCACTGATGATTTGTTCTTGTACTACTGACTCTGTCAAATTGATAAAGAGAACCAGAACAAAGGCAGAAGCAACCCACTGTTTCCAAGCGCAGACAAAGCATTTATTCACAATACATCAGTCTCTAGTTGAATATAGTCCTGTCAGTAAAGCATGTTATGTCTTTTTATTGAAATAAATCGGTACATGACAGTCAGTTCATCTATTGGAGCACTTTCAATTACTAGTATGTATCAAAACATTAGCATTTTGTCAGCATATTGGCCAGAAATAAGATTTATTGAATACATAAATGTTCTAAGGCGGAATGTTTCATAGATGCTCTAAAATATTGAGACTCAGCTGCACTTAAGCTTGGAGTAACTCATTAGATGACTGAGGCTTCAATTACATATTGGTTGCGTAAAGAGGGATGAGATTGCACAGGATGTACATTATGATGGAATCTGCTGGTGCATAATTTCCCAACCCCCCTCTCCCTGGTTCAGCAGTGGAAAGAATAAAGAACATCTTTCTGATCTAATGTTTTAATTGTGTGTAAATTGCCAAAGACAAAATACAGTAGTTCACATACTGTCTTTGTAGCTATTCGTATCGGTTCATAATTTACAGGAGACAAAATGCAGTTTAATGTAGGAAACACCTGCAAAAAACCCCAAAAACAGTAATCGCGAGGATATGGTGTGTGTTGACAGCTTAAAGATTCAGTGTCATTCACCACTAGAGCTCCACGCCATTTCACCTTCCACTGATGTCTGGCAGCTCAAGCTGTCAGTGAATGTTGCTAGGCTTGCCCTCACACAGCGCTATCTTATTGGCTGCTTAAGCTTTGTTTGGCTGGCCCACTGTGAGGCTGGCATTTAGAAACATGCCTCTCTGTGAGTACCCCAGTAATCTGTTATCTACACTGAAAAAACTGACACATTGAATTGACCTGAATCAAATGTTCTTCGTTTCCACATGAATGAAATACATCAGCACCTTTCTTTCTTGCAGTTTACCTTTGACAGTATACAGATTTATGTATTTCATCTGTGTGGAAATTTCAAAACCTTCAGGGCATTCAGTGCGTTTTTTTTTGAGCGCCCTCTGATCCTCAGCTGATAATGACTTATAGGCACCTCAATCCTGTTTATGGTAAAAAAAAATATAAGTACTTAGGCAGTGTTGCAAAAATGCAAAAAAAAAAAAAAATTCTAACAATTAAAAAAACATCATAGGTTAGACTGAGAGAAGGCTGCTAGAAAATATCCGAACTGTTTAAATCTGTACAGTAATAGGTTTCCTCGCTTCCATCTTACACATACCTAATTTTTTATTTTGGAGATAAGGCATTTTGTGTGTAGCCCACGCTCGTCTGGGTAGACCTCAAGAGATCACATGCATGCCCATGGCAGCAAAGGTTGCCATAGCAATGGGTTCTGGGATAAAAGGATGAATTTACTGCCTCGGCCATCAGAGGATTTGCTGTGCAGCCAAGAGGGCTGCCAAACGCAAACGATACAGCTGGAGCTCTGCCTTTACAAAGGAGCTGTAGAATGCGGAATGCAGTTACAGTTTTGCAACTCTTTGAAGGCTTCAAAAAAGGACAAGCTTTCATAGACACAAATTCAGATGTTCGTGGCACACTTTTAAACCCCATTAACTGAAATGCACCATTAAGAATCATGCACTCTAAAGCTCAAAGTGCTGAATGCCAAGCAAGTAGCACAGATCTGCTTTCCCCTCTCTCTTTTACAGAGTGCTGACTGCCTCTCCAAAGCGTCCAACCCTGAACTGGATAATACAACCTGCAGCAGCTCTGTGATGGAGGCACCTGGAGAAGCAGGGAGCAAAGTAAGATTACAACTTCCACTCATGTGTCATAAAGATGTTTTTGTTTCTTTTCGAAACGGGCTCTTCTACTGCACTTTCATTCTTCTATTTTATTTTTTCTTTTCTTTTCTTTTATATTCTATTCCTGTAAAGCCCCTTGAATGACCTTGTGTATCATAATGTGCTATATAACCTTGACTTGTCCTGCCGCAGCTACTTATTAAAAAATTGAGAACTACTCATACAGTTTGCAGTTTTTCATTGGAATTTAAAAATGACAAAAAAAAGTAATGCATTTAATTTACTTGTTTCAAATGTGTACATTATTTCCATGTACATAAAACATAATCCCTCTGTGTTGTTTTCAGTTATTTATTTATTTACTTATTTTTGCCAGTGATTTGTTTCACATGGAAATGATGCACACAGCTGAATCAAGTAGGCACTTTTGAACTGATGTTTAAGCTTTGGATATTTTTTCCCCAAAAATAAGGATAAAAAGAAATGGCAGCTAATGATGATAAATGGTAGAGGTTTGTGATTTATAGCTCAGGGAAAAGTGCAGTGTTCAGGATGTGGCATTGAATATGCTGGCTTCTGCATTTTAGGTGGAGATGGTGTTTTGGCTGCTATCCATGCTGGCCTCTAGAGATCGGGAGGAGATGTCCCGGACCTTGTTAGCCATGTCCAGCTCGCAGGAAAGCTGCATTGCCATGCGCAAGTCTGGCTGCGTCCCCTTGCTGGTGCAGATACTGCATGACGGAGGTTCTGGGGAAACTTCTGGAGCCTCAGGCTGCAGTCGTGAGGCTCGGTCACGAGCTAGTGCAGCTCTGCATAACATTGTGTACTCGCAGCCTGATGAGGGCCAGGCACGGCGAGAGATGAGAGTCTTGCATGTGTTGGAACAGATCCGCTCACATAATGAGAATGGCTGGGACTGGATTGAGAACCATCTCAGAACCCCATCACCTGGTGGAGCAAAGACTGGTAATTCTAGATAATTAAATTATTTATTGGATACAGTTTTTTAAATCATTAATGTAATTGTAATGTGTCTTATGAATCTTATTCAGCACAAATTCCTGAAATCCAAATATCATTCTGTAAATTATCCAGACATTCCAGAGCCAGTAGATCCTCAGATTTGCCAGGCCATGTGTGCTATAATGAAGCTTTCCTTTGAGGAGGAGTACCGAAGGGCCATGAATGAGCTTGGTACGTGGAAAAAGTGTTAATTCCTGAAATATTTGCAGACCTGAAACTTTTCTTGCATTGTGAAATAACTTAAAATGCAGAAAATGTTACTGTAGAATATTCAAACTACAACAAAATTAGAATCCACAATAAAAATGGAGAAGAATTTAGCTAAATAAATTGAAACACATTGTCATTTTATTTACACTCCTGAATTCAATCAAATAACATTTCTCCTCTACTTTAGACTTCTACTTCAGGTTCTGGGAGTGAGTAGCCAGACAACTGTGTCAGCTAACTGTGTCAATGCAAAAGGTTAATTGTGTGCTTGATTGTTTGTTTCAGGGGGTCTTCAGGCCATTGCAGAACTAATGCAGTTGGAACAGGAGTTGTATGGCATGCAAAATGAGCCTATGAATATGGCTCTAAGAAGATATGCTGGGATGGCACTGACCAACCTCACATACGGAGATGTTGTGAACAAGGTAGGTGAAAACTTACAGAGACTTGATGAAACAACAGTTTTATTTGACTAAATATTTTCTAAATATTTTTTTCACGTTGATGCCATGTTCTTTTATTTCAGGCCACACTTTGCTCAAAGAAAAGCTGCCTTCAAGCCATTGTTGCCCAGCTTGCATCAGATAGTGAGGAATTACATCAGGTACTCCAAATGCAAACAGGGCATGCATGTAATACAAAGCTAAACAAAATTACTGCAAGGCTCAGCTGTATGCAGAGTTGTTTTCAGATCAGCTTGGCACAAAATTTAAAAAGGGGATGTACACCAACCTACCCTTATTGTCCACTTTGTAGTTTAAGATAACAGACTGTATTCTACTTTACCTCATTTTTAAATGGCCAGAACCACCAGTCCTTATTTAGGTGGTAGATCATACTCAGCAAAGCAGTAAGAGCGGTGCTGCTAGAGCTTTCAAAAACCTCAGTGCCACTGCTGGACTGAGAATAGTCTACCAACCAAAAATATCCAACAGTGTCCTGCGGCCTGAAACTGAACACTGATCAAGGTCAACGTGAACTGCTGAACATAGGATGAAATATCATTAATGACTTTACATCTGTTGATCTACCAACAGATTAGACCTATCTAATAAACTGGATAGAAAGTGCACACCGTGTTATAAAACTGTAGCAGCACTGCTGTGTGTGATCTACTCACACTAACATGCCACCACCATATTTCACTGCTGTGCTAAGAAGAGGATGGTGTTTTATGACAGAGATAAGCGGTATGTCAGTGCAGATGTATGCATTTAAACACATGAATTGATGTTTATGGATGTATTGTGAAATCCCCCTGGATAAAGTTTTAAAGTGGCATCTAAATATAAGACCTCATTGGCTCAGCAACTTAATAACCTACTAACTTTCAATTTCAGTATGGTGGTCAGTAAAATTTCTGTGAGGTCCCAAAATGCCACTTGTTTTAGGTACATTACAGTGGAAGAATGTTTTATTGATGCTTATTTTGAATTTTCTACAGGTGGTCTCAAGTATTCTTAGGAACCTTTCCTGGCGGGCTGACATCAATAGTAAGAGAGCTCTTCGTGATGTTGGCAGTGTATCTGGACTAATGACTTGTGCACTCCAAGCTACAAAGGTAAAATATGGATTGTATGAATTGTTATTGCTATAAACTTGAATTTTTTGCACATTACTATCTTACAAATATACTGTTCTGTGTGTTAACAGGAGTCCACCCTGAAAAGTGTGCTAAGTGCTTTATGGAATTTATCAGCACATAGCACTGAGAATAAGGTGGCAATTTGCTCCGTTGATGGTGCTCTTGGGTTTCTGGTCAGTACCCTTACTTATCGGTGCCAAACCAACTCACTGTCAATCATTGAAAGTGGAGGAGGTATTCTGCGCAATGTGTCCAGCCTTGTTGCTACCAGAGATGATTACAGGTATTACTTTGAACTTCGCTGTCTTTAAATTATTGGAGTTATTATGTATTGGAGTAATATTTTATTCTGGTTCTTTCCATTTCCAATAGTGGATATTATTTAAAAAATTAATTTCAGTGCCAGTACTTTGGTTTCAGTGCAGATTCCAGAAATATATTTTGTTTGATGCCTTCTTCTTAATTACAAAAATGAAAGTGGGTGTGGCTTAAACCATATACAGTGGTGCTCAAAGTGGGTGCATTTACTGACCAGCACAGACTGCAGTCGAATCAGGAAGCACTGATGTCACATGCATATGGAATGTTATTTGAAAGGCTACTCAGTGGTAGAGGAAGCATGCATCTGGGCTCACGGATGCTTATTAGACTGACTGCCTATGTATAAAATATTTTTGATGACAGGGAATTTGTCAAATCTCTGTAGCCTTTCAGTCAATACCAAAAAGTACTGAATTTAAATGCAAAAAACCTAATGACTAATACTTTCCCTTTTTTCCACCCTAGACAAATCCTCAGGGATCACAACTGCCTCCAGACTTTATTACAGCACCTACGATCTCACAGTCTAACCATTGTAAGCAATGCATGTGGAACCCTGTGGAATCTGTCTGCTCGAAGTCCAAAGGACCAGGAATTACTGTGGGACCTGGGTGCTGTGAGCATGCTGCGGAATCTCATCCATTCAAAGCACAAAATGATAGCCATGGGAAGTGCCGCAGCTCTGAGAAACCTCCTCACAAACCGCCCACTAAAGTATAAAGATGCTGCTGTTGTATCTCCTGGCTCCTGCATGCCCTCACTCTATATGAGGAAGCAAAAGGCACTGGAGGCTGAATTAGATGCAAAACACCTGGCAGAAACATTTGATTCAATTGAGAAACAAAGCCCCAAGCATTTGAATATTAACAAGCCCCTAAGACACATAGAGAGCTTGGCAAAGGACTATGCCTCAGACTCTGGATGTTTTGATGATGATGAGGCCCCAAATGTTTCAAGTAGCTTAGACACCGGGACATTCTCAATGCTCTCTATGTTCTTGAACAACTCCAACTTCCTTCACAATCAGCCACGCAAGCGAGAGGTTGAGCCAGAGCAAGACGTGGGACCATTACAGACAGACAGTAAAAAGACACAACCTCCTGAAGATGAAGTGACTGTTGCAGCTGAAAAGTTAGCAAAAAAGATCACAAACACTGTGGCTAAAATTGACAAGCTGGTGGAAGATATTACCATGCACACATCTTCAGAAGACAGCTTCAGTCTCAGCTCTGAGGACCATTTTGCAGATTGGAATTATGGGCCTGATGACCTCCATGAGGCACGAGCTAAGTCGTGTTCCCCTTGCGGTTTTTCTGAAATTAACTTGTTTTCACAAAAAGAGCGCTTCAGCAGAGCCCATGCCCTTATGCGACTTAAAACCGTGAACTCAAGTTTATCCAATGACAGCCTTAACAGTGGTAGCACTAGTGATGGCTACTGTGGGAGTAAGGACCAGATTCGATCTTCCATGAGGCCAACAGAACAAAGACGTCCAAACAAGCTTGACCTTAAGGTAGCTCATGAGGAACTGTTAAACAGTGCTATGTGTGTTTCCAGAGCATTGTGTCAAAATGAAATTCCTGAGAGGGATTCTGAGACAGCAAAAGATCTGAAGTTGCCCGATCAAGGTAACACAGATGAAGAAAAGGGTCAAGAACCTCTTATTGCAACACCAACAACTGTATCAACCAGGGTATCCTCTGACACCAGCGTTCCCACCATTAAGCTCTCTCCTTCCTATCAGCATGTTCCGCTGATCCAAAGTGTGGCCCGGTTTGGCGTTGCAAAAACTGCTATTAATGTTCAGGCAGCTCAGGCAATGAGAAGGCAGGCTTGGGTACCAACTGTGATGACGGGAGGAAGTATTACAAAGTTTTCCCCAATATGCTCTGCAAGAAGCCCAACGATTGGGCAGCTGGAGACACCACAGAAGTATTCAGTGGAGAACACACCGATCTGCTTCTCACGCTGCAGTTCTTTGTCATCCCTTTCTTCTGGCGATGGAGCCCTTGATGGGCAGAGCCAAAGTGAAAATGAGCTGGAGAGTGACTCATCTCTAGAAATTATTGAGGTGGAAGATGGTGATGTAGTGAAGAAGGAGGAAGAGGATGAGACACTAGAGGATTTGAGTGACAGTCAGTTGCTTATGACTGACCAGAAAACATGTCCTACAAGTAGTAGTACTTCTGATCCCATTCAGATTCCCTGCACAGTGAGACATGAAAAGACATTCCTTAGAGCCGTATCACCTGTAAACGAGGACAGGACTCCATCCAGTTCCTCAGACAATTACATTCATGAGACACCACTTGTGATGAGTCGATGTAGCTCTGTAAGTTCCTTGGGTAGTTTTGAGTCCCCCTCAATCGCTAGTTCTATACAAAGTGATCCATGTAGCGAAATGATAAGTGGAACTGTCAGCCCGAGTGATCTCCCAGACAGCCCAGGGCAAACCATGCCCCCAAGTCGCAGTAAAACTCCATGCTGTGCTGAATCAAGTGGATCGGAGCAGCAAAATCTTGGTGGTGTTGCAGGCCAATGGGAAAACAGCTTGCGGAAGTTCATGGAAATTGCTGACTTTAAGGAAAGGTTCAACTTACCTCCAGACTTGGACACAATGATCTACTTTACTGTTGAAAAACCAATTGAGAATTTCTCTTGTGCCTCTAGTCTGAGTGCCCTACCTCTACATGAGCACTATGTTCAGAAAGATGTGGAGCTCAAGCTTACTCCTTTGCTAAATCAACAAGACAATGACCCAGAGTATGTTGGGCAGAGAGATTCTGCTGATGATCCATCGTGTATGGATCAGGATCAGTACAGTGAGGGCAACTCAGATGATGATATTGAAATTCTCAAAGAATGCATCAATTCAGCCATGCCATCAAGGTTTAAGAAAGTAAGACCCACTTTGATGTCTGCCCTCTCAAACCAGGTTCTACACACTCAGGCTAGAAGATCTGTACAGGTACCAGTATACATGGTGCTTCAGAATAATAACAATCAGATGTGCTCTGGCCGAAAGGCTGGAACGTGTGTGAAAGATATTCATCATGATGATTCTTCCTACACTGATTCTGCTGAAGGCACTCCGATGTATTTCTCAAGTACCACTTCCTTAAGTGATGAGACTCTTCAGTACCCAGTCAAGATGAAAGGGTCAAGAGACTGGCGCAGAAGCAAAGAGACACAGGAACTTATTGATATAGAGGCAAGGAGAATTGAAGAACTACGTCTCTTCTCCCGCTTCCATAAATCAACGAAAACTGCATGTCAGTCTGACATAGTCACTAACCAAATGAACAAAACAATAAAACAAATGACTCCTACTCAAAAGTTACTCATACAGAGTAAGGAGATGGCAGCAAAGATGACTCAGCAAAGAGTCCAAAGCCAGTCTCCGATCCGACAAATACAAAAGCAGGGTCAGAGTCTGTCACAAAGTATGCCACATTTAGATTTTCAAGTAAGAAAGCAAGGAACAGAAGTGTTCCAAAATCAGAAGACATCCAGAACTAAGACACAAGAAAATGCAACTTTTCAGTCAATGCGTCACATAACACCCACAGAAGATGCCATGTACTGCCAATATGACAATAAAATGGATAAAGAAGATGTAGTGATGGCAAGGGCAAGGACTAGACAGAAGAGGTTGAATGATACAAGCAAGAATAATGTAGTTCTCCACTATACTAACCCAAAAGGTCAAATGGACAATTTCCAGAGGACTGGATTTCACAGAATCAAACAAAATCTAATTATGGAAGAAGCTCCCCCCTGTTACTCTCTCAGCTCATCCCTCAGCTCTTTGAGTGATGCAGAATTTGAGGAACACCAGGGGAAAGCTCAGCGCGTGTGGTTGAGAAATAAACATAACTTGGTGTCCAATCCGGTTCAGTGTCCCCAAAAAGCTCAGCATGCCCAAAATCAATTTGAAGATAACAGCTCACCAAGTTCAGTCAGCATGGACTCTGAGGATGATCTCTTATTAAAATGCATAACATCTGCTATGCCAAAGCAAAAGAAAAAACAAGCAAACAGAAAAAGGAAAGGAGAGAAAAAACAAAAACAGAAAACTGCGCTTCAGAAGGAGTTTGAGGACTGCAATAATGATCCAGGCAGTGATGAAATGGCATCGGATAAAGATTCTGATCTCAACAGTGTGGAATGGAGGGCAATACAAGAGGGAGCAAACACAATAATTACAAAGTTGCAAGCTTCAAAGTCCCAGGAACCATCATCAGAATCAGAGTCTGTTCTTTCCTTTATGTCTGGATCAAGCTTTACCCCAAAACCAGATATCAGTGACAAGAAGAAGCCAATTAAAGATAACAAAAAAGCTAATAAGCCACTTGATTTTGCTCCACGTAAACCAGTTCCAAACTTACCTGTAGTTTTCAGAGGCAGAACAGTGATTTATATGCCCAAGAAAGAAACAACGCTTTCACAAAGACCACCACCCAAGAAAGTGAACCTCAAAACAGATGCCCCAAAAAATCCAAACCTAGCTCAACACCGGTCCAGAAGCCTTCATAGACTGGGCCTTTCTAATGATTCGACTCAGCTGTCATTGCCCAAGAGGAGCTCAACCCCTCCTGCCAGGATTCCAAAGAGCTCATCATCGGGATCATCTCAAAGTTCAACGCCATCCAGACAGCCTCACAAAAAGATAGTCTCCCCTACCCAAACAGTCAAACAAAGTCAGAAAATAGCCTCAGCTCCAAACAGTCCTCCTGATAAGAAGGGAACAGTCCCCACACCTTGTCAAAACCCAAGATCTCCTGCTGAGAATAAAACACAGAAATCTCCTGTCAGAATACCATTCATGCAGAATTCATCAAGGCAGTCTAGAGCAATTTCACCACTAGTGACAAATCAGCCTACTAGTACTACTAATAGACAAAATAGTCAGTTAGCAGTGAAGAGAGTGCTACCAGCCAGCCGACTGGATTTAGTTCGCATGACATCTGCTCATTCACAAAGTGGTGAATCAGACCGGAATGGTTTCCTGCGACAGCTGACTTTCATCAAAGAATCATCAAACATGTCAAGGCAAGCTGTTCCTTGTTCACGCTCAGTTCCAACATCTAAACATGGATCACCTCGAAGAGCATGTCCAGGGGCTCCAGCAGTTTTCCTGTGTTCTTCTCGCTGCCAGGAGTTGAAACCAGCAGCACAAGGTCCGAGAAGAGTGCAGGGGGTCCAAGGGCCAAGAAATGGACAGGAAGGCATTCTGAAGCAAAATATGACTCTATCTAGAGCAAATTCCACTGACAGGGATCTCACGGTGAAACGTCCAACCAGAAGGACAAGTTCAGAAAGTCCCTGCCGGGTACCTCAGAGGAACGTACCTGAGCCAAAACAAAGGGAGAAGAAAGACGACACCTTCAAGAGATATTCCTCTTCCCCTAGTATAAATGTCTTAAGCCGTGTCACTAGCCGCTCCTCCCTGCGCTCCTCATCTTCCGACTCAAGTGGACGAGCTAAGAGTGAAAAGGACGTGAAACAGAGGCAAAACAGAATTGGATCACGAAACAGTAACAACAAAGTCACCTGGAGGAGGATTCGTGATGAAGATGTTCCCCAGATATTAAAGAGCACTCTCCCACCCACTGCACTGCCTCTGGTGCCTTCCCCTGAAGGGCATAAACCACCACCATCACTGCCAGGAAAACTGCCAACAATTACACTAATATCACGGAAAACAAGTGACGCAACAGTTCAAACCGAGGACTTCTCAACCAATAAAACCAATTCAAGCACCTCCCCTACAATTGAGAAAGGTACAGCCATTTCAGAGGAGGTGGCAAAGATTGCCCTTCTCAGAAAAATCAACATGACCTCGGGGAGTAACTTGCAAGATGGGGATTCTGATGGCTCCCTCAAAAACTACAGCACAGCTTCCACTTCAACCTTTCAGTCTGTGGAGAGCAGCCATAGCGGAGGCGTAGGTCACTTCCGTCAGAGTTCTCCCAGCAAAGCTGTCAGAGTTACTCCCTTCAATTATGTCCCCAGCCCAATGGCCTGTTGCTCTCAAGAAACAAGTCAAGCACCGACGATACCTGAGAAGTCAGGTGAAAAACTTGAGGCTTAGTAACCTAAAATCGGTCACTGTTACAAGCTTGACTTCTGCGTTCTTGATGCTGTAAAAACTCAGGTGGTTTACTGAGCAACATTAATCTCTTTACCTCGGATACTCAGTCTTGTGCTTGCCAGTTGCATCAAAAATTATTTATCTGACGGACATTGTCTTCATTGGCTTTGTATTTCTATCACTTGAAGTCGGACGTAGAAAAATAGGCATGAACTGTAGTATCTCATTGGATTTAATCTATTGTATACGCCATAAAAGTGAAGCCGTCCCTTTTTTTATATTTTTGTAGTTACATACATGAACCATTGCTTGTTTTGTTTTGGACACTTGATCATATGAGATAAGGAATCCAAGTAAGAGTTTAAACAGTGTCTTTATGAACCACAGTGGACGACCACATCAAGCTCTGTATTCATGAAACACAATATGCAAATTACCCAAGATCAGAGACTTGATTACTGGACATGTTGAAAGACCGTATGCCACCAAAACCTGAAAAGACTGTTACAGTAGAACACACATTTATGCATTATGCACAGTATTTCTTGTACGCCATTATGCCACACTGACACTGATTGAGCCCTTAGCCTACACTTTTATTAATGCAGGTAAATACATTTGTGGTAGATCAGCCCAAGTCAGCACAGCAAGAACATAATGTAATCCTCGTTGGTATTTAGTGATACTGTTGTATATATATTTGCAAAGACTCTCTAATGCTTTCCAGTAAGCAAAAAGTACTCCTAGCGCCGCTACTACTAGCATGCTCAATATTCACCACATGTGAACACCTATGTGTTATCGATGTTGAATAATCTTTTCCCCTGAGACATACGTAATATAAATGGAGGAAAAATCATCTCTAATCTTTTGAATTAAAAAAGAGATGTACTTGTTAATTGTTTAGCAACTGTATGTAATACACTAAGGGTGGCTGTACATATTTCTGCTTATTGAATGCTTTGATAATGTCATTTTGTGTATGATCCGCTATGGTTTAAGTCATGAAGAGCAAGAATGATGCGTTGTGGAATATTGAAGAGCACCAATTTAAGATCTCATTTACTGGCTCATCGGATTTGTTGATGCACTTCAACTGCAGTTCACTCAGACCTACAGTGCAAGTCATGTCATGGCTTGAATTACATTTCAAGACATTTGGGGGAAATCAGCAGTAACTTACCATTCAGCTCAATGATGAAAAAGTGCTTTATCATTTAGAAAACGATAAAAGCAGTATTTTCAGTCCTTATCTACAGTTGTATGCAAAAGTTTGGACATCCCTGGCAAAATTACAAATTTTGTTGATTTTTGAAGTAATGTAAACACAGCCTCTGCAGCAAACTGCTTTAACGTAATACTTCTGCAAATAATAAGGCACTGTTACTTTAAGAAGTATTAATACCTTACAAATGAACTGCTAATAGTGGCATGTGTAAAAGTTTGGACACAATACTGTGCTATTCTTGGGCCATTTTGCATGCACAACATTTTTAAGATCAACAGATCATTAATTACATTAAGTCAGGGAGCTGTGAGGGGCAATCTAGAAGGTTTTTTTTTTTTTAAAGTAGTTCATAGTGGAATTTGAAGTTTTGGATCACTGTCCTGTTGTAGAAGTCTCCAGAATTTGCTGGCATTTAGTGGAATCCATTCTTCCGTCTATTCATACAGCATTCCTCATCTTGTTAACTACCACAGTTCCCCTGAAATTCCATTTCTTAAAGAGAATGGAAATTGTGAGCTATAAGAGCTTTGATATCTTTTTATAGCCTCCCCCTTGCCCTGCTTCGTAGGCTTCAGTTATCTTCATTTTCAGATCCTCAGACTGCTGTTAGAGGAGCACACACGTACTGAGTGGTTGAAGAGTCAGAGAACATATTACGCCCCGGCATTATCATCATCTGATGCTAATGGCAATTCTTGATGCATGCAGCCTAATGAGTCGGTTGGGGTTGGGGTTGGGGTTGGGGTTGGGGTTGGGGCCTAATGGGTAGGATACTTGCCTCTGGACCAAGAGGTCATGGGTTCAAATCCTACCTTCAGCATACCACCACTGGGTTCCCGAGCAAGACCCTCAACCCCAGGGAGACTGAACCCTGTAGTTAGGGAATTTAAGTCGCTTTGGATAAAAGCATCTGCTAAATGCCACAAATGAAATGAAGACCAAAACGTAAGTTTTCTGTAAGGCTTTACGGATGTGAGGATGTCCAAACTTTCCTTTTTTTATTTAACAAAATGTGTCATTTGGAGAGGTACCCAAGCTTTTGCACACAATTATTGCTTTGGCTGTTAAATGTGACATGGTCTCTGTAGAATAACAAATACATCATGTGCATTTTCCTCTGAATGTAAACACTCATGTTGTATTTGCTCTACAGAAGCATTCACACAAGAAGAATTTTGTTAACCAAGGCTCTAGGATATGGAACACAGTGGCCGATGAAAATATGCAGGTTTGTTTTTGGAGTGAGATGTAAATGTACTCAAGTCAGAAGACGCATTTTAAACAGTCATCGTCATTCTGAAAAATCTGCTACTACCAAACTAGATATCCCTTTATTTCCGATTCGTTGGAGAGATTATGCACAGAGTCATCAGTGAAAATTTCCTTTTTGAACTGTTTTTGCATTTCACTACTATTATGTAACACATCCACAACCACCTGCTTACTAGTGTACTTTCTTTGGACATGCCAGTATTAACACTGATTTTGTTAAGATATACATAACTCACACTGATTTTGTTAAGAAATACATAACTCAGAATGTGTTGGAGAGCAACAGTATTACTTATTGATGGCCATGGGTTGATTTCCAAAATAAATGTTCTCATCAAGCTTCTGTGTGGATTTCATTTATTAGAAATTTAGTAGGAGTCCAAATAATGTGAAAAAAGTCTGCGTTTTATGTACATCCTACTTTGTTCCGTATATTTGAATATTCGGCTTGTGGACCATGGAATAGCTTCATCATGATCTGTTCAGCTACCTTCCCTTAATTCACAGAAGGGACACAACACCAAGACTGGTACTGTAAGTTCATCACAGTTGAGCAAAATAAAATTAGCTCATTTCAAGTATAATTTATGCCAGAGACATCCAACTACAGGTGGACAATATTATATTTTATTGTCAACATGCTAAATGTTGTTACTGAAATACACAATCTGTTTTTCAGAGTGTGGTTATTATCAGCATTTGAAGAACACTGACCAGGAGCAACTTTCATTACAAAAAGAGCATAATTAGTCCTGTTTAACTGGATTTAGTGCAGAACAGGTGTGCGATATGCTGAATATCATTGAGTTTTTGATAGTAGTTTTGGGGCACTACTACCACATTTAGTCTGTCAAAATACTGTGACACCTAAAAATGTCATAAAAGTACTGTGACATAAATTACTCCATATTACCCACCTTTACACCCCATGGTGGAACTACAGCAGCTGCTATAGCATGATCCAACATCAAGGGACAATATTTAAAAGGCAGAATTATAAAATGAGGCAGGCTTTGGTGGTAAATCTGGCAAAACGAAGTATAAAATAGACTGCAACCCTATATTTAGAACATGCGTCTAATGTAATCAGTATTCAATGCTACAAAATAGTGTTACAGAAAACGATAAGAGATAACAGGTCATGGTCCAACATTTCTAGTTTCTATGAGCAAATGACAGAAATTTCCTCTGGGCTCAATAACGTTTTCTAATTCAGATTCTTAAGTGTTGCTGTTTACAATGGCATTACTAATGACACAACACACTGTAACTACCTAGATGATCCAGCACTTTGTAGTTTGCATCGTGTGGGATATCTAAAGAACAGACAATCCAGATTCCAGCACTAATATAACATTTTCATTCATCATTAACACATATCTTAATCGTCCATCCACTCCCACTATAATCAAAAGAAGTGGGGGGCTCCCAATATCACACAGCGATCTGTTAGATTGCTCTGTCCTTCACGTCTGCTACAGTTTTCTCTAAAGACTCTCCCACCGCTCTGAGTTCTTCTCTTCTCCGTGCCAGGTCACTGCGCGCCTCCTGCAGCCGTTCATTCAGTTCCAGGAACCGCCGGCACTGCTGGTACCTGATTTCTACCTCACTGCTGCTTGATCCCCCCTTCAGGTCTGAAAAAGAACATAATAAAAATGTTGCATTATTTTTTTAAGCTCCAGTTTTTTTAATCCATAAAAAGGTCTAACTGGTAGTCAAAGCAATTGAGGGCTTGTTCTTAATTATGTTATTCTTGTATTAATCAGTTCAGTGTGGACATTGTGATGTTCCCACTGAAGGGGAATCCTGCCGAGTTTTTAATATTTCTGGACTAGTATCAGGTTCTTTCAGGACTCTATTCCTGACAGCGAATCAAGACACTGAACCTCAACCTGCTCCTCGACTCTAGTTCACCTGAGTTTTAGTCACATGACACTTGTACTCACAGTATCAATACCCCTATTTTTGCTCATGTTATTTTGTGACTGCCAGTGGATTTCCCTGCATGCCGAGCATTCCTGTGTGATATTCTGGTTTTGACCTTTTGCTAGTTTCTTTCTACCCTGATTCATTTGTTTACTCATTGGATAACTTTACCGGACTTCGGCTCAGACGGCTTGATTCAGTTTCCTTGCAAGACGTTTTGAATTTGTTCGCCAATCTGACTCCCTTCTGTTTATGGACTCTTGCTTCTGTTTGTGACAACTTAAAATCCATTGAATTTTATATATATAATGTTGATAATGATAAAACTGTGGTAAATACAGTTGGGGCCTACATTTACCCGTTTAAAAAATAATAGCTTTAAAATCTTTAGAAACCTTTAAAACCTTTTTATACATGTAAAACATTTTCTCAAGTTTCAGACAACATATTCAAAATAATTTCATGTGAGCTTTCTGTGAGGAAGCTTTTAGAGCCAATAAACTCTTCAGATGTCAAGTGGACAACTCTGACTTGGTAAGTTCCTTTACATATCACACCATATTGAAAGACTGTTTACATCTTAAACATGAAGAAATGTTGAGAAATCAGTGGAATCCCCCTGTATATTAAACACAAGTCTAGAACAGTGGCCCCCTACCCTGGATATGCTGTCTGGTCCAAGCTTTAATTTACACTACATGGCCAAAGGTTTGTGGTCACCTGACCATCACACTTATATGAGCTTGCTGGACATCCAATATCTAGACCATGGGTATTAATATGGGGTCCAGACTTAGTGAGTGTGTTTGAGAATGGGAACTACCAAACTGTGTTGGACGTTGGCTCTCCAGGTCTGGAGCCGTGCTCCCCTGCTCTAGTTCATTTGGTTTGTCGGTTCTGGACATTTTTACAACTGTTGGCACAAAGCTGCTTCACAAAATCCAGGTCTGAGTTCCTAGTCAGCAAACCAAGGACTTGGAAAAACTCCCTAAGCTGGAAAAAGATACAGCAGGAGTACCAAGACCCATCCTCTGGTTGACCCAGAGAGCGAGAAGGGGAGTCTCTAATGGGGAAAACTAGCAATAGAAGGTTTCAGTGCACAGCTTAATCACTTAATCACAGTCAGTAGATGTAGATTTTGTTGGAGGTTGAGTGAGAAGAAACAGTTACAAGTCAGTAGTTAGTTTTTGTTGGAGTCTGAGTGAGGAGGAATAGTTAAGAGTCAGTAGAGGTAGTGTTTGTTGGAGTCTGAGTGAGGAGGAACAGTTAAGAGTCAGTAGAGGAATTTTTGTTGGAGTCTGAGTGAGGAGGAACAGTTAAGAGTCAGAAGAGATAGTTTTTTTGCAAAGTCTGAGTGAGGAGAAACAGGAGTCAGTAGAAGTAGTTTTTGTTGGAGTCTGAGTGAGGAGTCATTTGAGAGTCTCATCTGCACATCTGCAAACTCTGCTGGTCTTCAACCTACCCAAAAGTTTGTATCTCCAAAGACTCTGAAGACTCATCTGTTCAGAGTATCTCCCTCATAATGCACCTTATTGCACTACTCCTACATAAAAATTTTAGAACTTAGTACCCTCCTCTGGTTGTCACATTTTCCTTAAACTTTCCTCAAATTGTAAGTCGTTTTGGATAAAAGTGTCTGTCAATGTAATATATTGCAAATATCAGGATCCTTTGATCTTTTCACCTTTTTCACTGCACACTGGACTACTTTACATCTTTTGTTTCGTGTGGGATGTAAATCAGAGCCCTGTAGAAACAAGATATATAAAAAAAATCCTTGCAGCCCAGCAGTCCAGTAACAGACTGTGAGCTTCACACTATACCTTCTCCCTCTCCATCCTGCAGCACACTGAAGACCGGGTCAGCCGGGCAGGCTCGGTTTATGTCCTCCATCATCTGCTCCACTGAGGGAGGGTCGGGTCGAGTGGGAAGAACCATCCTCTTTTTACTTTTGGACCCCAGATTCATCTCCACCTGCAACTTCACAGCACCTTAAACAGCTCCTCAGCTGGCTCTGGGTATCTCCCACACTATCACCACACTGCTGCTCAGACCCACTGAGCCTGTGTTTCCCCAGAGTTTAAATAAGACACATTAAATTTCACAACTGATCCACATCTATCGAAGCATCAGACCACTCATATTAGAAGTTATGACGTTGTTGTCAACATGTTACTTCTTCACATTTACTGTGGCAGGTTTTCTAGCACACATTGCCCTCTAGTGACCTGGAGATGGGTGTGTTGGTGTGTGTCTGTGTGTTATTCAATTTTCAGTTATTTGAAATAAGTATATTACACTGACAAATTAAGCCAAATTATTAAAAGATAGTCAAATTAAAATATAACACATTTCTGCTGTAATAGAAGTGATATGTGTATATGAAGTGGCCCCTTATAGTCACACATGAACACAGCACAGCGTGAATTTTTTTCTCTGCATTTAACCCATTCACCAAATGAAGCATTGGGCAGCCAGGAACAGTGTGTGGGGACAGTGCCTTTTTTAATGGTACTTCAGTGGTGCCACTAGCAGTCCTGGGATTTGAACCCACAACCTTCTGATCACAAGGGCAATTCCATAACCTCCAGGCCATTTACAGGCAGTATATACATATGTGTGTGTGTGTGTGTGTGTGTGTGTCATTATGTATTGTTAATAACAATAATAATAATAATGAAGTTGCTGTTAATGCCTGTTGCCACACGTTGGGGCTGGTGAACAGCATGAATGTGCTCATTCCAAGTGTTTCTTTAGCTAAGATGTTTAGCATTCATGTGCTGTGAGTTGGGTAACGCTGATCTATTGAGGGATAAACAGCAGAGAAAACTGGGCCAAACAGTTTCTTTAAGAGTAAGAAGTAAAGAACTGCATGGCCCATACCAGTGAAACTGCTTATTTCTGACGTTACTCAAAATACATACAAGAATTACAAGTACAGTGAAAAATCACAAAACACAAAATATGTTATGTTGAATACAAAAGAAATTTATTGAAAATCAAGTATGTATTGTTGTGAAGTTCTGTTACAAATGAAAAAGATTTCTATTAACATTAGATCAAATCATTACATTCATAAATTAAAGACTTAAAAGGCATAACACTCTACACCCCCAAATGTTAGTCAGATGTCAGATTATGTCCTGAATGTCTTGTTCACGCACACAGAGAGAGCAATTTGGACTACAGAGAGAGAAATCTGGCTGATTTTATGATCATAACATACTAAAGGTCAGCTAAAAAAAGAGTGTATCTCCAGAATATTTAAAGTATAGTTTAGGGAGTTACAGGAATGTGTGATAAGAGTAAAGCTACATCTGAAAAGCAGATACAAATGACCATGTAACACTGTGTGGACACTACTTCAGGTCATCCAAGAATGAAATGTTGGGACAAAGTTAACATAGGATCAGCAATGACAAAGGTCTTTCATTTTTTTGTATGAACGATTTGACATACGCAATCTGGTCAAAAGTATTGGGACAGATGACCATTACACCAGCAGGGACTTTAAAAACATTGCTTAGACTTTAATCTGGAGTTGGTCCCCCTTTGCAGCTGTAACAGCTTCCACTCTTCTTGGAAGACTTTCCACAAGATTTTGGAGTTTCTG
>JBBIGA010000038.1:14380141-14414265 GCA_037576975.1 Alestes dentex
CACACACACACACATTATTAGGCAATAAATAATCAGGTGTTCTGACCTTATAAAGTGTATTTTGTAAATTTGTTTCAGACTGTGTTCAACTCCATGTGTGGCTACAAAACCCAGAAAAAACAGAAATCTTCCCTCATTGCACACATCTACACCGGTGGCTGCCTGAATAAAATCGTGCTGTGGGGGAAACAGAACCTGCTGCTGGTGGGAGGGATGAGCATCGGCTTACTGTGTCTGGAGGTGGGAAGTGCATTCCTTAATACCTTTCATTTATTCTTATTCTTTTGCATATTTTGCTGGAGGTAAAAAAGTTCACTTCCAACATCTTTGTGGTTTAATGTAAAAAAAAAAACAGGCAAACCTCATTTGTAATCTTTTCCAATCTAGTCTCTGCCTCTTAAAATTAAACAGCTGTCCCTATAAGAATGATTCATTCAAGTACAAATGTTTGCAAATCCCTGGTCACATAACTTTTTTTGTTGATTTTCTATGTGAAAATAAGTAGAGATTCTTTATAGAACACATTTCTGTACATGTCCACATTTCTTACTGTTTCTTTGCTGAATTTGACATATTGGGAAAAATACAATTTAAAAATACTTAAACATACTTAAAATATTTAAAAATATTTTTAATTCATTTGTTTGATTTTTTCCAATATGTTAAATTCATCCAAATAAGAGAAACTGTCTTGCAAAATTAGCAGAAAATGTCATGTTTATGTTTGTGCTCTGTAGAAAATGTGTACTTATTTACACTTTGAAAACTAATTAAACATGTAATTCTACCAGGGGCTCTGACTGCATATGTAAATGACTTCTGTTCTGAATGTACGGTCTGTATTTTGCCTTATCCAGTGTTTCTCTGCAAAATTTCTGCTCCAATAACTCCGCTATACTGTTGTATATAGATGTGCTCATGGTTATGACACCACAACCATGATTTGGTCCCTTTAAGCAATTCTGTCTTGCAGTGACTGGGGTACACCACAGGGTCAGCAACAGAAAGCCAAAGAACAGATAATGTGTCAGACTCTGCAGAATGTTTATTTAATCTTAGATTTGACATTTCTTACTAAAAAATTTTAACACAGCAATCTATAATGTAATCTGTAATGATGTATAAGCACTGATAACTATGAACTATGCTTACTGATCTAATAGTGTGATTTTTATCCCACTTTCAGATATTGATGATTGTATTGGCAGCTGTACAGCTTGGTCAAATCCAGAGAGTTCAGCGGCAGAGGAAGAAACCAAATGGTAGAGCAAACAGGAGATGATGAATTCCAAACACATTACTTTACAAAGTGTCGCCTTCATTTATAATGAACACAATGCATAACGTTGGGTAACACTAACCTGCTACATTACTTTGACATAACCTTAGCATAAACATGCCTTAAATCATGGCAGATACTGCACTCATCTATAATGATACTTACCAGCAAAAAGTAAACTGACTGTTAAATTAATGGACATGATCAGTCAAGACAGCATATGACTGCGGAGTTGATAGCATGTCACTGTTACGTACACTATGTGGATAAAGGTATTGGGACACCTGACCATTACACCAACAGACTTTAATGACATTCCTTTCAAACACATGGACTTTAATATGGAGTTGGTCCCCATTTGCAGCTGTAACAGCTTCCACTCTTCTTGAAAGGCTTTCCACAAGATTTTGGCGTTTCTTCGGGAATTTGTGTGCATTCATTCTGTAGAGCATTTATATGGTCTACAGAATGAGTGGTTTTTCCTCAAACTGTGTCCACAATGTCTTGATGTGCTGAAGCCTTAAGATTACCCTTCACTGGAAGCAAGGGCCCTAACCCAAACCCTGAAAAACAGGTTTGTCCCAATACTTTTGTCCATATAGCGCAAAATAGCCATAATAACAATGCAATTAGTGATTTACTGTGGAATAGGATTTTTTGACATATCAAGACAGTAATTACTAGAAAACAAATATTAAGACTTTATATAAATAATCACTATCGTTTCTTGTTTTTCAGTCTAATTCAGTTCATTAGTAAACAAGCCCTCGTTTGCAAGATAATCTTCCACATGCGCAACAATAAATTAAGCTATAATGGACATATTGTACAAACTGTTAAAAAGCTGTGAGCAAGATCTCTGACATTAGATAAATAAGATGATGAAAAAAATAATTTATATTCCAATGAATTCTTTCTTTTTTGCAATGCATTTCTTGTGAATGAGCCCTACTTGGAAACGCTACACTAGTAGTAATGCCATTATGAACCAATCTATTAAATCACCACTGTGCTTGTTCCTCATAGGAGGACACATGTGTTGGACTGTTTTGTTCTGAGCATGCTCATGAAGGCAAACTGAGCTGGATTATAATCTGTGACCCTTCCAATTGAAGTGTGAGGTGGTTCCAGAGTCTTCTCGCGAGATGTTACGCGGTAGTGTGCTTTGAAGTTGCGGAGAGGGTTGTATTCTGCAGACAGAGTGTCTGGACATCGCAAGCCCTCCTTAATGAAAGACCCCTGCTGCGAGATGGCTACAAACCCGTCCTTGAAGGGCACAATTCTGATGACCGCCTCATAGATGTACTGGATATACAGTAAAGACCCTGTAATAACATTTTTACAGTAAGACACAACATAAAAGGAGAAAATGCAAGTGTACAATTTAAAATAAGCAAAACTGTACACAGAGGGTTCATTTAGATACAAAGCACAGGAAACAGACCTGCTTATGAGGTGTCTGACACTGTATGACATACTATTATCGGTCCAAATGGACAAAAGTAGGTTTCATTGTTAAAAACAGTACTATGACAGCATGTCCTACAGTTAACAGCAGTGATGTAACAGAATGCCACACAGTAGGGGTGTCCACTTCTGGTCCTGGAGGGCCAGTATCCAGTACCAATTAGTAATTCTCCTCAGAAACACTCACTACACCTGGCAAATGAGGTGTGTTTCACTTGGTGAATGGGTTAAATGCAGAGACAGAAATTCACACTGTTCACACTGTGTGCTGAGCTGTGCTGAGCTGTGCTGTGCTGTGTTCGCACGTGACTATAAGGGGCCATTTACTTTAAGATAAAAAATAATGCATATAATCCAAACCTGTAGCGACGTCCCACACTTTGATGGTTTTGTCCTGAGATCCAGTGAAGACATACTTATCATTTACAGAGAAAGCTGCACACACAACTCCTTTGAAGTAAAAGCCCTGGATAACAAAAAGATCAAAAACAGAAATAGAGTAACAGTGATAATGCACAGTGCAAATGTATATGCAAAGGGTCTGATCAGTATGTGGCCGATAATGGGTTAAGAGGTCAAAATGTTGAGTAACTGCCATCTGACATGATTTTATATTAATATTTTAGATTTGAATTTCATGCTTAATAGGCTTCCTTATAAAAGAGTGAAATGAATGAAAAGCACTGATCAGTTCTCAATTATCACACTTCCTAAACTGAAATAAACAGCAGAAACTTCGTAGGGAAATACTTCTTTATGGCTTTGTTTTTTTGTGGTTTACCTCTTAACTTTATCATTTTTCATTCGTTCGCTCGATAAAGTTTGTATGACAGCATTATACTCATATTAAAGATTAGGTTTGGGTGCATTTCAGATGTTTTTTATAACGCTAACAGTGATGACATTTTACAGTCTGATTTATTAGTATGATGAATCTTTCTGATTTTATCATGACAGTGGCACAACTGTCTGTGGCTTTGTTTTCTCATCAGGAGGGAATTTGAAGCCTGGAAATGCTGCGTCACAATATTCCCTTAAGCATCCACAATTTTTTGCAGATATCGATAAAACCATATTGGATGACATATTGGCTCTTCAGGTCTTGAGGCAGAGTTAAAGAACTGAATTTGTTAGACTGTGCTTTTTCTAATAATCTCTAGAAAGAACATTACTGCATCTTACAGCACCATTTTATTGGGGTAGTGCACTATAGCCCCCTGTAGATTATCGACAGATTTTCAAATTGTTAACAAACTGTCAGATAAAACTCGGTTGATTCTTAACAATCTTTGAGTTAGAATTTAGAAAACCATTTTAGATTTAGGCTTTGGACTAAGGTTAATTTTAAGGGGTTAGGAGTATGGTCACGTTCATAGGAAAAATAACAAGTTAAACGTTAACAACTTCTCCAGGAAACAAATCAAACCTAAATATAAATTAGATATTCTTCTGCCAGGTTTAATGCACAGTATCCATTTATTTGCTGGATTTGACGTATTGTGGAAAAAAAATACAACAAAATAATGCCATTTTAACAAAGGGCACATTTTAACAATATGTTACATGTACCAAAAATATGCAGAATTGTGTACTTACTAAGTTTGATCAGGGGTGCCCACATTTTTGCATAATATTTAATTAGCATAGAGCTGAATTTACATTAAAGTACCAACAAAATATTTGGTAATTATACACCAGCTCATGGATTGTTTCTTTAGTGAACACATGGCATAAAAAGCAAAGAATGATTGTTGACCCTAATATTCAACCTAACCTTTTCTACCTTGTATTCCATGGTATGGTCCAGCAACAGAGGGGTCAAGTTCCAGAGCTTCTGGACACAGTCCTCTGAGCTGATCAGCGCGTGCGTATCCCAGTTACTCAAGGCCACACAGGTGATAGCTGCTCCGTGGTGGTCCAGCTCTGCTGCTGTGGCGTTTTTGAAGTTGTAGACGGCCACCTCTCCGCCGAGGGTGCCGTATAGGAGCCTGCAGTCATGCAGCAGAGCCATGGCTGACACTGGAGAGTGCAGCAAGGACAGAGAGTATGTTTCAAATGGGCCCTCCACACAAGGGAAACAGTCCCGGGCCGTGATCTCAAACAAGCACACTTTGTCCTCGTAGGCCACGGCTATCCTGTCCTCCCTGGGACTGATGGCCATACTGCGCACCTCAGGCAGGCTCTCTGGAGGGGGCAGGCACAGCGTCTCCTGGGCGAAGGCTAAAGGATAGATGAATATGGTGCCAGTGCGTAGGCCACAAAACAGCAGCTGCTTCAGCTGGGCCAGCTCCATGCAACAAACCTCAGAGGAAACTTCCATAGGGTCAGAGGACATGCCTGCGAAACACAGAAACATCTCTGTTTGGAACTGTTGACGAAAAACGAAAGAGGTGAACAAACACTGACAGAAATCTTAACTTAGGAATGTTTATTAGTACATACTGTTTTTATTAGTACATAACACAGTTGTTGATTTACTATTTAAAGTAACTGTATTATTAATAGGAATTAAGCAACTTAATAAAATTAGATCAAGTAATTACTAAATGATCTAATAAAATTATATAATGTTCTAATAAGGTAGCTATTATTTGATAAATATTTATTCATTATTAGATAATGGCATTTATTACAATTACTATAATGTCTATATAGTACTATAATAGTAATGAGTCAGTAATGAATTTTAACATGTTAAAATTACGCTGATTAATCGCATCGTGGTAGTGGGGGTGGGGTTGGGGGGGCATACCCGTAGCGTAGTGTTCATCAGGTCTAAAATATCGCTTCAGAGCCTTGATAGCACCTCATCCCAGGGCCAGCAGCCAGACACACTGGACCAGACACTCAGACTCAAGCTGAGCTCGTCTACCCGTAATCTACTAACTAACTCCCTGATGGCTTTTTAAAATCATTTGTTTCCTCCTCCCACTTATCCTCTCATTTGTATGAGTGAAATGCATGAGACGCTGAGTGCAGTGTATAGGTACTGTACTGACTGGGGAATGAATGTAAATAATGCTAGTAAATAATGTTTACAAAATTACACCAGTCTCTTCTTTCAAAAAAGAAAAGAACTGGTGGTCTTCCCTGATATGGGCCCTTTAATCATTCTCACTGTTACACAGCTTTCACATTAGTATCCATGCCGTCATTCATCATGCTGGACACATTTTATCATCTGTTTTACAGTGCCCTACTAATGGTTTGAAATAAAAAGTTGCATCGTAGTAGCATCACAGTATAGTGTTTTTATTTACGCTTCTGCAATGAGAACAGTTTCATTTTGTTAGAAACACCAATATCCTGACTGCTGGCATTTAACAGGTTGCCATGGTGTATAAAATTGTTCAGGGGTCTTATGAGTAAATGTCATGTACATATTTACACAAATTACTACAAATCTGAAATGCGCCAGTGGGTTTTACCTTCATAGTAGTTCCATGTGAACACTTTCCTTCTGTCTTCTTCTCTGATGAAATGTACAGTGTTGCCATCTTTTGATATGACCACTAATGGGCAATTGGCTGGAATACACGTCTGGCTTTTATGTTTCGGATCGTAGTCTAGTCGCCACAGTTTGAGGCGATTAGAGCTGGTTGAGGCAGTGATGAGTGCACCGTTGTACACAGACACAAACGTGACAGGAGAGGCCATTCCACTTAGAGAGTCCAGCAGCTGTCCAGTGGTTAAACCCCAAACCTTTAATTATAATCATAATGTTTCGGTCATTTGGATCTCTCACTTTATACAGAAAGAAGAATGTTGTTGTTTGACTATTATTAGATAATTTATTATTATTAGATTAGGTTATAATTGAACATGCAAGCAACAGATTGGTACCAAACTTGATTTAGCCAAACAGATAAGGTTTTTGATCTTATGTTGGTGGGTACCAAAAAAAAAAAAAAAAAAAGATGGGATTATCTGAAACTGACCCGTATGATCTGGTCCCGAGAACCAGTGATGACCCTGTTTTCATGACTGCACGAAACAGCTGATAAAACTGTGTCCTCGTGCTGGAAGCCTTGGGCTCTCTGCACAGAGTTTGGCTTCACATGTAGCACAGCCAATGTTTTCTCACACCCTTCGTTAAAAAAGACAACAGTAAAGACCAATGAATGTATCTGGGGTCATTCCATGCCAGCTCATCCAGAGATTCACCTTTTTCTAGCAGTTACTTAGTCTAAAGCTAGTTTATTTAAAATGAACATTATTCTCAGTGCTTTAAGTATACACCGTTAATATTTTGGCTCAGTTCAGTACATGTAATTTAGAATCAACTGGGGCAAACATTAAAAAAAAAAAAAAAAAAAAATTCGCTAAAAAACTTTGTAGCACAACTTAAACCAAAGTTTTACTTGAATGTTTACATGAAAATTCATAATACGACCTAGGCCCTAGGTGAGCAGGCATGAAATGACTCCATATTCATATTCATACCACTATAAAAGCTTTTTAATTTCTAGAAGACTGCCATGAAATCCCTTTTTGAATTTTTTGCACACCTGGTACAAAATCATTAAGCCCTCAGGGCCCACTTTAGTAGCAGTCTCTACTCTGAATTGCTTGAGGATGAACCAAGTTTTAAATTACCTGCAAAAATGTTTTTCTCATCATTGGAAGAACACAGAAATGAAGCGGGAGCAGGAAGCTCAACATTGGCCAGAATACCAGAGGCTGAAACCTATGGACAACGGTCAACAGGAAAGTTACATCAAGGTACGCTGGGAAAAATCTGTGTTAAAAGTAAAGGCATGCCCTTTTAACTTAAACTGAATATTTACCAAGTACAGCAAGCGTTCCTGTGAGGCGATGAGGAGTTTTTCATGTTTTGTCAGCGTGACAGCGCTGGTTACAGTGACTTCCTGAGCAGAGGTCAGACGGTTGTGGGATTTCTGTAAGCCAGTGACTGGGTCATAGAGCCAGAGCTGGCAGTCACTGGACATAATCGCCACATCCTGCCCCAAAACAGCAAGCACCAAACTCTCCACATTCACATCAACTTCAAAAAGAAAATCTCCAGTGTCTATGTTCCAGGCTTTGACCTACACATAAAAAACAGGTGAAAACAAACATACATGAGTTATATTTTTACAATTATCCATTCTTTATACACCGTATGGTATATGGTACTGGGACGTTCCACTCTTCTTGGAAGGCTTTCCACAAGATTTTGGAGTGTTTCTGTCCGAATTTATGCCCAGTTCATCCCAAAGGTTCTGGATGGGACTGAGGTCGGGGCTCTGTGTGGGCCAGTCAAGTTCTTCCACACTGAACTCATGTTTGTGCACTGGGACACAGTCATGCTGGAATAGAAAAGCTTCTTCTCCAAACTGTGGAAACATGGCATTTGGCGTCCAAAATGTCGAGGTATACTGAAGCATTAAGATTAAGACCTTGACTGGAAGTAAGAGGCCTAGCCCAAACCCTGGAAAAACATGTGTCCCAACACTTTTGTCCATATGGTGTATATAAGTCAGTGCATTTACTGCATGAACAAAACAGTTAAATAGAACCATTTGGATTCTATTCAATTCGGTTCCAAAAAGCAAACTCTGATCTCTGTGAGAGTGAAGAACCTTTTCAAAGCCCCCAGAAAATATAGGCTCTATGGCAATTCATGTTTTTTTTTTTCCTCTTTTCTGATGCCAAAAGCCATTTAGGAACCTTCATTTGTACTAGTGTAGGATTGACTATAAGGTCTGGAAGCTCTGAACAAAAAAGAAAGCAAGTCTCTCGTACCTGGCTGTGTGTGTTGGAAAGGAGCACAGCTCTGGACTCGAGGACATGGATGTTCTCCGTGGTCCATGGCTGCACTGAGACTGCAGCCTTAATGCAGTAGAGCTGTTTTCCACTGCACACACTCCACTTCCTAATACAGCCGTCTCGCCCAGCAGACAAACACTGACCAGCTTTATCTAGAAGTTTCAAACACTGCACAGCACCTGCACGAAGTGTGTTAAACCACACACACACACACACACACACACACACACAAATCAGTTTTAAATTAATAATAATAATAATAATAATAATAATAATAATAATAATAATAATAATAATAATAATAATAATAAAAATAATAATAATGTTTCCAAAGACTTCATTTACGGGGAAAAAAATCTGTGAAATAAACAGATTGCAGTCAAAAAAAGAAACTGAAATAAACAGACAACAACATTTTGTATAAAAACAATAGACCAAAAAGGAATAACAGAAAAAAAACACAGCGAAACTGAACTAAAGGACAGTAACACATTTAAAACATTGTTGGTTTAGTCTCCTGGCTGAGCATAGAATTATTCGTAATGTGATCGTAAACAACATCATCAGAGATGAAGAAACTGAAAACTTGAAATAAAACTTTACATGAATGTTCTTAACACTCAAGGACTGTGATAAAAGGAACTGGTGTCTGGCCTAGTGTCCTCTGTGGAAACAGGTATGGGGCATTTTAAGTGCATTTTAAATCTCCACAGCTGGACCCAGGATGTTTGTCCAGTGAACAAAGTGTCTTTTATTAGAAATATTTGTTGCTTCCCAATAATCATCCCTAAAAAGGGGCACCTCAAGTTTCAGTCCTTATAGGTGGCAATATGACTAATACGTATATTAATGATATTGCCACCTCCATTGTGGACTGTAAAGTACACCTCTATGCTGAAGACACCCCCATGTACTGACCAGCTGAATCTGTTGGAGGAGCAATTAAAAGATTTGTTCATCCCTTACAATCTGTGTGGAGTTTGCATGCTCTCCCTGTGTCTGCGTTTGTTTCAGTGGGAGCTCCGGTTTCCTTCCACAGTCCAAGGACATGTGTGTCAGATGAAATCAGTTATTTATTTATTCATTTATTTCTTCTGAACCGCTGCTGATCTTTTGCACATATAAAGCACACAACTGCATTCCAGTGTTAATGCTTCCCAGCTGAAGTTTTTGAATGTTTAAAATTCCCTTGTACCTTTGCACAATATTCTGAAGGTTAAAAATCACATTGTATCAATTTTTTATTTCTTGTTTAGAGCTTATATTAATAGTTTATTAAAATATGCTTACTCTATATAGCTGAGATGACAATAAGGTTCACTTTGACTTTGACTTTTGAAATGGAGATGCCAATTTGCCCCTAGGTTTGACTTTCTGACTTAATATGCGTGGCTGCGAACCTGTCTGGGGTCTTTCTCTGCCTTTTGCCTACAAACCCCCTGAGACCCTGCTTAGGATACATGGCTTAGAAAATGGATGGACAATTAATAATTTTATCATGTTACTTTTATTGTTTCTTTTATTTTATTGTTACATTCATGTGTGTTATTGTGTGATTTGATTATTTGTGTGATCTTACATTTATTCTAATTAGTTTTATCTTATACATGATCTGATTGATTTTAACTATTTTTCTTACATTTTACTGAGTGAAAATGTCAACTAACCTGTGTGTCCTACAAATGTGTGAAGCACCTCCAGGTGCTTTAAGTCCCAAGCAGTCATCACTCCATCCTCAGAACCTGCCATCAGTATATTCCTCTCGTAGCAAACATCAACTGCAGTGACTCCTGCAAGAACAAATCAAAACAGTCACTATGTGGGCCAAGAGCTAAGAGACTGAATTCAGTACTGCCTGCCATAAATCTTTGCTGGTGCGTGGCACACTAATCATAGGGTTATAAAAATGCAAGGATGCATCACGATACTGATGCATAATGATGCATGACAATGCAAAAACAAAAAAGCCTGGTTTTATCATAAATTACACTATTGTGTTTATAGTACTTCCAGTCATATGTGTGTACTTACAAAAATAATTTTAGATTATCCCAAAATAATCATATTAAATAGTGGGGATATCTAAGATTTCATGGTGCACTAAACTGTTTCCTAAAAATGTTATTGAACCAAATGGCTGCAAGGTGAAAGACAGAATAGACAGAAGGGAAGTAGACAGAAGGGAATCATTATAACCAGCAAGCTTAAGTGAATGTATCCTACCCAATGAAATCTCAGGAAGCAGGCTACTGTTTTCAAAGCCAATGATTTTTAGAATTTGCCTTACCTTTGGAAAAACTACTAAGAGTGTTTTTCAAAGGCCCTCCTGGAGCTTGCATGAAGCTACACTTGGGCACCAGCACTGGGTCTTTATAGGAAGCAAACCAATCCTGGCACTGTGAGCACAGGCGTCCAATCAGAGTGGGGTACGCGTGAGCGAGAGCCTGAAGCCTGGCAGTGATCTCAGCGAACAGCAGGGAGGGGTCTTTAAAAAGAGCAGATCATGGTTAGTACATTAGAAGATGTCTAAAAAAGTGTTGTCTTGAAAGTTCTTGGCTCATATTCATTTATGAAAAATTATAACAAATCAGGACATGTTTGCACATACTTTACTTTTACTACTTACACACATTTCATAAGGCACACCTATCTTGGATCAGTACTTATTACACACACACACAAATACCTACGCACATACCCACACACACACAAACACGTACGCACATACCCACATACGCACACGCACGCGGACAAACACACACACAAATATGTATGGAACATTCATATATACCTACAAATATAGTTATGACATTTCTGACAGTGTAGATAATAAACTCACCGATATTTCCATCAGTAAAATCTAAGGTAGGCTTCAGCAGCAGAAAGCAGTCTCGGATCAGTTGTATCTCAGGGCAGTCCATGACATCAGCACAGAGTGACAAGTCCTGGATTACACTGGTCACTCCACAGTTTAAGGTCTTACAGTACAACCAGTCCAAACTCCCTGGAAAAAAACCCCCAAAATGTTAATGTGCATCAGTTGTTAATGTGATACTGTGATTAAGTCAAAATATGTTTTCTAATGTCATTTAAAAATGACAGCTGGGCTGATAGTAGCCTAGTGGGTAAAACGCTTCCCTGTGAACCCGATGACCACAAAGTTGCAGGTTTAAACCCCCCACTTTCTACCACTGTGTTCTTGAGCAAGACACTTAACCCTCAGTTGCTCCAGGGGGGACTGTCCCTGTAACTAAAAACTGTAAGCCGCTCTGGATAAGAGCATCTGCCAGATGCCACTTTACTTCAAATTATGTGAACATTTTGTGGCGAATGGGTCAGAAACGGTCCTTTAATCTCATTACATTAACACATGCAATGTAACGTCAATGAACTTTATTATTATATATAGTGCGTGTGAAAAGCTAAGCCCAGTTAATGTTGATATGCAGGCATTTCTCATGTTTTTCTACATATTTATTATCCATTATCTATACTATAAATAAAATTACAACAAAAAATACATAATAAAAATGTTATATGTAATTTGAATATTGCTTGGTTAATTGTTTATGTATTTTAATAATGCCCATCCAAAAGGCCTATAGTATTACCTGCTGGGGGTCTAAATTGAAAACCACAGCACATTTCTCATCATTTTCTATTGTCAGTCACTGTCTATTAAATCTTTGTTTTTTTTTCTAGTGACATAAATGGCAAGACAATTCTGTATATGGCAAATAATAATAATAATAATGAATAATGATTCTGCTTCTCACCCAGCAGTGAATGGCGCAGCTCTTCCCATTTTCCAGCATGTAAAAGGTGAAAGGGCAGCTCGTGTAGTTTCCTGAGATTGGCGGTTCCTTCAGCAAACCACAAGGGCTGCGACGGCACCTGGACAAAACAAAGCAGCTCAACACTTTTCAGGTGATATAGTCATATAATGGGGTAAGTATAATGATGTTACAGCTAATTCAGCCCTGAAGGTGCATGAGGTACCTTTCTGTCAGCATTCAGTTGGGTCATTAGTGGAGGCAGACTTATGGGTTTCAGATGGCCCTGACTCCACTGACCAGAAAAGTACTCGCTGAGAACTGTGTGCATTTGGACTCTCAGCTCCATAGAAAGATATCTCTCCTTCACCATCTTGGTCAGTAGCCTATAAAAATTGAAGTCTGGTCAGACACAGATATATCCCACAAGCTTCTTTCATGCTGGAAATCTTCACATAAATATGAGAAAAAGTGCAATTTTAGAATTCCTGGTGATCTTTTTTTTTTTTTTACAAAAGATTGTAAAGGCCAAACCAATAAAGTGCTGATCCTGTAAAAAGACTAAAAATTACCTGTGGGAAAACCCTAACACAACAATGCCATTTTCCCATCTCTCCACTAGGTGATCCCCTAGGTCATGTCTGAGCCGAGCCCAGAGAAGTGGAGGGAAGCATATGAGTGTATGGCTGGGGGGCAGCCGGCCCCTGTAGACCTCTGACAGAACATCATTATCCAGTGACAAGACATCCCGCAGTTCTCCCTCTGACAAACCAAATCTGAGAGCAGATTGATATGTTACTGAATGCCCTCAGACACCTCATATTCCCAAATCTTTTCAATGTAGTTTTGCCAGAATTCATATTGTTTAGCAAAACATCCAACACATTTTCCCCATACAATGAACATAGTCAACAGGCCAAGACACATCTGATGTCCAAAGTTACCCCAATAATAAACACTGTACAATCTGCATTCCTAAATCATTGCATTAAGTTAAATTATGTACCTTATATATTATATTAAAAGTGAATATATATCTATCTATCTATCTATCTATCTATCTATCTATCTATCTATCTATCTATCTATATATATACACACACACACACACACACACACACACACACACACACCACATACCAACATGCACAGTCTTACATTACACCAGCGGTGTTGTTTTGGTGACTTCCCTGTTCAGAAACACCTGGTTCACCTCGCCAGTTAATAGTCAGCTTTAGTGAATGTGTTTGAGGAGGAGAACCATCAAACTGTGCTGGGGGACCTCCAGGACCGGAGTTTGACACCCCTGCATTACACTTTAAATTTTTCATGCATTGTTACATCTCCCCAACAACGGCAAACTTAGTTATCCATGTTTTCTTGATGTAAGCGCACTATAGCACTAGTTTCTCAAAGCACTGTCACCGTCAGAGCAACAAATGACTTCTGCAATCTGCGACCAGGGTGTTGCAGAGTAATTAAACGCTGGACTGAGAAGGAAACTGAAAAGCTATTTAACAAGATTTGATCAGTAAATTTATCGATGATAATCCCTAAATAAAAATGACTGCAAAATCAAGAGAAACACTAACTACACTAAACCGAGCAAACTGTTTATACTGCACAGTGAATACAGTTTTATTTAACTGGCTGTACTGAATCCAGAGCTAAAACAAGACCACCTTTACCTGGTTGTAAGCTTTAAAGTTTAGAAGTTGACTGAATTTTTTATAACTTCTGCATTCTCTATTTTCTGTGAGCGGACTACGTGCTCTCAGTAAAGCTGATTGAGCAGATCAAGGCGTAGGTTATAATGATGAGTATGTGAAAGTATGTGAACACCTCATTCCACATATAAGTCATTCTGGCACGCCTCAACAAACGGTCCATGCTTGACCATATCAGAACTGAACCATTTTGTGTCATTCTGTTAGCCCCTGGGTCAGTATGAAAAATCCCACATTTCTCTGGCCTAGTTCATATAATTTAGAAGCTACACTGGCTTGAAATGTAATGAGATATTTCTCTCGATTGCAAAAAGGTAGGCCATTTGCAGATTCCTCTGTCTTGGCAACAGTAACATGTAGGCACCTGAAAAAACTGTGACAATACAAGTCTTTGGCCTAACTCCAAATATGTATTTATTTTGCTTGTAACATGTACCCATCTTAAAAAATTCTACAAAGGGAGTATCTTGTTAGCATTGTAAGTATGGCCATCTGAATTTTGTTTTGCATGTTCTTACCACTTCATACACCACAACTGCACTGATCAGGGAAGTTCCGTATCAGTGGTCCGATCTACAGGCCTAGAATCTCAAGAGGAAGTAAAAATACTGTGACTTTCACTGTCATTCGAAAGTTCTAGGCTCCCTTTACAACATTAAAACAAAAACAACAGAAGTGCAGTTGTATAGTATGGAGTAATTAATGAATGCAAAAACAGTTTGGTGACCATACTTACACTACTGACAGATATAGCCCTTGGGTGTAAGGGTTAAAAATTTTTTTTAATTATGTTAAATTGGGTACATGCTACAAGCTCAATAAATACAGGTCTGAGATTCGGCCAAACACCTGTATTTCCTAGGTGTTACTGTTACAAAGATACAGGCATTTGAAAAAGCCCGACCAAGCATTTTTGCAAACGAAGGAAAATCTCATTACGTTTGAAGTCAGTATAAATCCTAAACTACAGAGCAGAGAAATTCTGGATTTTTCAAACCGTTTACTCATGATATGGTTTGAAATGTTGCTAACTTTGGACACTGAACATGTCTTGGTTGAATGACTACATTCGCAGCAATTAAAAATTGCTTCAATTTCATTGTTGTTGAAATGTAAACTGTTAAAGCAGATATAAGTCTTCTGTGGGTGAAAAGCCAACCTCGATGAGGCGATGTAACCCAGAGCATGGCGGACAAGCTGTTTGCCATGCTTTACTTCCAGGGCCTGAAGCAATAGTGAGAGCAGCTCTGTTACTGAGTTGCCTAGTCGAATATCAGACATGGTGGTGTAGGAAGACCACTGCTTCGCCATGTCCAGCAGCAGTTTCAGATGTAAGGGACAGCCACTTTTGTGAAAGCTGTGGAGGACGACATCCACCTGCTCTGAGGTGACCCTTCGACCGGCAGCATTCATATAGGCTTCAGAGATGAGTTGGCCTTCCTCAAAGGTCAGCGGCTCTAGTTGAAAGAAATATTTATCGTTGTTAATAAGTGCTGTCAGGACCTCCAAGGGAGAACCTTTGTCCATCGTAGACACCACTAAATGTACATTGGGTGGAATTTCTTTAGGTAGCCAGTGCAAATTATGCCCACAGCTGGGCTGGGACATTTGGTCCAGGGAATCCAGTATGAGCAGAAGTGTTTCTCCTTGTTTGGACACCTCCCGCAGCATGGCATGGAAGAACATCACCAACTTGTCGTGTGTGTTTGCAGTCTGGGGGCAAGGGGCTGGCATCCCAAACGCTGCACACACCTGCATGCAGATCCCTTTGAGGACAGAGTCCACGTCCGAGCTGAGTGGAGACGTACCAAGCAATCGCAGGGCAACCACAGCTTGTTGCTCCAGAACAGCCCGCATCTCCTGCGCCAGCTTGCACAGCAATGCAGTCTTACCACTTCCTGAAGGCCCATAGACCACGAGAGGCGCGTGGTAGGTATTTGAGGACTCCCACATTGTAAGACAGAGCTTTCCCAGGACACCATCTCTCCCACAGAAAACAGCACACTTCTCATTCCTCAGTTCTGCATGATGGAGGAGCTCCTGCTGAAGCCAAAGCCACCCTGGAGCTGTGGGTGGAACCGTTTTCTTCCCAGTCTTCCCCTTTATTTGAGACACAATCTGCTTACAGAAGCTTACTAGATAGTCCTTGTGTTCCTTGCGGGTCACATCAATGGCATTCTTGCCAAGCTCTATGCGGTGGAGGGTGAGGTCACATGAGCAGGCGCTGTAGATGCGCTGTTTGAGATTGCTCAAGAGCTCCTGGGCTTCAGTGTCCAGGAAGCCGTCCGCTGTGACATCTAAGAACTTAGAGACATGTTTCTGTTGCTCAGTCTTCTTCAGGTGGGGCAGGTCCCGGACAAAGACCACAGCGGCCTGTTGAGTCTGGAGAAAACCCTGTTCCACCTCCCACTCCACCACTGAAAACAACAGAGAAAAATGACACAATTCACAAGTACTGTTTCTGTTAAATGTACACTACCCATCAAAAGTTAGGACACGCATTGTCATTCAACGATTTCCTTTGTTTTTATTATTGGTTACATTATAGATTAATACTGAAAACTTCACCTATTGCTCTGATGACAGCTTTGCACACTCTTGGCATTTTTACACTCAGATTCATGAGGAATCGACCTGGAATGGTGTTTAATAAACAGGTGTTCGGGTTGGTACACAGTTAGTGATCCTATTCCACATTATGGCAAGAACCACTTAACTAAGTAAAAAAACAACAGTCCATCGTTACCTTATTACAAAACATATTCTGGTTTGTTAAACTTTTTTGTTCACTGCATAATTCCATGTGATCCTTTGTCATTTTGTTTGTTTTCAATATTAATCTACAATGTAGAATATAATAAAAACAAAGAAAAAACATTGAATGAGAAGGTGTGTCCAAACTTTTGACTGGTATTGTACACTGAATATCAAAAGTTGGAGGACATGGTTCTTTTGAAACATTGAAACATTTAGCAATTTAGCACTGAATGTAATTCAAAAGATTGGGTACCCTGGAAAAATTACTTTATTTTTATTTTCTAAGTGAAAATAAGTAGACGTGCTCTAAAGAGAACACACTCCTGCACATTGCTGTTAATCTTGCAAACTTAATTTTGAAAAATGCAAAAGTTATGGTACATTTATATAAATAAGAATTTTTTTTCTTCTTGATATGTTAGTCAACAAAGAAAACAAGCTCATCTTAATTAAAAGGAACATCTACCATTTTTTATTCAATGAAATCATTAAGATGTAACCAAAGTAATTTAGAGTAGTTTGATGTGAAATGTGCCATTCCAGAGAAACCCAGCTGTTCGCAGTATTTTTTTTTTTTTTTTTTTTTTGGCGACAACACTACCCCGGTCCCCATCACCACCATTGTAGTTTTCTTTGTAATTACCATTTCCTGTTTAAAGACCCTGAATGGCTTTGTTACATATGAAAAATTAGAGGAATAATCCTTAAAAAGCATTTTGAAAAGATGATGCACTAAAAAAATTGCTTAAGATTTACAGGATACAATCGTTCTGTTCAGTTGCATAAGAATAAATCGTGTTTTACTGAAGTAATGCTTGCTAACTAAAGTAAAGTGAAAAACAGCAATTTGTTAGAAAGATAATTTTACTCAGGTGCAACCAGTTACTCAATGATGCAAGCATCATTTTTTTCAAAGAATCTTTTTTTTTTCCAGTGTTGGCCGTGTACCTTTATAAATTGATAAATTCTCTCACATGACTTGAAGAACTTGTGCTTCTTTTCAGCACTGATGTCTCCATCCTTCTCGGCCTTCAGCGCTGCGGTGCATAACAGCTGCAGCAGCCGAGCTTCTGTGAGGTTCCAGGAGACGATATCTCCATCCCGCTTTGGTCCAGCCTCAGATCCTGCGTCGTTATAGTGAGGATAGTGTGTGGTGACTGGCTGAAGGACATATTTGGGTGGTACTGAGTTGCTGTCTTTGATGAACCATTGCTTAAGAAGTGTTGAGCCTTCTTGGTCCATGGAAAGTTTACTGAGCAGAAGCTCAAATTCATCCTCTGGTATGAGACGAGGGATGGAGCGGTGTCCATACTGACTGCCTACCAGAGCCTGTAAATACCAGGAAAACGAAAAAAATAATTTGGTAAACAATGTGTCTGATCCATAACCCAGATTTTTACGATGGAAATTGATGGCACTACTTACAACAAAATTAGGTCCAGCTGACACTTTTTGACATAACTGTATCTCCTGCAGACACAGCTCGGTTGTCATGTGATCAGCACTGATAAGATCACTCACACCCCATCTGAAATCCACAGCCTAAGACAGTTGAATGTTTGTGGAGGTATTAGAAGCAGAAAAGGAAATCGATATCAGACTTGTAAGAACAGAGAACCCAAAATTGCTGTGAATTAGGCCTCTATCACAAGTGCATGTTTTGTAAGTAGAGGAAAATGTGACAAAATGATTGATCATGGTAGCTAAATGTGTAATGCAGCTTCAGGGAACAGATAGTAGATTGAAAAACACTGAAGCATTCCTTTAAAGAACCATGTTTGTTTAGGGAAACAACAGTGGTTCTTCTGCGGTAGTGATTCCCAGCCCCTGTACTGGAGGACCTTCTATCTTGAGGTCTTTTCCACTCACTTCAACACAGGAAGGATTTGTTAATTAGCTTGTTAAATAGTCGAGAACAGGAGAGAACACTAAACTGTGCAGGACAGGGGCACTCTGGGACCACAGCTGAAGCAGTGTTCTATGGCATCGCTTCACACAAACTTTTTGCTGGATCAATAACCCCAAAATACTCACTCTACTATGTCATTCTGCAGGGTTAGAATAAACTGCCCTGAGCAATGCATGGATATATCTATGATAAGAATCCTGAGATCTCAGAGATCCCGCTATTTTTTGTTCTGCATTCTGATATTTGAGGGTTAAAATGCAAGCACAAACCTCAAAGATAAACCCCAGACTCTGACAGTAGTCCTGAATCTCAGGATAGGCCTTGTCCCAAAAGGCAGTTCTTTCACTAGTCAAATCTGGCCAAGGAAAATGAAATGTACACATCACAAATGTTTCCCCAAGAGTAAAGATACAAAACTGTCTTGTCACATACAGTTCGTACTTATTAGGCACAATGAACAAGCAATTTTATCTTAAAATTCTTAACAGGAACCATAAAACTGAACCTTTTATACATCTTAAGTAAATTATGTCCACAAGTATCTGGACAGCCCTTCCAATTAGCAGACACTAGCATTCAGTTGAGAACACACACAGCAGCCCATGAGTTTAAGCCTGCTGCCTATTGGCTGGAGGGGTCTGAAGCCCCCCATCACTGGGCTTGGCTGTGGAGTAGTGGAACTGCTGTCTCTGGACTGATAGAGCTCCAATACCTTTAATTAGGAGTGGCTTTCGTGATCCTGAACATCTGTACCTGACCTCACTAAAGCTCTTGTGGCTGAAGGCAATCAAATCCTCACAGCAATGTTCTAACATCTGTCTAGAAGACGTTACTAGAAGAAGTTTGTCTAGAAGACGTTACTGCAACAAAGGGGGGACAAATTCCTCATAAATAGCTGACACACCAACACGATATGTTATTATTGCAATACATGAATACTCTGTAGAATGAAGCAACACTCCATTACCATCAGTGTAAAGAAATGGTCTTTCTTATGAGCAGTACCTGAGAAAGCTGAGCTGATGAACACTCGCACAACATTGGACAGAGGCTGCAGACCTTGTATGTCCTGTCCCCGCAAGACCTCCACTGGTACAACTTCCCTCAGCTCCACCACAGCCATCCCTTCTGCACACTTTCACAGAGCTCAGCCCACTACCTGCTCATCTGCTCAAATCTTCACAGCATAACATCACACCTTCGCATGAGGGTGAAGTAAAAGGCAAGTGCACTGCTGAACTTAAAATGAAGTTAAATTCAAGCACCCTGGCAAAGCGGCATACACAGCTTACCTTGCAGCTCTAACTGAACAAGTAGAATAGACCAGTTGTTGGGGTGTGTTCATCAGAACATGTTTGTGCTCTACTCAACTCGTCATTTCATCCACAGAGATCAAGTACACCAGGAGGAAGCTTTGTTTACCACCCTCTCCTCGGCATAGTGATGGGTTCCCTTAGGAGAGGTAGCAGCTGCTGTTCCACTTAATTACCTTGCGCAGGTTAGACAGACTAGCAGCCTTTCAGCATAAACTGTGACTTTTGAGTGTTGCAAGGATCCTTAAGTAATTAATTACCTTTGCAAAATGGGTGCATACAGAGTCTTTATTTAAAGTACATCAGAAAATCAGCTAATGTATTTTATATTTGGTTGACTTTCAAACATAGTTCAATGAGTTCCTTAACCTAAATTTGTTACGAGTACTTTAATAATTCCAAAAATTAAGGGAACCCTCATCTCCACTATGTAGTAATTTTGCCTATGCATCAATTAACTGTGACCATGTGCAATGTTTGTTCCCTTGTCTTGGCCTCAAGCTGCTCAGAAGCCCTCAGTAGATCGTGTGGTCCTTAGGGTATCTATCAAGGGACTTAATTTGTTCTTGAGCGCACCATGTTGCAAATTGTATAGCAAAAAAAAAAAGCTTGATTACATGCAGAGCTGAATTTGCTTCAGGCGTAATTATGCAACCAACAGATGATGGAAAACAGGGTTTGATAGTAACCTCGAATCCTCAGGAGTGCTGGGCATCACGTGTGCACCAGAATAAGGCTAAGAAATCACATCAAATTATGCTGTTAATATTTCATTTCACACAGTATTTATTATAATTAATTGAATGGATGTTCTAGTAAGACTCTTTCAAGATTCTGGTTGAACTTGTGACCAAACCAGGACAATAAATTCATGAGTCGAGAGATCTTTTTGGTAAACCGTTTCCCCCCCCTTCACTTGGTTAAATACAACTTTTTTTTTTTAAAACAATGCTCCAAGATTCAAAAAAAAAGAGAAAAAACTGCATCATACTGTGGTGATTTGTTCTGATGGCCTAAGTGAAACTTCAGGATTCTGATTCAGAAAAATCTGAGCAATCAGTCTCTAGTGTCTGTGCGGTAATGTTTCCCAGAGAGGAACTGATAACGGAATCTACTGTGCTAGTAACTGGTCAACAGGCACACGGCGTGCCCGACTCCAGCTCCACTGACAGTCCTTTGCTCAAGAGGAAGGCTTCTTGCTTGGGCTCTCTTCCTAGGAACTTCTTCAGCATTTCAGCTGCGTCCTCTGAGCCTCCAGGCTTCAAGATACAATTCCTGTAGTCCAGACCCACCTGAAGGATATAATGAATTACCATTAGTTATTGCTCTTCAAAGTGCAAGATACTGCTTAATACAAGTACTTCACTTTAACAATTAATACAATAGGGTGCTCTTTTCATGTCAAGCGATTCTCAGATGTCCAGTAAAAATGACTAACTACTATTAATGGCACATTGTCCTGACCTTGGGGTTCATGATGCCCTCCTGTTTGAAGCGGGCGTAGAACATGTCCATGGAAAAGACTTCACTCCAAAGATAACCGTAATACTGAGCATCATAACCACCTGCCAGATGGCCAAAGGTGGCTGGCATGTTCGTACCTGTAAACAACGTTAGAGACAATACAGACTGTCAAATTGCATGTTAAGTCAAAAGACAATCATCAGTAAAAGATTTAGCCAAGAGGATGAAAGTGTGTTAAATGTTTTTAATTTGTAGACAAATGTATAACAATGCTACTACGCTAGTCAGAGACACTATTTTGGAATGTAGTAAATATGTAAGAGATGTAGGAAAAAAAAACATGTAGGAATGTAGGGAAAAAAAAACCCTTTGAGAAATATTCCAAAACAACTTTCGAACTGTACCTTTTTTATTTACATAGCAAAACTCAGTAACACTCTAAAAGGACTCACCTGGAGTGGCAGGCACTCCTAGAATTTCCTGACAGAGCTTGGCATACTCCTCTGCTGGATCCACTCCTGTCTTTGTGTGCAGGGCTTGGTCTACTTTGGCCAGTACAATCTGCCTCAAGTTGAACAGACCTGTTAAACACACACAAACAACAAACAGCTTTTGTTAAAGAAAGTCCTTTCATCTGTCTTTTTCTCTCTGGGTTTGGCTACACCATTATTAATGGCTTTATGCTAATATACAATCCACAACCAGTCCACAGACGGATTAATTAGAAAGACTTTATTCCTTTTTACAAACCAAACTAAAATCAAACACGCATTAGAATATGACAGGAGTATAATGATGCATAGACACTGCGGCTCATTTACCGTTTGAAAAACATTTGGCAGTTTTCTGACAAAAGCATACCAGTCAAGGTCAACCTAAAATCAAAATTGTTCTTTTTAAGTACAATTAACCATAGGTCTGATGTTTTGTAATCTTTAATCAACATGTAATAATTGTGATTTAAAATGTCTTCTAAGTTTTGATTATATCACTGGGAGGTGACACCACCCCACCTATCACTGACAGAACATGCCATATATATTGTGTTTAACTCAGTAGTATGTCATGATACAGAAGGAAAATATGTTATGATTATTGCAGTACAAACACTTATTACTGTTTGCGATGGTTCAATCTGAAGAGCTTACTTGATATAAGTTTTTCTGTTGCATAAGGTGGCAACCACCATAAGTGTACACATCAACCATCTTTCTTAAGGGAGTACAGACTGTATTGCAGAGGTAGTCCCCTAAGGTGCAGCGAGGTGTATATGGACTAACAGGATAAATGTTATGAACGTACTAAAATCCCTTCATGTAAGTTTCAGAAGCTATTCGGTAATATTGTTAAAATTAGAGAGAGCTATTTTTGAAAGGAGGACAGCATTTGTGTAAATCTTTTTCATGTTTATGGATGCTTTACGGTACATATTTCCGTCACATTAAGATAAACTTTCAGAAGACTCTACGAGCATGTTCATCTTTACACAAAAGTACAAATGTTGTTGATCTTTCCAAGAAAAGAGCAGAATGCACCTACAGCATGATTCAGACAGTCTGGCCTGTCTGGACTGGGGTGCTGTTTAAATGATGAAATAGCAAATATGTATGGAAAAGGTTCTGCATAGCTTCAATTAGAGACTACAGATGGTTATGAATCAGGCCAAAGTAAACAGATAAGGAAATTATTATTATAATGCATTATACACATGCTATATAGTGGTCTTATTTTCCAGAGTACATATTTTTTCTTAAAAAAAAAAAAAAGAAAAAGGTTTTGCTGGGGGTAAACCTAATAAACACACCAGTATTGATGAAATGACTGACATGGAATGCATTTCAGGGCCTTACTGGGGGCAGACTGATCTTGTTTCGTATTTATAACCAATCATTCTCATGGTGAAGCACAGGTCTGGATGAATTGTTTCTTTAATACTTACTATAATGGCGGTTTGTGTTCAGATTATTGTTTTTAATAACAGTGTTATCGCAACATGACCCACACTAAGCTGTCAGGAAGATAAGCCCAAGATAAATCTGTGCCAAATGTACGTGAAAAGAAAGAAGTTATTACCAGTATTAGCAAGTCGTGATTTCATGAGTTTATCCAGGAGTTCCTCTGGTATTGGACTGTTGGTTTTGTAATGCTTGGACATGCGCTGCAGTGGCTCCTTCTCCCACACCCAATTCTCCAGCATCTGAGACGGGGCTTCAACAAAGTCCCTCTCCACATGAGTTCCACTGAACATGGCAAAGTCTGCCTGAAAATGCATACAAGCTGAATGAACACCACATAATAAACCAAGATATAATAAACCTAAGAAATTTAGGCACTTTAATTTCAGACCTGTGCACAGAGTTGGTGCATGACGTGGCCAAACTCATGGAAGTAGGTCTCCACCTCATCATGCTGCAGCAGGGAGGGAGCGTCAGCTGTGGGCTTACTGAAGTTAGCCACCATGGCAGCCACAGCCATCTGCCTCGTCCCATCGGAGAGCAGGCAACCAGGCTGTAAGCCAAAACAGGCAGCATGCCCATACTTCCCCTCTCTGTTGGGAGAGAGTGTAAGTGGCTATTAATTCCATCAAACTGACTCTTAACTGCTACAACACAGTCACTTGTAGTGGACAGCAAGATGCTTGAATCAATAGTACACTTCAATCACTGTAACAATTCCTGATCAAAGGGTCAGCCTTTTTTTTTTTTTTTAAATAGACTAATCTCCTCAAGGCACACGGGTTTCCATCACTGGCCCTGTTCTAATCCAGTACGGATTAATTAAATCTGGATTAGAAGAATACATCACATCCATAAACAGGCAGGTCTGCATGCAACAGTGACAACAGTGACAACAATTACCAGATATGTCTGCTGATTGTACACTATTCACTCTGTAAAACAGCTGTTTCATCAGTCAACATGGATTGTGAGTTAAGGCTAAAAAACATAACTGTTTTAACACGTCAAAATACTGAAATATCAGTAAACAATATCACATCATTCAATTACACATAAATGGCACCAACCCTAGAAGAAACTTTAAATTCTATCATACTCTAAAGTTTGTTCATACCTGGGGAAAAGGTCAAGGTAGAACTGGCCCACCACCTCGCCAGAGGTCCGGTCCTTGACACAGTAGAGCGTGACATCATCATGCCAAACATGGGCACCCTCCACCTGTTGGAAGGAGAGGTTAAGCAGCTCCTGGTAGATGTCCAGAAGTCCACGGGTCACCACCTCCATTGGGAAATACTCTTTCAGCTGGTTCTGATCCACAGCATACTGAGTCTCCTCCACCTGGGTCATGTAGTAGCGTGTGTCCCAGGCATGCAGCTCACCGTTGAAGGGCAGGCTCCTCTTCTGGCACTCCTTCTCTTTTAGCTTGAGGATCACAGCCCGCTCCTCCTCCCCGAGAGGCTTCAGCTTACGGGCCAGTTCCTCTAATGGAGGGGGAAGAGGAGCAGTTTTAAGGAGGTGAGGTTTCAAGACAGACCACACTAACCATAAAATAACAGTGACAATGAGTATGTAAGCACTGCACCACCACTGAATCTCAAATAGCCACTTCAAAAGAACCAATCTTACCGAGAAATGAGGCAACCTTCTTGGATGCTTTTGCCATGTTCATCTCCAGAACAAAGTCAGCATGGGTGGTAAACCCCAACAAAGCGCTCTTCTGAGAACGTAGCTCCACCAACTCCTTCAGAATAGCGGAATTTTCCTGCGAGTAGACAAAGCAGAGAAAAAAAGCGTGTAATTTTGAGATCTTTGAATTACTTTTCTGCAAAAGAGGAACACTGATGTCAGAGTGAGCTAAGTTTAGAAAAACCCAAATCATGAGTTGCTATGTTACCAAGTCAAGAAACCGAGTTCCAGTGTACTATATAAGAAGCAAGTCCAACCTCTTTACAACGGGAATTGAAGGCTTCTTCTAATCTTTTGCGTGTATCTGGGACATAGCATTTCTTCATGGTGGGAAAATAGTGAGGGTATTTGAGGGTCAGCTTCAGCTTTCCAGTCTCATCTTTCTCCAAGGAGTTGAGGAAATCTTCAGGAAGGCCACCTATCATATGTTTCAATGTTTTTATTCATGCACCACTCAAAACTATCAAAAGCAGAATATTTTCTCCAAAAAGTATACAAATGGCAGTTTTGGCAAAATGTCACTTTTATGAAGAGAAAGCATAAAGCCACTTGAATTATACTTACCCAGCTCCTCCCGACTGAAAGAGAGACTAGTGGTGTCTTCATTCAAATGCTTGTTGAAATCAATACACAGTGTGCTAAGCTTCTTTTTGATCTTCTTGATCTCCTATTACAGTGAAAAAAATATGCAGGCAACATATTTGTTACATTGGTTTCATACAGACGAATCAGTGGTTTGTTGACAAGAATCAATTAAAGTATATACGAAATATATTCTGAGGACATTTAACAAACAGTAGTCTCTTAATGCCTGACCTCTTGTGTCTCCTTGGGAAGGTGAAGACCATTTCTTTTTCCCAACTTGATCAATCTGTCCATGTATCTCTTAGCTTCAGGTGTAATACTTTCCTCCTCTAGTTTCTCCTGAAAAAAATGTATAACATTTCAAGAGGACTACCAGCTGAAATTGAAGGTTTTTTTCATTACCTCTGACCCAATGGCAAGAGTGTCAGTAAAGAAAGTTACAGCAATATTACTTTTCCCCCTATACTGCTGGCAATGTGGGAATGTACTGCTTGACCACTGACACTGATAACTATTGTGCTGTTTAAAAGCCAAAGCTTACTTTTAACAACTAAATGTAATTATCTACTGGCGTACATTATTGTAATATATTTTGTGGCCGTTTTGTGTTACACCTAACATGATCCCTCAACCATGGACAAACCTGTAGAGCTACAATCCTCTGGTACACATCCTCCCTCATGCTCATCTCCACATCAAACTCCGACAGCTTCTTGTCCGCCTCAGTGCTGGCCGTGCGGACATCCTTAGAGGAGGACACATGCTGAGGGAAATCCAGCATGTTCCGCTGGACTGGAAAAGAGCCAGAGAGGATGCGTGACGCTATAGGTTTTAGACCTACACCAATCTTGAAAAAAGACTCCGCTAAGAAAAACTAATAAAAGTGTCAAATATAATTTTAGATTGGGTATCGAGATCCTGTAACAATCCTGTAAATACTGAAAACAAAGACTGTTGTAGGACATAGCATAACAACAGATCTGACACATAATAAATATGACTAATTACAAATAACAAAAACATTCTTTGTCTTCCCATGTTTTAGTTCATTGGTCTTAGTGCAGAAAATCTGCACAAAATATGTACCTTTCAGTGCCTCTGCGCTGCTACTAAACAATGCCAAACACCATTGTTGTGCATGGGTCAGTCAGCCAGTCTTTATGTAAAAAAGTGCTGAACGGTGTATACCACTGCATGCAGCTTCCCTGCTGACTCAGACTTTTTTGCGTAGTTTAACAATAGTTGTGCAGAAACCTGTTATGTTACTTTGTTATAAATTGAGCTCACTGAGTGATTTGTTTCAGGTGAAAAGCAGAGCTTTAATCTTGGGAACCATGTTCAGGAACACTGGTTGCTCAGTTTAGGAAGTCATCTACAGCCGATTAATCCCTACAGTTTAGTATACCTCCAGGTGATGTACCCTGGACATGTTTATAACGTTGCACAAAGTAGTGTTTAATGCAAAACACTTTCTTTTAAGGGACACCTTAGCTGCACTGGAATCCTCACCCGCAGTCACAAAACATGACTGTTTACCTGTGTACTCCACCTCCACATCAGCAAGGATCTTCAGAGTGTTCTCATAACTGACTTTATCCAGATCCAAGGCCCCAACTGAGTCATAAACACTCTTGGTCTTTGCAATAAGCTCATCCGTTAGTTGATGGATCTGCTCTGGAGTCAGGTCCCAGCGCAGACGATTATCAGCACAAACTCTGCTCCCACTGCCAAACACCACTTCACCTGTATGAAAATGACAATTTTTTTTTTTAATTGAAGATCCCAGATCATAAGTCTCAAAGGTGAGGAAGCATGAGCTTTTTAATGCACCACAGTACCCATTATTCATTCCTACAAGCCACATAGGACTGTAAAAGCATCTACTAGATTCCAACCACTAAACCACTGAATCAGCTTAAGACATCTATTTGTTTACATACTGGTCCCACACCATTAAGCAAGTTGAGGTCCATCAACCTGTCCAGAAATATTTATTTTAGAATGGCTAAATTGAGCAAAGGGAGATTTAAAAAGGACATATGTCTTTAAAAAACAACTCAAAGAACCACAGAGAAGCCCAAAGGACAAAATGATGAGGATGGCAATCTGCACATGCTTAGCCTGAGCAGCTAACGTGCTAACTAACGTTGGGTGGTGAGCTAACAGGCTAATACAACAGCCTGCCATTAACGTAAGATATTGACTTTTTTAGAGAAACTGTGGAGGTTACTGGACGAGAGGGGATGAATAACACGAATAAACATGATAAACTACTCAGGACAGCAGATTTGTAGTGTATTATTTAGCCTCGAGCTGAGCCCTTAGCAACATAGCCTTGCTGCCCAGCATGAACACACGGGCTGTAGCTGAGAACTCAGCGTTTATACTGCTAGCTATAACGTGTCAGAAGTAAAAGCCGGGCAGATATGCCCATGATAAATATTTACGAAGCACGCAAATGCTCGACAGCTGAACAAGACCTGTCTTACCTGTAGGTGCCATTATTCATACGGCTCAGTAAAGTAAGTCAATGTGTCCTCCGTCTGTGAGTTCCTCAACAAGAAAGATGGAAATCCCGCCCAAACAAAACGGTTGTGGCCTCCCGCTCAGTGATTGGTCCAGAGGAGTGTCAATCAATAAGCCCCGTCCAATGAGGTGGGGATGGATCATACTGCAGATTCTTGATTTACATAAATCCTACAGATGGATAGATACATAGATAGATAGATACATAGATAGATAGATCTCTGCCTTCGTTTAAATATTTGCACTTTTGCTGCACTTTGAATTTTCTTTTATGTATTCTATTACTTCTTTTATCCCTCTAATTATCTTGTTTTATTTCATCTTATTTTTATTTATTCTTGTTTTATTTTCCATTTCTGTAAAGCACATTGAATGACCTTCTATGTATGATAATGTGCTATATAAATAAACTTGAACTTTAACTTGAACTGATCACACAGCACCAAAGAAAATGTTAGTTCTTTACTTTATACTTTTATATGATCGAATATACTTTTTTTTCGTTTCAATGTTTGTCTCTACAGTCTTCTACATTCATCAAAAAGTAAAACATAGCCTTAATAAGAAACATGGAAATGAGTAGTGAAAGCATTGTAATTTGAAGAAAGTATGTGTAGTGAATAATTCTAAAAGAAATAACCTGCATTATTAGAAAGAGGACTAGCCCACTTCAAAATGCAGAATGAAAATCTCCCCAGTCACTTGGACAAAACTGCAGCAGCCCATTAAAATTAATAGGGTGTGGTTATATATAAAAATGTGATGCTTCAAAAGTATTTGACTGTCAATGTTTGAATTATATTAACAAACTAATATTCAAATGTAATGTTTTAACAGGAAAAAAAAATAGTGGTTTTACATTGTAGTTGTGTGTCCAAGAAAACAAACAGCATTAAATAACCAATTTTTTTAATGAGAGATAAAACCTTTACCACCAAACCACCAACTATTAATATTAATGCTTGGAGTACATTTCAATTAATGCATGAATTGATTAGCTGGCAAATGGTGAGAGATTTTTTATCAATGGATGTCTGTCATTGTTACCTATTGTTTATTTTGATTAAACTATTACATAATAACATTTATGCACATAGTAAGTAATTACTACTGATTTTCTAACAGTGCAATAACTTAGTCGAACATTTGTGCCATTAGTTTTTCCACTCAGCTGCGTTACTTACTTATAGATAGATATTATGCCAAGCATTTCTGTATGTAACATAGTCTGTTCATATTGTGGTGGTTTTCACTCCACAGATTTTTATTTAGATTTTTATTTTGACTTATTTTATTTTACTTTACTTTACTCTTGTGTCTCAAATACTACTACTACTACTACTACTACTACTACAACTACTACTACAACTACTACAACTACTACTATTACTACTAATAATAATAATCATTGTATTTACTTTCATACGCCATTTTGCACTACTGATCTGGTGCAGTCCACTGTATCTTTCTACACAGGAATGTCAGTGTTACACTGTTATTTCCTACAGTAATGTTCTTGCCATTCTGTCGCACTATTGTTTATTGTATTATCTTTATTTTTTCTATTGTTTTATTATCTTTTAGTGTTTCTTGTTGCACGTTGCATGCTAAAAACACAAGAATAAATGAAGTTCTTTCCATCCTATCCTATCTTATTACGCAGTGAGAGTTATTTTTTATCAATAGATGCTAATTTGTTTAATATTTAACAACTGCATAATGACGTTTTATGCGCGTGTGTGCGTTTTACGTAATTCGAATAGCGTTCTAGATTTTTTGTACGTCATTACGTGATGACGTTTTACGCACGCAGGACGTTCCACTAGCCTCAGTGAAGAGAACGCGTTGAGGAAAATCCCTGCAGCAGGAGACAGCCAGTAAGTGTAAAGAAGACTTAATAACTACTGAGGACGTGTAATTGCATAGCATACACACAGTAACGCATTGTACAGCTCTATTATATTTATACTTGACGTGTGAGAATCCAGTAACTTCTGGGGTCTTTGTTGTTTTCGGCAGCCAGCTACACGAAACGAAAGAAGCTAAGCTAACAACCAATGTTGTCTTGCTAGCTGGGTAATTCCTGTAGGATTCACTTGCGTCATATCAGAAGAGTAAAATAACCACCGATAGAGGCTGCAGACAAAGTGAAGGAGAATTAAAGTTACCACAGCTTACAGTTCAACTCAGGCTGTTAGTTTAGAAATTGACATTAGCAAGGTAGTAAGCTAAGGTTAGCCATCGAGGACACAAACTAGCCAGCTGTTGCTAGAATATTCCATGTCATATGTCCACGTGAAGTCATCCCACAAGAGATATCACAGGCCCTTTTCTCCGACCAGACTCGGGAACAAAAGCAAACACAATCAAGCACTGTCAACAGACACGTGTCAGGTTGCAGTAGTGCAGGTAAATGGTTTACATGATGATTTTGGGGCTAAGACAACTGTGGAGTGAAGATATTCACTCTGGAATCAAAGTGGTAGCCCTTAATTTGAGAGTTTTGTAATGTATATCATAGAGATTGTCTGTGAAGCTCAAATTTTGGTTTCATTTCTCGCTGCTTTTGAGCATTAGACATCAGTACCTGACCCTCTTGTGACTGAGTGCTGTCAAATTCTCACATGAATGTTTAAAAGGCTGGTTAAGACTCTTGATTTTTAAAGAAACACTGGATGAGCAGGCGTCCACAAACTTTTGGACATGAATAAATGCATAAATCGATTAGCTAGCAAGTGATGAGGGATTTTATTGTTCTTGTGGCTAAGTGAGTCAAATTCTCACAGCAGTGTACAAAAGGCTGGTCAAACTGTTTATTGAGGCCCTTGATTTCTAAGAAACACTGGACGAGCAGGTGTCTACAAACTTTTGGACATGTGTACATTTCCCTGCACAGTTCATTTCCAGCCCTAGAGTTTGTATTGTAGACTAGAGTTTGTATTGTGTCCTATCTCAGGCCATGAAATTAGTCATTTAAACTAGTTCATAGTCCCAGGTTTGCAGCTTTAATTAAAATCCTGCCATTTTCATGTTTAGTGTGTCTAGTAGCACCCTTTGCCTTGTTTTTTTGCCCCAAACGGATTATGACATACTTGTGTTTGTCTTCCAGGTTTCCTCATCAGTATTTGGGGAGGCCTTTTTCTCCAGCCAAAATGACAGAAACCAAACGTCTTGCTTACTCCATTATCCAGTTTCTCAATGACCAGCTTAGGTCTGGGGGACTGTCATCAGATGCTCAAGAAAGTTTAGAAGGTACATACCTCATATGGTCCTAAATGGCTCATTTATGGGTGTATTTTTGGTTTAGATTTGTTACCTTGTGATTTCTTTTAAACTACTTTCCAGTTGCCATCCAGTGTCTAGAGACAGCATTTGGTGTCTCTGGTGAGGACCAGAGTTTAGCAGTTTCTCAAACCTTGCCAGAAATATTTGCAACAGCTGCTGCCAAGGTAACATTTTTAATGTCCTCACTTTACTGTCTTCACTGCATAACTTGAGGTTAACTCGAGACTTTATGTTTCACAGGTGGCAGATACACCGCAAGTTAAAATCAACTCGACCAGTAGTCCCCTTTCAGAGGACCAGCTCGCAGAGGCAGAACGACTTAAAAGTGATGGTATGGGCATGTTCCATTTTATTTGCTATTTTGTATTGAATGTTTACTCATTAAATGTTCCCTAATTGAGGTAGGTGAGATTACAGCAGTAATTCACTACAGTACACTACTAGAGTGTTTTCCTGTTTGAGAAACATTTTTTTGTTGTTGTTGTTCAGCATAATGGGTAGGTTTTACAGTAGTTAAATGTGTTTAACAGGCAATGACCAAATGAAGGTAGAAAACTTCAGTGCAGCCGTGGAATTCTACTCAAAAGCCATTCAGATTAACCCACGGAATGCAGTCTATTACTGCAACAGGTAATGATTTGTGCGCCTTCAGACTTTGAGAGGTTAATACTGCAAAATCAGTGGAATTATAGTGTGTCTAAAAGGTCCTTGTTTCTTTTGTTTTCTAAAGAGCTGCAGGCTACAGCAAACTTGGTAACTATGCGGGAGCAGTTCAAGATTGTGAACGTGCGATTGGAATTGATCCAAACTACAGCAAAGCATATGGAAGAATGGGGTAAGAGTGACCATAATTGCACTTGTCTGATCATTTTAAACAAAACATTTCCACGAGACTGTGACCAGTTTGAATTATCCAAGTAACTGTGTGTAACATTCTCCTCCAAAATGTCCATTTGTCCATTCATTTTGTGCCAGGGGTGTGCAGTCCTGTCTGCAAAGCATAGGTGTAGCCTATTTGTTTTCCTTTTTTTTTTTTTTTTTTTAAAGAAAAGAGCACACATGATTAACTGTCTGAAGATTGAGACCAGTTGCTTAAAAAAGGGAGTCAATTACACTCCTGCTTGTCTAAAATGAAAACTTGCAGCTTGCAAGCACGGCTTGGCAAACAAGACTGAACAATTTAATATATATTCTTTACCCCAGTGTGTTAAATTCAGCAAATGCACAGAACTTGTGCTGTAATATTTGCAGTTTAGTTTTTCTTCAGAGGATTTCTAAAATTATTTTTACATCAACAAAACATGTCATTTAATTTGCTTTGGGGAGGACGGTGGCAGTTTGGTTTGAGTGTAACTATCTGACATTATCTGTCTTCTTTTGATAACCAGATTGGCTCTTGCTAGTCTGAACAAACACACAGAGGCTGTGAGCTACTACAAGAAAGCCCTAGAACTAGACCCTGAAAATGAAACATATAAATCAAATTTGAAGATAGCTGAGCAGAAAATGAAAGAAACACCCAGCCCAGTGAGTCCTCATAAATTTCTATTGTAATTGATTTTTGGGAATTGACAGACGGTTAGATTCACTGTCTTTGATTTATCTCTCTCAGACAGGAGGCATGGGTGGAGTTGATCTTGCTGGTTTGCTTAGTAATCCTGGTTTCATGAATATGGTAAATATATTCAACCATGCCTATCTATTTCACTCAGCTGTGGAAATCCAGAAGAAAATTACAGATATCTTCTTTGTTTTCTAGGCATCTAATCTGATGAATAACCCACAAGTACAACAACTGTAAGTAACAATCATTTTTATAACACGAATTGTATAGATATGCATATAACATTACACGACCGAAACAGTGATGACGCAAACGCACCCTGCATGCGCCAGATTGGATTAGACTTGGTCTGTTTCAGCCCTTAAAGCGAACTCAGATCAATTAGTCAGCATTTTTTTGCGTATATGTGAACATGCCAAACGAACTCAGACCGTCTGAAACGAACAGAACGGTTTGCTTTGAGTCCGCGGCACGGTTCGGTTAACTCATGCGTTGTGAAAAACAAAGCGCTCCGAGTTCGCTTTGACTGTTTTGGCCCTGTAGGCTTACCGTACATAGATCACGTGGTAAACCATATATGTCTATGCGGGACACAACCGAAAATAAAGAAATAAACTAAAAAATACAAATAAATGATCATAAAAAATAAAACCCCAATAAATACACAAATAAAAGGACTTAGAGATTCTTGTCAAGATCAAGTTTCTCTACCAAATTTCTCAGACTGAAAGCATTCTTGCTCTCCATCAGCTGAAGAATAATCTTTGTGGAAAATGTAGAAGTTTGGTAGAGCTTTTAACCATTTACTCTTGTGTGGGGAAAAAAAAATCCTAAGAGTGGTGAACGTGAAGAGACAGCGGCGGCAGGTTGGATAAGGAACTTAGGGTGAACAGAAAAAGAACTGAGACCCATCTGAGCTGTAGTGGAGCAGAAAGAGAACCGAGTCCCCTTTCAAACGAACTCTCACTGTGAACAGAAAAAGAAAGAGTCCCCTTTCTGTTGGTCCACTTTTTGGACCACTTCTAGAGGACTGAGTTCGGTTCCTCCACTTTGTTCATGCAC
>JBBIGA010000038.1:14432009-14448401 GCA_037576975.1 Alestes dentex
AGGTGCTTGTGTAGGAATGTAACAGACACTGACATGGAATGGTTGTCATACTCATAGAAATCTAGAAATAAATTGCTGTGGTCTCTATTTTTTCCAGAGCTGTGTATGTGTACATATTTGTGTGTATTTAATGTGTTGACATATTTCATGTATGTGTGTGTGTATATGCATATATATATGTATAAAATTATAAATATGTTAACAATTATAAATATAAATATATATATAAAATATAAAATTACAGAATTTGTCGATTTATATTGATTCTAATCTATAAGCACATGCAAAACACTGATATTGAGAAAGGATTAGATGATTAATTTCTGTTCATTGAATGTTGGCAACTGCTCTATTTTAATTGGTCTTTTTCCTGGTTTCCTAAAAGGCAAAAATTTATTTTTCCTTCCCTGGAGAACTCCTGATGAGACTGCTTAAAATGCTCATCCTGCCCCTGATCACCTCAAGGTAAAGGTGTTTTACTGATCTGAGTTTATTAGCGTTATGCACTAAATATCCATCTAGCACTGTAGAGTTCTTCCACTCAACTGTCATTACATTTGTTACAAATCCACGCTTATTGTAACCTTTTCAATGTGTCTGTAGTTTAATGTCAGGACTGTCGTCCATGGAATCCAAAGCCTGTTGTCGCATGGGTCTTCTGACTGTGACCTATTACCTGTGGACCACCTTCATTGCGGTTGTGGTTGGCATCATACTGGTGCTTATCATTAAGCCAGGCCACGGCACTGAGATTGAGAGCAACAGACTTGGAGGTGGTCCTGTTATGACATCTGCAGACGCACTGCTGGACCTTGTCAGGTAACTAATCCAACTTTAATCTACACTATATGTACAAAAGTACTGGGACACTCCTTACTTCCAGTGAAGGGCAATCTAAATGCTTCAGTATACCAAGACATTTTGGACATTGCCATGCTTCCAACTTTGTGGATACAGTTTGGGGGAGAACCTTTTCTATTCCAGCCTGACTGTGCCTCAGTGCACAAAGAGAGCTCCACAAAACCAAAGTCGGATGAGTTCAGTGTGGAAGAACTTGACTGGCCCGTACAGAGCCCTGACTTCAACCCCATCCAACACCTTTGGGATGAACTGGAACAGAGATTGTGAGCCAGGTCTTCTCGTCCAACATCAGTGCCTGACCTCCTAAATCCTCTACAAAATGAATGGGCACAAATTCTCACAGAAACACCAGAATCTTGTGGAAAGTCTTGTGGAATGTCATTAAAGTTCCTGTTGGTGTAATGGTCAGATGTCCCAATACTTTTGTCCAAATAGTGTCGCTGGAACCAAAGCTGGGTAATAACAGGTAACATTATGTGTGTGTAAGTAACAGAGGGACGATTTCCAAAACCTGGGTTAAACCTATGCATTAACAAACCCGTTTATTAGTTTGCTTTTTAGTTTGTAATTACACCTAGTTTTAGTCTGTAATTACAGCATTGACCTAAAGTGTTATTCTGAGAGCTGGCACTGAAGAAGGACTTTTGGTTCTCTGAAGAACATTTCAACGGAACTCTTCAATGGTTGTTAATGAGATGTGCAACTCCAAGGAATCTTTTTGAAGCCGAGAGAACCTTCACGTACCTATTTAAGATTTTTCCTGGAACTGTACATCCAAGCGAGGTCCCTTTCAGGAACCTGTATTTTTGATAGTGAAGCAAAGGGCTTTAAATGATCGTCTAGGTTCGAGGAACAAGGCCAGTGTGTTCTTTCATGGAACAAGACGGGAGCTTGAGCCAACCCAGTATTATCAAATCTCTCCAAAGGCCCCCATCATTCACAAGCTGCATGTAGGTCTGAGGAGTTCAAGGCGTCCTATACTACGCAATCCAATTAAAGTGGAAGGGTGATTAGTGTATTTTTAGTAATCCGCACAAAGAACTGGTTTACTGGCTAAGTAACCAGTGGTGATCACTGCAAAGGATCCCCTGCCCATCATGGTCACGGTGGGATATTGTTTGGCTCGTGCCTGCATGCTCATTAATTCCCTCCAGTGCCGACTGCAAAGGCTCTAAACGCAAGCCCACATACAGACACACATACACACTCACATACACACACACACACACACACACACACACACACACACACACTGTCACCTGTTGTAATTCAAATCATCTCTTTTATAATAAGAACTAGGAGTCATCTATGTGTCTACACTGCTTTGTGTATGCTTATTTCCATGTACTTTTACATTTAAATTGCGCATTTCATAGAAAACCGTTGCTTTTCGATCCAGTGAAAGTATCTGATGTACTACTGTAACATATACTTTCCAAATGTTCAATTTACTTATGCGGTTCAAATTGAAAATAAGCAGCTAAAACAGACAATTTTGAATTCATGATGGTTGTGATGTCACAAGAAGTAGTGCTGTCACTGCAGAAGATCTGTAGCAGAGTACAATATTGTGCTGTTCCTGGTAACAAATGTATCATTGCAGCCCTCCAGAGGATCTAGATATCTGAAAGGAATTGCTGAAGTTTATTTTTACCTCCAGTTGCCATCCTTGAGGACTTCAGTCTGAACTTTCCAGCATATTGCACATTTCAGCCCAGAGTATTTTTTGAGCCCAGTGCAGGACCGTCAATCAGAACAGATGTCATTTATATAGAATAGTCTTAAAAGACACCCCGAAGGGAAAAATGGTCATGGAAAAAAATCATAAGGCCTGTTTTGGTAGCAAACTAAATCCCATAGGTGGACATCATGAAAACTAAAACATAAATTTCATTTATTTTAGATTTTTTTCATATTTATTTTAGATTCTCTGCCTTCTTATTTAAATGACGTTTTGATACAGAACATAATTTTTCTTTTTTACTGTTTCCTTAGGAATATGATTCCTTCAAATCTCATCGAGGCCACATTTCAACAGGTATGCAAAACCAACATTGGGCCTAAAGTTTTTAACCTTGCCTACACTATAAATGTAATTGCTTCAGTTACATATTTCATATTTCTCTGCTACTATGACTACAAATGTAGGCCTCTGCATCTCTGTTTTGTCTTTGTAGTACAAAACAGACCTTATTCCTATTCTCAAAACTCAAGCGAGCACCAAGCAGCCCAGCTTCGTCTACCTTATGCCAGCTGAGGAGAACCCTAAAGGCCGCACGGTGTTGCTGGAGCTTACGCCGCCTCCTGACATTCACTACAAGACGATCCCTGGTAGCAGCCAGCAAATGAATGTACTGGGCATTGTCATCTTCTCAGCCACGATGGGTAAGACAGTTTAGTCAGTTCGCTCAGATATAAACTAGTGATGGCCAATATATTATCCAGTAGTGATGGGCGGGTTAGGGCTGGTTTTATGACCCACACACTCCCAACCTGTTAGGAGAGCCAACCTGCCTTGCTCAAACTAAAAATGATATACAACTCCGGAAAAAAATTAGAGACCACTGCTGTTTATTTTTAAATCAGCATCTCTATGAGCATGACAACCATTCCATGCCAGCGTCTGTTAAATTCCTACACGAGCACCTCATTCTGCTTTATGAGGTACTGATTAGTGATCACCTGAATCAAATCCTATTTGTTGAGGAAAAGTATAAAAACACTGCTGTAATCGACACTCTCCTCTCGCAATGTGACCAGTTGGATGGTAAAACACTACTAGATGCACGTCAAAGGCAATTATTGGCATTTTGTTCGAGTGAACAAGAGGTTTGTTTTCTTTGTTTCCTTTAAATCTGTAAATACTGCATCATTTCTTTTCTTTTGTTTAAATTTGGAAATTAGGAGTAATATTGTCAGCAGTTCTTAAAATCTAAGGCAAAGCTGTTCAGTTCAATACTTGCAACTATATAAGATAAAACCTGAGAAACTGAAGATTTTTGCTTATTTAGATAAAATCTGTAGATAAAATCTGCCCCAACACACATTTTTTGTTATTTAGAACTTAGAAAGTTATTTATGGCTTAGCAGGAACATTGGCCTGCAACACCCAGGACATTTTTAAATAAGTTGACCAAATCCGGGCCGACCTGCAGGTAACAGATTGCATCTCTATTGTCTATTCTATATACCTGCATATACTGATATCTGTTATACTGTTATGTATTATATAGTGATGTCACACACTTGTTTTCTTTTCTAAAACTCTGCTTGTAACATTTACAGTACTTATTAGGCTTCCCGTTTAGTTTTAAACGACCACATATAGCATGGAAAACTATTTTGGTTTCTTTTTTACAGGTATATATAAAAAAAAATATATAATAATATCCAGCCCTTTTAAATCCTTTGTTATCGCGATATAAAAAAACAACATCTTTATCCTTCTGATCAGTCTACAACATTTTAGCCCCACTAATCCATGTTGAAGATGTAAGAAGTAAACATCAGCTTAAATATCAACAAACTGTATAATGATGTCCAAAAGTTTTCTTGAAATCCTGGGTCTTAATTTGGAGCATATCCTCCATTTGCTGCAGTAACAGCCTCTGCTCTTCTGGGAAGGCTTTACATTACATGTTGGAACATTGCTGTGAGGATTTGATTGCATGCAGCCTCTTAACCAATGGTGTGGTCAGGAACTCATGTTGGTTAATTAGTTCTGTATCACAAACATCGCTTCTGAACCACAAACACCGCTCCAGTTTAACCCAAAGGTATTGGAGACAGTGCCATCAATCATGAAAACGCAGTTCCACTGCTCCACAGCCCAGTGCCGGGAGTGTTTATGCCATACTAGCTGAGACTAGATACCAGGCATAGTGACCTCAGACTAATGTGCTTTAGAGCATCCTGTGTGTGAACTGAATACCGGTCTGAATCCAGAAGGGCTGTCTGGATATTTTGGACATTTTTATATATTTGGAAAGTATCAGCTTGTACAGCTCTGGAAAAAATTAAGAGACCACTGCAGAAATGTTCAGTTTCCCAGGTTTTATCTTGTAGAGGTGCAAGTTTTGAACTGAACACCTTAGTTTTTAACAACTGCTGACAATATTTCTAATAATTTCCAGATAAAAATATTGTTCATTAAAGCCTATTTTGAAAGGAAATGAAAAAACATCAAATCTGAGAAATGGCGCCGTGTTTACAGAACTTGAATAATTCAAAGAAAACAAATCTCTTATTCACTCTTAAACAAAATGGCAATAATTACCTTTGATGTACTTCTAGTAGTGTTTGGCCACCCAACTGTTCACATTGCAAGGGGAGAGTGTTGATTACAGCAGTGGTTTTATACTTTTCCTCGTTAAATAAATTTGATTCAGGTAATCACCTAATCAGTACCTCATAAAACAGAATGAGGTGCTTGTGTAGGAATTTTAACAGACACTGTTATGGAATGGTTTACATCAGAGATGCTACTGTAAAAATAAATTGCAGTGGTCTCTTCTTTTTTCCAGAGCTGTATATCTTTAACTAACCTTATAAAAACAAGGGATGTGGAAGCCTTTGTATTACTGAAGTGCTTATACCATATGCACTTTCAGGTCTACTACTGGGCAGAATGGGCGAGCGAGGTACACCGTTAGTCAGTGTTTGCCAGTGCATCAACGAGTGCGTCATGAAGATCATCAATGCAGCAGTATGGTAAGATGTATGAAATTATTTTCTGTTCCTATACTAGATTCCATTTAGACTACAGGCCAAATGTTTGGAAGCAACATTCGTGTAAAAATATTTATACCTTCAGGGCAGAATGGAGTGTAAAATACAGCTCATGGTTACTGTCCTGCAGAGATTTATTACAACTCTAAAAATATCCACATGATTCTCCTGCACAGATGCTCCTAAATACTTAATGAACTGAATCAGGCTTCATTATAATTACATGTGGTAATAGATTGAATTTTAATAAGACAATTAAGGGACTGTTACCAACAAAATATGTGAAGGCTTTTACAATATCATTTGTTAGAACAAGAGGACAATCCAGCGAAGCAATGAAATGTTCTGGAAATCATGTCTTTGGTTTAAGTAGATGTCAGTCTAACACGTTTTTGTTGTGTTGGCATGTAGACTAATTAAATATTTCAAAATCACCATATGAATATTTTAGTGCAAAAATAATGTACACAATAGGGGTATACTGGAAATATTACAGTATTAGTTTTTGGCAGAATGTTTTTCACATCTATTAACGTTTCATCTACCGTGACATTTTATCTCCACTTTTGAAATACAGTGAATTATGGATATTAATTTTAGGCTCTGTTCAATTTGCTGGACTTGTTTTTTTTTCTTTTTTTTCCTCCAGTGTCCAACTCAAGATTCAAAACCTGTAAAGATTTTATAGCATTAAAAAAAAAACATGTTTCCAAACGTATAAATGTAGATGTACAAAGTTTTGGATGTCATTTTTTTAATCTACATTCTATATATTTTTATATATTTTTTTTCTGTTGGAAAGGATGTGTATTTCAATAAAAATTGACAAAGTTGTGCTCAAACGAGCTTTTACACACAGTTAATTCTGAAATGTTCTTTGCATCCGAAGAACGTTCTGCCAACCAAACAGTGATCCATTGAGAACATAGAAAGCCGCTGCTCACGCGTCACTGTTGCTGGTTAAAAGCTCTCCTGCACGCAGGCGGCACGTGAACTGTGACCAGGGCAGGTGTGTTAAGACCATGCTGGCGCGTGCAGCAGATTATAAGTCACCTGCACTTAAGTGCTCTTACATACTCCTGCTGCCTTGGGTCAACAGGATGGCCTCCACCAGTGATGTCATCATCTCTTAGAGAAAACATCCTTAGGTGCTCCTCAATTTTCACAGTTTCGCTGATGAAATATGAAGAACAGTACATTTTCAACACTATAACTGCTTATTTGATTGTAATTGCTTTTTTGGAGCACCTGTGTTAATGCCAAATTTTCTCATAAAAGCAGAGGTCGTACAGTAACAACAGCTAAGTGCTATAATGTTAATCGTAACAGGGTGACAGTGATAGATCCCACTGATAAAGAGGCCATCTGGGAGTTTTTAGAAAGAAGTTCTGAAAATAAAAGGGAGTTTTGTGTGCTTTAGAATGAAATTTGTTCAGTATTTGAATATCAGGTGTGTGAATGTTTCACGATCTGGTGGCGCATTAAGTGCATTGTTATTCTGATCATAATTGATTATAATAATATACAATATTAAGTTCAGTATTAACATAAAAGCTGTTTTTAAAACATGAAAAAGTTTTTTTTTTTCTGCAGAACCGGTGTTTCTCCAGTCACATTTTTGTTATGAGTTCTGACCAAATTAATCCCAGAATGCCTTCAAAATTGTGGTGTTATTTGACATTTCAGGATTCCTGAATGGCCTCCTAGAGATTCAGTGTGAAGTCAGAGATCCATCCCTGTTCAGATCAAAATCAGTTCTTCAGAACACTGTTTTAACACCAGGCTGCTCAGGTTGCAGGGTACATGTGACGCTGTCAGTGCAAATACATGGCGCCTAATTCATATGTTTTTTGGCAGGTATTTCCCATTTGGGATCATTTTCCTGGTGGCTGGGAAGATCCTGGACATGGAGGACCCGTCCACCCTGGGCAGGAAGCTGGGCTGGTACGCTGTCACAGTTCTGTGTGGACTGTTTGTCCATGGCCTCATCCTGCTTCCACTCTTCTATTTCCTCTTGACACGGAAGAACCCCTTCACGTTCATTCGAGGCCTTCTGCAGGCTATGGTCATCGCCTTGGCCACTTCATCCAGGTTAGAGGAACCTTTTCATGGTTAAGAACAAGAGAGCCTCGCTAGATTTCAAACCCTTTTTTAAAACATCAGACTGAAGCTGTTGCATCAGTTCTTCGATCTGAAGCTGACATTCTACAACTCTATCAGTCTCTAAATGCAAAAATCAATTACAAAAAATGAATAATGATAAAAGTTATTTGGTAAAATTCTAGAAGAAAAATGTACTTAAGAACAAACTACCCAAACTAAATAATGGTGAAATTTGAGATTTCATAAAACAATAAATTGTTTCCTTAAGAACTGCAATCATGTTGAATCCTTTTGAGCTTAGAGAAGGAAATGTCTTAAAGCTGTTTGTGTTCATTCGTCTGATGTAACTTTTACTGAAACATGAATATGGTTGTTTTTTTCTCATTTATGACAGTTCTGCTACGCTACCAATCACAATGAAGTGCTTGCTGGAGAACTGTCATGTGGACAGGCAGATAGCACGGTTCGTCTTGCCTGTGGGTGCCACTATCAACATGGATGGCACGGCCCTGTATGAGGCAGTGGCTGCCATCTTCATCGCTCAGGTCAACGAGTACGAGCTGGACTTCGGGCAGCTGGTCACAATAAGGTGAACGTTGTTCCATATCTGTGGTGATGTGTGTCTAAGTGTTAGCCCATCAGGAGATGAGTTCACTGTCAGCTGGTGCCACAGTCAGCTGGTGGCCTGGTGGTTAGGGATCTGCCGCTGTGGTCGTAAGGTTGTAGGTTCAAATCCCAGGAATGCCAGAGGCACCACTAAGATACCCTTGAGCAAGGCAGCGTCCCCACACACTGCTCCCCGGACGCTGCTGTTGGCAGCCCACTGCTTACCTCGGTGAATGGGTTAAATGCGGAGGACTCAAGTAATTTTCTCTGGGATCAATATAGTATGTAAAAAAATAATAAATTAACAATATCAATGGCCATGAGTCAGAGGGAGCACAATTAGCTTTGCTCTCTCTGGGTGGGTTGGCTGGCCCTCCCTCTCCCCCATCACTTAGAGTGATGTGGGGTCTGTAAGAACGGAACTGACTGTTGGTGTTTTCCCACATGTGCACTGAGTTGTCCGATGATGTCACGCTAGCAGAAGTTTGAAAAGACACATCAGTTTAGAGGAAGCACCTGCTAGCCTCCAAGCTCAGTAGCAGACTAGCAGAACTGGAGAAAACTGGGCAAAAACAGTTTTCTCCAGTCTCATCACATACACACTGAAAGTGGTTCTGTAGAGTTTTAAGGACATAACTGGTTCTCTGACTGGTCAAATGGCTCTTCTTTAAGATAAGAACCTTATACACTGTACCAAAAAGGGTTCTACTATCATTACAAGTGAAAGAACCTACAGTATATGGGGCCGTCTTTGCTAGCAGTGTAGCATTCGATGGGTTATTTTGCTTGAGACCATAGAAATCAAGGCGAACGAAAAAAAGGACAGCTCCCATGCAAGTGCTAATTTTAGCAATGTTGACGTGACTGTAAAAACCTTGCTATGATTTCACCTGCCCTGCACACTGAACATACTCTTCACTCTCCTGGCTCTCAACAGCATAACGGCGACGGCCGCCAGCATCGGCGCTGCGGGGATCCCTCAGGCAGGCCTCGTAACCATGGTGATAGTACTGACCTCTGTGGGCTTGCCCCCAGATGACATCACGCTAATTGTGGCCATCGACTGGATTCTGTAAGTTGACAATAATTCCCTGCTAGTAGCTTTTGGTTATCCATAGATAATCCAGTGGCCTCACAGATTATCCCGTGAGAAACCAAATATAAGCAAGTGTGAATAAGCAGCTCAGAAAAGGCCGTCAAGTCCCTGCTTTCTCTTTCAAAGGGATCGATTCCGAACAATGATTAATGTACTAGGAGATGCCCTGGCAGCCGGAATCATCGCTCATTTGTGTCGGAAAGACTTTCCACCTGACACAAGGGTAAGTCTTTAGTGTCCAATGTAATTATCAGACAACAGTAAATTACATCTCTGTCAGAGCTGAACGTACAAAATACTACTGTAGTGACTTTTTTGGTTATATTACTACATTGGCCAAGATGCCCAATGGTATATTTACAGCTTACAATCTTCTGCCACGGCTGTAACACAAAGGCTGGTGTGAGAATGATTAACAAATCATTGCTGTGGGAACAAAACCTTCAAAGTCATTAAATAAAATCTTTTACATTAACTTACACTGAAAGTGAAGAGCATTTTTCCTCTTCCTTTTTATGGATATACAAGGTTTGGTCCCAAAAGCCATCAGTGTGTGGTGAAGACCTACATCCAGTTAACTCATCTGAAGTCAATGTTTGGAAGCTTAAAAAGGACTACAGATGTAAATTCAAGCCGCATGTTTCTCCTAAATTGATTTGAAATCACAGAAAAACTGATTTATCCAACATTTGCCATTTTCTCAGGGGAAAGCTAGTGGGCCATCAGAGAACGCGCACACCACCCAAAACATGGAGAATGTGCCTTTGACAGAGGTGCCACTACTCGCTGGAAAAGACTGCATATTCGAGGTGGTTGGAGATACGGTTATCGAGCGACCCACAGTCTACTACAACATCTGTCAAGTATGACCTCACCACCAGGAGCCTTACAACTATCACCACCTTTACTCTTCTGGAGACACGTCTCTACTTTCGTGCCAATGATGCAGTACTGAATCTCCATTCCACTTTTCCCTCTTCTCATAGACTGCTGGCGGTTATTCAATAGTGAAAAACAATTGATTTATTGGCAGATTCATGCGCATTTTTTGCAAAAACAAGGGAACAAGGGACACTGCATGCCGGCATGTACTCTATGACACGTTTAAGAGACTGCAGGTTGTCATCAAGCAGAAGACTATACATGCATTGCCTTAAAGTGATTAAAAACAGTAACAGTTGGTGACTGACTCATATTGTAAGGCAAACTATTCACAATTTACCAAAGCATACTGTCAAAATGAAGCAACATGTGGGATGTTTTTATACATTTGGTTTATTGTTTTAACACATTGAATTCTTTTGTAATAAAATACACTGGAGATGAATCAGTTGCTTGAGAAAACCTGTCCTGAGAGCACACAGGAAACAAGCAGGTGGCCACAGTGTTAACAGCAGATTTAGTTACGAGGAAAGCAACCAACAACAGCTTAGGACTAATTAGACTTGCCTTCTTAAGCTCAAGATCAACAGTGTCAAGGACATTAAAGGCACTTTAGCCATTCATCTGCAATGACAGCCCAAACATACGCTAATTCAGCTGGGTGACAAGGTCAGCTGGGTTAAGTGACAAGTTGGGTTAAGTGACAAGGTCGGATAAATCTTAACCACTACTGCAAGCAGTGCCACGTTTCAATTAACTTAAAAGCTAAGAAATGTATATAGTAGAAAGCACTTCCAAGCATCCTTTATTTTCCTAGGGTATTAAGTTTCAGAAAAGTGTCAAAAATGCTGTTAAAACCAAAGATTGGAGAATAGCAAGAATTTAAATGTACTTCCAGGATTTTCAATCACTCTAGCATCTAATTTGTCAAGGTGCTTACAAATGGAGTCATATTGCTTCTAGGCCTAATCACATTCACTTTTAAAGTACTTTAGACAATGTTTGGAGATGACAAATCAACTAAGGAGAGGGAAAGAAGCTCAGTAATCAGGACATTTTACAACAAAACAATGGCATTTATTGTAAATACATAAAAGACCCCTACAAGAGCTTAGGGCATACCTCTTGAAGTAGACATCGCATGACAAATCTAGGAGGTGCATGATGTCAAAGCTACTGACAAAGAGCATTAAACAAACATGCATAAAAGGGGAAAACAGGATTAAACAGTAGACAGACATAGCTGTCCATTATCAGCAAAAAACAAAGTGACTTGCAGAACAACGCAAGTTAGATAAAATACTTGATCTATGTATGTATTCATGAGTAACTGTATTAAGCTAGTCTGAATTTCACTCTAACAGCAAAACTTTATTTACAGATTTGCATTTGGACTACTAAATGCACAAATTTTATGCTTAAAAAAAAAAAAAAAAAAAAGCCAGAACACTTCTGTCTCCATGACCAAATCCCAAGGGGGAAGCAGTGCTGTCCAAAACATTCTGAATGAGACAATGGGACAAATTCCACCTTGTGGTAGGGAGCATAAACACTATGTTGGGGGGCTGATACAAGAGTCAAAAACTATATAAAAAACAAACAAATAAAACCTACTGCTTTTCAAATGTTGACATCTGCGAGCAAAAAAAGGAAATCATAAATAGAAACATGTTTTAAATGCAAAAACTTTAATAAATGCAAAATAACACCAAAAAGACAACGTAATTAATCAAGGGGGAATTATAAATCAACATAATAAGGCATAATCTCCAATGTCTTTGGTCCTTTAAACTCAAATCATCAAAATGGGTTACTTGAGGAAAGCATGGGCAGCTCAGTGAAGACGTACAGAGATCAGAGACCAATACCCGTCTGTGTCTAATACCAAAAACATTCAGTAATCAGGACCTTAGAAACTGAAAAAATTAAAAAGGAGCCTTAAAATTTATTCAATCACATTTAGACAAAACTATCGAAATTATTTGATAAAGGGGCCATTGAGATGACATTCAGTGTGCAGAATCTCCAATACAACTGTTAGCCAAAACAATAATTGGTGGAAAACCACCCACCTTAAAAAGACGGGGAAAAAAAAAGATCTAGTATAATATTGTCTGGGATTTACAACATTGCAAAACTGTGATACAGGCTATTGGTCTTTAATGCTTTATAGCATAAGTGTGATTAACTGACTATTAACCAGGTCTGAGCTTTGGGTGACGACACAACTAATGTCAACAACATGGTCAACTATATACACAAACAGCACTAGAGAATCCAAAGATGATGGTTGTTTATACAATATTGTGCATATTGGGAAAACATCACTGTAAAAGTCATTTAACTATACTGTAATCATTGTTGGGCCATATCATCCACTTCTTTCCACTGGTCTATTTAATCCCAGCGTAAGACGACACTACTACATACCTATTTACTTAAACATCAAAAATACAAGTACTTTTATGGACACAGTCAACACTAATAGAAGCTGGGTAGGAATCTGAGGAGGAAAAACAGAAGCACTGTACAAGTTCTTGGAACCCAAAGGTAATACTTTTCCATCCTTTTACTTGTGAGACTTGCTGGTTTTAAATGACACTTGTAGGATCTTGTCCCCAAGGCGATATCCATTGAGACTGGCGATGGCCATGGCTGCCTCTTCGTAGTTTGTCATGGTGACAAACCCAAACCCTTTGCATTTGTTGGTGTTGAAGTCACGAATGACTTTGACATTGGTGACTGCACCGAACGGGCCAAACATCTGCCACAGAATGCCTTCATCTGCATCTTGGCCCAGGTTGTAGACAAAAATGCACCAGCCAGAGGTGGAGCTCCCAGGCGAACTCATCCCAGACATACCACTCATGTGATCTACACTCATTGGTGAAAACCTGAAGGAGAAACAGGATCAGTAAAATGTGTGGAACTGCTAGACTGATATACCGGTTGTAAGAAGTGGTGCTGAGTAGAAAAGCTATTTGAGAATTTTTACCAGGAAAAGAGGACAGCTGATAACTCGCACCAGAGCATTTCCTGGTGCATACTCGTCAATTTTAGAAACAACACTCACCTGAACCTCTGGGCCTGGTGATGAACAGGGCCTCCGAAACGCCGAGACTGTGTATGGTAGAGCTGAGACAGCAGCTGAGAGTTCTTCGCCTGATTGGGGTTTGCTGCAAACTTTACTGTGATGGGTTCAGAGGCTCCAGGTGGTTTCTGACCATTGAGGCCTTTAATGGCGTCTTCTGCTTCTGCCCTCTTATCAAACCGAATGAAGGCAACACCACGTGACAAACCTAAGATGGAAGTGTGTTAAACATTTGACAAGTCCTAAACAGTAAAAGTAAAAAGGAATTCAGAGACATCCTTACCTGAAGACTGATCAACCAGTACCCTTGAGTTTATGATGCGTCCATAGCGGGTAAACATGTCTTCCACATCTTTCTGTGTCATGGACTTGGGTAAACCACTAATGTAAAGATTGGCATCTTTGATTGTGTCAGAGCTTGGCCTGGCATAAGAGACCTGAAAAGGAGAAACATTCTGTAAGAAACCAATATTTTAGAAGACCACATAAAAAAAAATGTTTATAAAAATAAAATAAATAAGTTACAAACAAACTGATTCAAAATTAAAAACTGTCACATATCTGTTAGTTTTACAACACATTAAGGAGTTTAAAAAACAAAACAAGAAAAACACAAAAAATAAAAGTCTACATTTTGTACATGGGTAACATAAGCTCTACCAGTTAAAATCTTTAAAAAAACAAAGTAGAAGAGGAAAAAAAAAGAAGAAAAATGTTCAAATGTATAAAAAAGGGACAATTTCCACTTCAAACAATCCCATTAGTCCAAATAAAAATAAATAGATACATCAGGGATTGCTGTGCAGGGCTTTGGTTCGGCACAATGTCATACTCAAGCTAAATGACCACTAGAGCCTCCCTCTCCCAAACAAACCTTTAAGAACGAAGAAAAAAAACTTTCTTGACAAATACAGGAGGCAAAACACCAACATTTACTTAGATAGACCATGTCAAAACTTCAGTATAATTCTGTACCGAAAATAAAACCATGCCAAATGAATGGGACAAGCCAATTGTAAAAATAAAAATGGGTCAAAGCCTGACAACCTGCAAACACAGACAAAAAAAAATTAAATCTTGTAAAACTGAAAATAAAGAAAAAAATCTCAAATCTCATACCTCTAAAACAGTTCTGAGAAGCACACTGGGCAGAATTGGGATTTTCCCTCTGCTGCCTAGCAGCCATATGAACATAGCTATCAGTTTACACATGGATACAAGAACACCTCTTTGCACGTTACCTTGATAGTTTTAGACTGTAGCCTCAGCCCATTGAGAGTACTGATTGCCCTTTCTGCATCACTAGGGTTAACATAGTTAACAAATCCGTACCCTAAACTGTGGCCTAGAGAAAAAAAAGGAAAAAACAACAAAATAAAAATAACAAACGTTTGTCCACATCCTGCAGACTAAATTAGTTTTCATAAACCAAAAAAACCCAAAACACATTACAGTTTACAGTCCTGTCAAATTCTGGGGGGAAAAAAATGACATTCGTGAAATAAAAGTTTCACAACAGTCACTCAAATGGAAAAAAAGTTAAATGACATTAATATCAAAGGTGTGCATGACGGTGTGCATTACATAAGAAAATGCTGTATAGCTTCCATCGTTTCCTTAAAAATAAACAAAGAACATTAGTCAGATGTGTACATTTTCACGTAAAAAAAACTACACACTGCCACAAAGTTTAAAAAAATAAAAATAAAAAAACATCTCTGGACTACACAACATTTACTGAATGCTACACTGTACAGGAGATATTTGGCTCAATGGAAAGACATAAAAAATAAGGAGCATTCAAAATAATAAAATAAAAAAATATGCAATACAGTCCAAAGCGTACAGTGTTGCACGAAACGCTCCTAGAAACAACCCCAGTCCAAATTCAACCGATTAAAGAAAAAATAAATGTAAATAAACAAACTGTAAGATTCAAAAAAGAAAGAGCACATTTTTACACATCATGTAAAGATAATTTGTAACACCAAACACACAACAATATCAATGGCAAGATTATTCTTAAACGTTTGGTGCAGAAAATAAAAATTGGAAAAAAGAAGCCCATTTTATCAATCATGTACACAAAGGACAGGGTGAATGTTTGTTTTCTAAGACTTACCTCCCATTTTGTCCCGAATAAGCTTGGCTGACTCCACCTCGCCAATGCTGCTGAACAGACTGCGCAGCTCCTCTTGTGTCATGTTCTGTGGCAGGTAATTGACGATCAGGTTTGTTTTGGCATCTTTTGCCTCATCCCCCATATGGTCCTCGTAACCGTTGGGCATGTCGTAAGGCTCCTGCTATACAGACAAAGGACACTGTTAGATGAAAGCCTAGTGGCTGATTTCAGCCCTACACTAAGAGGCCCTCAGTTCAAATCTGAGTGCCCCTTCATTTTGATCAACTGGTGGCCTGGTGGTTAGGGAGCTGCCCCTGCAATCATAAAGTTGTGGGTTTGAATCCCAGGACTGCCAGTAGCACCACTGAGGTACCCTTGAGCAAGGTACCGTCCCCACACACTCCTCCCAGGGTGCTGCGTTCCTGACTGCCCAATGCTTTGCTTGGTGAATGGGTTAAATCCAGAGAAATCATTTCACGCTGTGTGCTGTGGTGTGTTCAAGTGTGAATATAAGGGGCCAGGTTACTTTACTTGAAAATGATAAGATACCCCGTGTTACTTCAGAAACTGTTACCTGACCAAACCAAGAGTGATAATCCCCAGTGCTCTCACCTTTATGGAGCCGGCACTCTTGCTGTGTTGTTGCGAGTCTCTGTCATTACCCTGGCTCTGAACTTCACAGACCTAGAGGAAAAAGTTGCATATTAAAAACAAAAAGGACATGCACAGTAAGGGGAAAAACACTAGTGGTGGAATACATTTCAGTCGGAATTCTGTAGGCATATATCTATATACATGTACATACACACATATAAACATCCACACACATACATAAATATATATATATGTATACATTATATATACACACACACACACACACATATATACACACATTATATTTTA
>JBBIGA010000038.1:14457235-14474237 GCA_037576975.1 Alestes dentex
GGTTGTTAATGAGCTATATAGTCATGTTATTCGCTAGTGGGCATTGAACTAGCGAGTGGCTTTCAGGCTCAAAATCAGAAATCCAACAAAAACATTTTTCACTGTCAGCTTCCTCATAAGACAATTCCCAGGAATTTAATAATAAGGTACAAGGCAATTTTGACCCACACTATATAGTTACCATGGCAACTGAAAAACTTGTTTAACTAAAGTCTTCACCAGAGTAAATTTCTAGATCCACAGGCCTAATCTGGCTCATACGGTTCCACCTCCACACTCTTGCGTTGAGAGTTCTATTTCATGTTTGTACAGCTGTATTAGTTTGGTATTGGTCTGAAAACCTTCATAACTCACTGTAAATGTCACAGCGCTGTTCTTTCCTTCTCAGTGTGCAAGCTAGAGTAATGAGGCTGTACCGCCTGGCAGACAAAAATGCAGAGGAAACCAAAGACATGACACCCATTAAGACAGTAAAAAAAAACGGATTCCTGTTTTTCCAAGTGAATAAATTGTACAAGTTATAAATGGAACATTTTATTTCTGTTAAAATTGCATTTAGAACACCCATCATGTTTCAACAATGTAAGAAAATGCCAGTTTAATATGTACAATTACTTTACGTGCACATCCGAACTTTTAATACTGTTTACACTGATTCTATTTTCTCTGAAATCATCAAAGCACCAAAGTGGACTCAGAAAGCAAACCATTCTGGGCCAAAAAAAAAGCCCATTTAAGGCACTTATAGGTAGGACAATATTTGTTGTTATCACAACAAATGTCACGGTATGTGTCCAAGTGTTTTTCTGGGGCATATAAATAAAACATTATCATTATGTGCAATATCTCATGTGTCGTTGTCTTACCATGTGCAATATCATGTGACGTTTTCTAACTGGGTGCTGAATCACTTCATTATGTGCAATATCTTACGTGCAATAGTCTTCATGTAAAATATCACTACTTATGACAATATTACTTTTTTATTGCTTAATATTACTACTGATTTTCTACTAAGTGCAATAACCAAACTACCATCTGTGTCGGTGGATTTCACTCAACTCTGTTACTTATATATAATATTTATACCCAGCATTTCTGTATATAGTATTGTGTATTTCATATTGAGTTTTGTTTTCTACAGATTTTGTATTTACACTTTATTTTAACTTTATATTTAATATTGTTCTTGTCTCTGTGTCTGTGTGTCATTACATAAGCAATTCCCTCTGGCATGTACTTATAGACTACTGACCAACTGCATGTTTCATTATAAAAAGAATTTAGTACAGTGCTGTCTGTGAATTTTTTCATCAAATACTGTCTGTACTCTTAGTTATGTCTGTGTTGTTTCATGTGGTACCACTGGTTCTTTGTCTGTTTGTTCCACGTTCTGAGACGTCAGAAATGTTTTTTTTTTTTTTTTAAATATCGGAATGTACTGATCATGACATCTTTTCGCCATATTGGCCATATCTCTTTATGACCTATGAAGAGATGTGGCCAATATGGCGAAAAGATATCATGATGGCAATGACAAGTTTATTTTGGGTCAAAACGGGTTTATTCAAGTGAAGTTAGGCCTGGCACCCAGATTCAGATGAAGTTATCACTGCCACGACACGGTGGTATGTAGGCCAGATGAAAGCAAGTGTGGGCCGGAACTGGGACATCACTTGTCTGCTGCCTGGGGAGCTGCACATTCAAAAGTCAACACATGAACAGTTCAGAATGGATATGGTTAAAACTAAAATGTATTATTGGCATTTTATTTGCAAATTAACCTGTTCGTTTGGTTTTGTTTGTTATTTTTTGGGCCACAACCAGTGAAGTCCGAACACAAGTATTGTATAATTGCACAGCTTGCGCATTATGATGCCTGCCAATTTTTCATGAGAGCAAGTTGCAGCACTGCAGTGAGCAAGACAGCAAATAGCAAATGTGTGGGATCCTAATAAGTGCTGTTGTGCATTCATCCTTCATTACTGCAGGAAGTCTACCTCCTTGAATAGACCGCGAGCACTGTGAGAGCAGGAAGAATTGTACTGGAACCTATGGGATTTAACTCAATCAGGCCATGGGCTGGCCAGATTAATTGAAATTGCAAATGCCTGCCATGGCCTGAAAGAGCAGCAACAGATGGGCTTTCTTCTTCCCAGCTCAGGCCCTGCTGAAGCACTCCACATCCAAGCGTTTTTGTCTCATTTGGCAGAGCCGCGCTAATAGGTGATTTGTTGTTTCGATTTCACTCATTAGTTTATTCAACTGTGTCTTAATGCTTATTACGCCGCCCGCCGACAGTGTGTGTGCTCGCGTGTGAGTGAATCTGTGAGTGTAATCCAGCAAGCAGCTCCGGCCCTCTGATGTCCGGATTAAGTGTGATCTGAATGCTGCCAGCTCATTAGCGCAGCGGTGGTGCCATCACACACTGAGCCCCCTAAAGCTCGGCGGCCCACTCCACACCTTTACATGTCATACACAGCCCCTGTGACAGTCACAATATTTGCTGTTCTCCCCACTGAGCCAGACCACCTTCGTCGCCTCTCACTTTCTAGGCCACAACGGCTGATTCTTCCGTTTCTGGAAGTACTGACTTAATGAAGGCTTGTTCAATTCACGAACAACCAAAAGGAACTGCAAATGTGTAAGAATTGCACAAGGATAGCAGTGTTGCAACTGCTTTTCAGAGCTAACTGTCTCTACCTTCAGAGCTATAAGACTTAACTCTGAGAGATTCAGAGGAATAAAGAAGAGAAAAGATAGCATAAACCTTTATTAGTACCACAAGTGGGAAATTTGCATTGTCATGGCAGAAAGTGGGCAGTACAAATGTAAGAGCAAAAATTAAAAAACAATAGAATAGAATAAAAACTACACCAACAGTATAGCATAAAAAGTACACTATACAAACAATCTAGAAATATAAATATGGACGTGTGTTTTGGAATATATATGTATATATATATATGTATATGTAAACTTATATGTATGTATGTATGTGCACATTGGGTAAGTATATATGTACAGAGTGGATATATAAATATATGTCAGAACACTGTGTACACACAGGTACATAATGGAGTGACAGGCATTGACAAAAACAGTAACAATGCAAATTTGTATGCTTCAGTAAACCTAGAACACACCGAGACTTATTTTGCTATGCTTTTGTAATGAAGTGAAATAAAATGGTTTAAAATCCTCTATATACTCAAGAGCATCCGGTTCCTAGTTTATCAGGCTGCTTGCCTCAAGGTATTTATATTAAATTGGCATTTAATTTGCAAAGCATTATGTAAAACATATTGATTTCCCATCTTGGAGGGCCGGTGTTTAGCACAATTTAGCGATTTTTGTGCTCAAAAGTACCTGACACAACTTAATGTATTGTGTCTGAGCAAAAAATCAGCAAACCATGCTAAACACCAGCCCTCTGGGAGTTGATGAAATGTAGAAAAAAATGAAATGTAGTTAAATCTACTTTTAAAAATCATACTCTGGTCTAATTTGAAATATGACTCTAGTAGCCTATACTTTATTAACTGAGAGAGGAGTATTCATCTTTTTTTTTTTTTTGTTTTGCTATTTCTAAAATGGGTGGGTCTTGGCTCTGTAAGTATGGAGCTTGGTGCCTTGCCCAAGGCCACAACCAAGAGGTCCTGAGTCCTGAGATTTAAACCACTGTCCTTCAGGCTGCTGGCTAACCTCGCTTGCCTTGTTTCACTTTCACTAGTTCTTTTGTGGTTGTGTCTGTGTGCATAATTATTGCTCAGTGGAAAATTTTATAATTACGAAAAGACACAAAAATGTTGTGTAAAAAAAGTGGCAATGAAAAGGATAAGACTGGATAAGTGTATGAGGGAGAAGGTGCTTTTAAAATGAGATTTATGCATCTGTAATGGTGGTGGTCACTGCTTCCTGTGTTTTTATCTGCGACTGGCACTGAGCTAGCCTGTAACCTGAATGACATTATCTGGGTTCGGCTGGATTGTTCTTTTCCCCTAAATTTGTTTCACAAATCTGCTCTACGTAATTCTGTGATATTAATTACTACCGTCCACTGGCCAACAACATGAATCCTTATCGTGGATACAACGTTATAAACACTTAAAGAGTTTGGTGTAGTATGTAAACAGTTTCAGAACATGCTGCTTACTCCACAGTCCATATAGTCCATCTGTAAAAATTATTTCTGTGATGTCACAAAAGCCAATGCATTTACACCTACCAATTCAGCCTTCAGATTTTTAGCCTGGACTGTTCATTTCAAACAATCAGGTCATTTAAAAAGCACAGTAACCACAAAACGGCCTGTTTCTGAGAGACAAAGAGTAAAAAAGATTTTAAAAATCAATAGGCGTGAATTCAAACCTTCTTAGTACATAAATGTCTTAATGAGGATTTTAGTAGAAAAATAAAATACCGGTACATGAAATATATTGGATATGGGACCCTATAATGGCTGCGAGGGTAGGTGAAATAGGTTCATACGTAATACAAATAACTATGACTACTTGTGAAGGAACAATTAATGATGATCTCCTGAACCTTTAGAACCATTTCATCCTTCGCAGAGTTTTTCTGTTCCGGCTGCTCATAAATCATCAGTCTTCATCCATTAACGGGGCAGGGGCATCTTTCAGCTTTGAGGTAAAGTGCAGGTATGACTCATGCAGTGTCAAGCTGTGTTAATTAAGTTGGGTTGTGGAGGCACAGGACAGATGTTGTTCTGTAACACAACCCAACAATACTGATGTGCATCACGCTAGGTGAAGAAAGGATGTTTGCATTCTGTGCTGGACACTAGAACATTTATTTTGTTCAAAAATCAGTAACCTAAATTCATCAGTTATTAGTAATATATGATAGTACACACAGCTACGACTGGAACCTCTGGTAATAAATATCCAGCGACGAGCATTCGTTTCATGTCAGGAATCATCGAGATTTCACAGCAGCCTAAGTGAGAAGGTTAAAAATGAGTCAGTGGCACTCATGACTTAATGTTCTTGATAAATGTGTACTGAATCAGTCTATGTAACTGAGGGGATGTGTCATTTACTCAATAATTACAAGTCTTCAAATAATGATATTTACGTTTGTGTTAATGAAGTTAATAAACCCATGACGACTGTGCCATAGAAGGACCACTTTTCAAGAGACTTGAAAAATGAAGAGCCAGTTAAAGAGTTAAAGAACCTTAATACAATGTACAGGTTCTGCTCTGACTTACAGTGTGTGGAGGCTCTTAAGATCTTAAAATGGCTGATCACACTGTCTGATCTTCAAAAGAACCATCCTTTCTAAGTTTCTGTAGGGAACTAAAAGAATGCCATACGAATGTAGTATAACTTGTTTTGACTGGACTGATGTTCTTTTTCAGCTTTTTAAATACAGTTTGAATTCATTAGAAGGAAAGTTTTTGGTGTATTTTGTACTGTGCTCATAAAAAAATGAGAAACAAAACTAACCATAATGTTAACTTCTGCTAGCATCACTTTGGGAACACTATTGTAATGGGGTTGAACATAAACATTTTTTGTCCTTTCTATATTAAACACTGACTTCCGAAGCCTGAAAAAGACATCCCACGTTTAACCAGAAGTTTACAACAAACATGTGTCTATCGTGTGTGTGGCATTTCTACAATGACTTCTAGGGTCCCCGTCAAGAGCTTCCAGTACTTATTACTTCAGCCCAGTATAATGTACCACTTATGTTCAGTCTGTGGATAATCCATGACTTGCAGATGACTGAGACAGATTTTCTTCTAACAAAACTGGTTCCGCCCACTCTAAATTAAAATGTGACTGGTTGATTCCACTGACATTTCCTAATTATGATAGTGGATAATCTGACACACTGGGACTTCAATCCAGTGCAAGATGGTCTAACCAATGGAAAAACTCCACTTACGTACTAAATTCTGACCAGTGTTGCTGAGTGTTTTAAAATGTTTATCCTATTGTTTCCAACCAACACTTATTAATGAAGTACATTCAGCACAAATTATAATTACAAAAACATGATCCTGCCGAACAAAATGAATTAGTAATATCAAACAGTGGAGGCCTAGCAGACCCTAATGGTATAATCAGTGGAAAAAAAAATCTAATCCATTCTTCACAGTTTACTATTTTGTTAAAACATGATGTTTCAATTTAGCTAAAGCAATTCCACAATTCAAGAAATCTGATACAATGCTCTCAAAGCATGTATGGGCACAGCAGAGATTAAATTGGGAAAAAAATGGATTAAACGCATCCAGCACACATATTAGTACACCCCCACTCACACACGCACGCAGCTTTGAGCAGTGCTTCACACACAAAGCTACGCATATGGCCTCCACAGTGCTCCTTCACTGTCATAGCCACGCACTCCATTCCCAAGCTCTTACATAACAGCGCAGATTCCTCCTGGTCAGGAGATTAAAATGGAAGGGGAAAACTGCTGCAGCAGCTTTTTTTGTTTTTTTTTCCTCTCTTGAGAGGATTATTTCACATTGCAGTTTTCCACGCATATCCGCTCAGCCTGCCGCTCGCTTCTGAGCGACAACAAGACTCTGCCCCACATTCACTGCCTTTACACTAGCGAGCCCCCCACTCTCAGTCCAGCTCTGCACGAAGCTACTGGCCTCGTCCGAGCAAATTGTGTAACGCTAATCCTCTGTTTGAAAATGCTTCAGAACCACTGGGGTTTTTTCCATCACATGAAACCAGGAAACATCCAAACATTCAGACTCTGCTGTGTGATGTCATTTTAAAAAGAGCTTTAGGAGTTCCCCCAGGATGCCATCGGAAACACAGCCTACATATAAACTACTTAGCCATTGAGAATATGACCTTTTCCTTTAGGCCTTCTGAATTAATTTGAGCCCAGTATCAACTCTCACTACTAAGCATTATATTCCTTGGGCCATGTACAAATGTTTTAAAGAGCCTGACAGGGATTACCCAGTAAAACAATAATAAATGCTTCCAGTCCTGGACTAGTTAAACACTGCATCAAGACTACAGTGAAGCAGACAGTCAGTACACTGTACTTCTAATGCTCAGCTTGCATAAATTACCAAATAAAAATTGTTCATCAGTTCAACATATAAATGTACAATCTAATCTATAAAAATATATTTAAAGTATATGGCATTTGTATTTGTATTTGTATTACCATGTGCGTGCATGTATATGCAATATGTGTTTTCAACATACATTAAACCACATTCACACTGCTCCTCACTGTTAATAGGTTATTTTCTTAATTTTCTTCACTGTTCCCGCTAGTATGGCTCATGAAAACTTTCTTTTAAGACTCATCCATCACAGTCCACTACAGCTCCTTCAGTCCGACCAGGACTGCCATCTCATGCCGTCTTCTGTCTCACCATCTCAGTGGGACCTCCCATAAAAGCTGCCTTCTATGGGAAGGCACAAGCACTTCACAAGCTGGCTCATTTTTCCTGGTAAAGTGGAACAGTTTGTGTGCAGAACTGGGACAGTTCTTTATGTTTATGGGCCACATACTAGCAATACAGTAAACTCTTTCCATTAAGCAATAATAATATTAATGATATATGTATATTTTTAAGAAACACCTTTTAAAGAACACCCCTAATTGTACATTGTTCTCCAAAAATGATAAAAACTAACTGTACTCTGAATACTGTTTTTTTTTTTTTTAAACGTAATTTTTTAAACCTATCTGAATGCAGATAGTTCATTTCTGCATTCTGAATAGTTTCCAAAAACACCTGTATAACATTAAATCCCAGCCCTGGTCACTGCTGTCTGGTAATTGTTTATTAAATGTAACCTAACACTTATTTTAAACCACTCATTTATGAGGACCCTTTATAAGGATAGCCTTGTATTAAAGTGGTGCCGACCTGTATTTTTACTTCACTGTTGATGGAATATATTTGTATGACAGACATGAATTAGATTTACAAAACAGGCAGTGAAATTGTTGCACAAGCCATGAAAAGAATGACACTCCATGACTTCATTCCTCCTGACGGCCTTAAGAAGCAAAAGAAGATGCAGAAGCAAAGCACACAACATGCAGCAGATGATGTTACCCGACATGTGGGAGCTGAAAGACCTACTGAAGCAGAAGAATCATCAGGAAATGCAACCATATCTGGAGCAGCAATGTCACAGGAAGTGGCCCTCAACTGAGGGGTTAACTTTTACTCGCACTATGAAGGTTTAGAGAGCATCCGTGTACCGCATGCATGATGCAATTCTTACATGTACTATTTTAAAAATGAGGAAGCGTGTGTGGGTTTTAATGCAAGAACACAGTGTACATAAGTATAAAAACAATCATTTGTCATTGGCGGCTCCCTCTCTCTGAGTAGCTATTGTGGTGATTGTACAGATTTGTTTTGCATTACCTTAAAATCTTAATTTATTCAAAAAAGTGGCAGTAGTCCTGTCCAATTTTATGTTGCCGTAACAATCTTTGCTGAGAGGTCTGAAATACTTTTGCACCACCCCCCTTCAACCATCATTGCTCGCTAGCAGCTCAACACAGAGTCCCAACATTTCACACACCCCGAGCCAACAATTCATCTCATAATAGGGGGAAATATTTTATTTGTAACTTTAAGTGGAATGGCTGCTCTCTAGCTTTCCCCCTAACTTTCTACAGAGGATAGACATAGGTCAAACCAAGCATGCAAAAATCAACTAAGGAATTTAAGCTCCTATCAGCAAGTCACTAAAATCAACCAAAATGTAATCAACATTTGAAACAGACTGCTTCAAATACAAGTGCCAGAAAAGTACACTCACTGTCCACTTTATTAGAAGCCTTGAATGTCCATCTGTTGCTGCACAATTTGTTCAAGTCGTCAGTGTCGGTATTCAGAGCTACTCTGTGCTGCGTATTTGTCAGTGATTAACCATTCTTAACTTAGCAATGACATAAAAGTATAAAAACCACTGAGGCTTGTACACTCGTACACACACTAACAATCGAAAACCTTGTCAGTGCCACTGCTGTGGCAAAAATGGTTCACCTCCCATAATACATTTGGTCAGAAGCAGCGCTGTGGTCAGAAACAGCCCACTGATAACGGTTGTAGGAGTGCAGTTGACAATTCATTAATGACAAAAGACACAGTCAGTAAGTGAGAACATAAAGTAGGTGGGGCTCATAGAGTGGTCAGTGAGTGGACAGTGAGCGCAATGTATAGTCACACAAGCAGCGGTATTATAAATGCTTCTCGTTTTGTCTTAGAAATCAAACAGCTGCCTACTAATGGACTGTATAGACTGCCGTCAACTCCCATCACACTCCACTGGAGGGTCGGTCTAATAATTTGCATACAGATCACAACAAAGCTCTAAAAATAGAACAGTGTTGCTGGTGATGTGATTTGCATCTAAACAAGTCTCAACATGACTATAAAATGCAATTAGCTGTGAAATTCAGGGCATTCCAAGGGAAAAATGTTCTGGCACCATCTGTGTGTCTTCCAAGGTGTGAGAAATGTGAAAAGGTTGATTTGGAGAGAAATAGTTTTCCTCATCCTTTCTATTCTACTGTGCTCACTGACAGTCCATGGCTAATAATCAGCTCATACACACATTATGGGTGTTGTCAGTACTTCTAGAAAACTAAACAAGATTTAGAAATATTATAGCGAACCAGTAAACAACGACAACCAATGTACAATAACTACAGGAACTGTGTAGTAACAAGAAGCTAATTGGATGCCTTATGGCATCATTTAACTGAAATTATTTGACGAGTTTTTGTCCTGCTTATTCTTATATGTTTCTTGTAAACATCGAATTAAGAAAATGTGTTTATTTGTTAGCCATGTTTGCTGGTGCTGGGGTAGATGTTAATTTGAATTGCTTTGAGATTTGAAGTGATATAAATGATTGCTTTTGCTTATCCAGTCTATTTGTTCGGCCATGTATTGTTTCATTGCTTGTACTGATTAATTTAACTTGAATAAGACTAGTGAAACTGCTCCTCAGCACATTAAAGGGTAATTACACCATCCAATGTTCTAGACAAACTTATGGAATCATAAATGTTCAGATGTTTGAAGAGTGAATGTCACCTCTAAAGCCCTCATAGAATGTGATGGATACGCTAAATGGATACACTACCTACTTTGTTTTATGACATGGTTTGGCATACAATTTTTTTTTTTTAATCCGCTAATATTGGAGAAGTTTTTTCTCTAATGAACCTTTCAATGGATGATTCTCAAAATAACCATAATATAATAATAATAATATAATAATATAATAATATAATAATAATATAATAATATAACCGTAATATAAAGGCTCTTGGAAGAACCCTTCAACTGGTAAAGAACTTTTACATTCTGTGAAAGTTCTTAATACCTTTAAGAGGTTCTTCACATGGACATATCTTATTTCTAAATATTGTTCTTTAGGGAAATAAAATGGTTCTTGTATGACGTTGCTCAAACAAGCTTTTTTGGCATTTTTTTAGAGTGTTTCCAGAGTCAAGTGGCCCTATACAGTCACTAAGCAGGTTTTATAGGACTCCGCAAAGTATGTAAAGTAGGACTCAGGCTGAAGCAGGTGTGAGTATTTAGATGAGAAAATGAAGTGCAACAATCTTTCTGTTCAAAATGTGCCACCTCCTCCCCCTCAACAAAAAGAAAATGCCCCAGTATCCCCCACCAGACATCAACAAAATTAAAGAAACTTTTGCATTGGGGCCCTAGTGTCGCACTATCCTGAGTATCTCAGCAAAACTGTGAAGAAATCTGTACGTTTCTCTACAATGCACCATTTCAAATCCAAACATTCTAGCTGTATTTACATCCCACACTGATGCACACACTCTGATATATCAGTGGAATTCCTCTGTGTTGTTTTAAGCTGAACTATCAGACCACTTTACATGTATAAAACAGGACTCTCAATTTATATTAAACAGGATTTTTTTTACAAGTGCAGAGTGAAATCAGGCCTTACCGCCACAGCTTCCAAGATCTGCTTGATGACATGCGCAGCATCTCGCTCACTGTAGTAGCCTCTCTCCACAATCCTGAAACAACAAAACATGGCATGCTGTTTGAACAGTAGTAGAGATTATGGAGATGAACAGACGTGACAGATGAAAGATTCTGTTACAAACAGGGGTGTAATTCTGTGACGTCAAAACAATTTCATTTAATTAAATCCTATTCATCTATACACCATGAAATGTCAAAGATGTCAAAGATCACTTGTGACTGGATGAACTATTTACACAGCAGTGGAACACAGATTACAATACCACTGCTGTCTTACAACTGAAAATGGGTTCAGAATTTCGTTTTGACTAAAACATGATCTCATACTTCATTGATCATTCTGAAAAATCCCAAAATCAGTGCAGTTGAATTGCCATCGCCAGGTCCATTCAGACTAATGCAATGCAACCATGCTTTTTTACTCTGTTAGTTACAAATCCTTCCAAAATGCCTATTATAGCCATCTAAATCATCGCATTCATGAAAGACTGAAAATGCAACCACCCAGCTATGGCCTTCTCTATAGTAGTTATGATTATAACATGTGGTTCATTAGCATATTCAGGCGAAGCTTTTCCCCAGAACGTTGTGTGGATGTGACCAGGGACGACTCAACAGAAGTATCGCTTGTGTGATGGTTACATTCTTTGAACATAAATGTTACATTCACTACCCAGGCTGTTATGTACATTGATTAGTCACTTCATTAGATACACTCGCCTTGTATCTACACTCACGGACCATTTGATAAGCTCCACTGACCACGCAGGGCCATTTTAGTTTACAGATACAGACTGTAGTCCATCTGTTTCTCTGCATCATTTTTCAGTCCCTTTTACCCCTTTTATCAGTGGTCCCCCCACAAGACCACCAATGAGCAAGTATTATTTGGGCATAGTAGTGGGATGCTAAGGTGTGTGTGTGTGTGTGTGTATGTGTGTGTGTGTTAAAACCTCAGTGCCACTTCTGGACTAAGAATATTCTATCAACCAAAAATATCCAGCCAACAGTGTCCTGTGGCCTGAAACTGAGCACTGGTGAAGGACAAGAGGATGAATAACACAGACTGTACAGCATCAGAATTATCATCAATTACTTTACACCTGCAAAGTAGACCAGCTGCTCAGTTGTGTCTAACAGAAAGCAAACAAACTGAGACACACACACACACACACACACACACACACACACACACACACACAAACGTTCCACTAGCACATTAGTGTCACTGCTGTGCTGAGAATGATGCACCAGCCAAAAAAATATATATGTATCTGCTCACTTTTAGTCCTGTGGGGTTGAACGGGGTAATAATAATGCAGATAAACAGGAGGACTACTGTCTGTAACTGTAAACTACAAAGTGCACTTATATGGTCAGTAGAGCTGATAAACTGGACACCGAGTGTAGATATGAGGTATGTATTCCTAATGGCTTGCCAGTATGTCTGCCAAGCAGTTTTTTGTGTCACTAGTGAAAGAAACATCAAAGTTAAAATAAAGAACACTACAATGCCATTCAGTATCAAACAAAAAACCCATGCAGTGGTGGTATAGGCCAGCTGAGGAGTCACATCTGTAATTGGGAAATAAGTTGACAGCCTTTTGCCAGTATATTCTTTAAAAGAAAGATACATAAATGGCTCCTTTAATTGATATTTTATAATACAATACAATATTGCGCACTGAATTTTGATCATTTTCAGGGCGATTTTTTTCTACTTTAATACACCAGAGCACTTTCTACAGGTCGTCTAGATATGAGGTCACATCTAAAGTCAGCCTTGTAATCTCCTATCTCTCGGAAATGGAGGTTGAGTTACTGGAAAAGTCATATGCTTTTGCCTTCAGTGTTGTCAATAAAGCCAGGATGAAAGGACATACCTGTCAAAGAGCTCTCCTCCAGTCACCAGCTCCAGAATGAGAGAAATTTCTGTTTCCGTTTCGAAGATTTCTTTCAGGCGGATCTGTGGGCCAGAGAAAAACACCTGGTCATAATAAAACAAATGACAAAGGATGATTGATATGAAACAGAAGATGGTGCTGACACAGGACCATGTAATTGTCTGGAAATAATATTGTTTGCTGGGTGGCTAAGGCAATACGGGACATGTTCTGATTTCAGCCTAGATCAGAACTGGCTAACATTTGCTAACCTGCTGTTGCCTGGTTCATTTTCAATTTCATGTTCACCATTCTGTCTTACTATTTTATGTAATCTGAGCTAGCTATGCATACACTCACTGCATCTGATTCCTGTGAGTGCACGTATGTGTTTGTCTGGCCTGCCCTAAAGCCTACCTACTCTTTCATTAGATTTGGTTAAAGCACAAACAACCTGTGTCAGTATCTTTGTTGATTTCCAGAAAAAGCGTGTCTATATGTCTAGTGTCTTTGGTGGTGACTGTATGTGCACTATGGCCAATCCAGCTGTTCCTTGTCTATTATAAAGAAGAAAATTGAACATGCTCTTACAATGTTTGGGTGGGAAAGACGCAGCAGCACCCCAATTTCCGTTCTTACAATTTTCTTGTCGATCTGTGATGACAAGACATCAATGAGCAAATATGTGCGACAATATTTTTTTTTAAACCAAACACTGTGTAGCCTTTAAAATGGCAAACTGACTTACAGTCTTCTTCAGGACTTTGGCTGCGTAGGGCTTCTCTGTTTGCTTCTCCTCGCAGCGAAATACAACCGACGTAGCCCCTCTGGAGAAAAAAGCAAACAGGGAAAAATCGATGGGGGCTTAAATAAGATGGCCTTATACAGTGTTGGAGACAGGGGGAACCTCTGGCAGAAGATGAAATGTGTAAAGGCATATGGGACACGCAGCCTGACTGTGTGTGGAATCAATGCGGTCCTGCCAGCCATGAGCTCCTTCTTCTACTGTATGCCCCACTTTTGACTGCGGCAACATGACTGACATCATGTAATTCTCCAATGCAAGGTCTAAATTTGTCAAGATGATATGACCTGTCAAATGATAAAACGCTTCCCCCTTATGTTTTATGCTAATGGTAATGTAGAAACATCTCTAGCCATCAAAGTCAAATTAGGGAGTTTAATTTAGGCAGAATGCAGCATCAACCAATAAAGGATGGGAATAGCTTGAGGAATGGATCATTTACCATACTGTAGCATGAAAAAACACCGAATATATATAATACAACACTAGTAGGACCATGAACCGTCATTGTGCTACCAAGTAACAGTTCTGATTTGATCCAGCTTTCCTTGAAATACAGCCTCAAGCCCAACTGCACTCAAGCTGTCTCCTTGGTAACCAAGCCAGCACCTCCTCCAAACTGATGGCCTACTTATGAGCTCTAAAACATGGCAAAGCTCTTGGTAGTCATTATACTCCCTAAGGACGATGCTGTGCAGATTTACAGTTCAGTTTTTTTATATAACACACAATCTATACAAAGGTGCCAAAAAAGGTTTAACACCATAGAAGCAGAAGAACTTTCGATGAACAGCTCTATTCGTGCAGAACCTTCACTTAATGTGAAAGATCTAGACCAGCTGATGGTTTTTCCTAACTGTATGTCCAAGAATCTTTAAACGAATGGCAACTATTCTTTATCAATAACATATACAAGCTTGAAGAACCTGATTAAAACTCAAAGAACCTCCACACCATGTAAAGGATCCCTAAAGCTTTATTTTTAAGAGTGTAGGACTAGAAATACCTTATGTTAACAACTCCTCTACCAACAAATTCCAAAATCTTATGATAAACATCACCCAACTTTCAACGGTGAAAAGCTGTTTGAGTTTCCAAAATAGATCCAACTCATTAAGCGGCGGCTTTCATCTCCAGTGAAGACGCTGAAATTAACACATCACGTTGTATGTGAACACTGGGTGTGTGGAGGTGCTGGAGGGTTTTCTTAAATGCTGTGAAATCGTTAACACTTCATTGTCAGTGGATGACTGCATGAGATCACATGGTTGAACACACAGGGAAGCCAGGCACCATTCCATCTGCTACCTCGTGATTGAACTTTAACACTTCAGCGCCTCTGCCTCCGAGAGCCCCCACCAATCTTAAGTGTCATCAGGGACAGAGAATAAAGCACCGAATCCATCATTATAAGGGCGTATGTGTATCAGGCCTTCTGGGGGCAAGGGTGAATTACACCACATAAATCCAGGAGATTGAACCAAATTTCCCTCCACCCTCATTTAACCCCTTCTGCTCTCAATCCACTTCATGTTTCTCGGTTTCCGGGTCTTCAACCTCTTCCTGCCCTCATTATCAGAGATGTAGCATTTGCATAACAGAGAACGGACACGCTTTGATGGTTTTGATGGTTCACCACTGAATCCTGTCCATTTTTTCCAGTGACTAAACTAGCTCCAAGATTTACATTCTTAAATTAAAATGCTGGCTTCTTTTGAACAACCACCTAAAGGCCTCTCAGTGGGTCCTTCTGTAAAGACACGGTCTTTGTAAATGAGATGTGTCTGAAGCTGAACCCTTTGAGGGTTTAAAGAACCTGGACATAATCTAAATGTTCTATACCTAGAAACGTACAATCAAGCTAACAACCACTTTGGAGCCTTTATTTTCAAAGGGGAATCCCACCCTTTCTTATATTTTCTGCACAATTTAGTCCTTGAGATTAATTCAGAGTGCTTTGATGTAAAACATGCTATTCTATGGAAATTTAAGAATATGTTGGAATATTCCACAGAGGTGACATTTGAAAACCAACACAGGAAGCATTTATTACCTCTAGAAGTTACATCCCAGAAAGCTGTTACATTAAATTCTTATAAATACTCTGCCTGATGCCTGAAACACTGATTTATGACAGTTTTGATATATAGCCTTCATAGCGGAGGGGTACATACAGGGTGTTCTTGGGCAAAATAGTCCCTGAAGAAAATGTATCACTATCTCACAGCTACCAACATATAACAACTCAGAAGACATGCACTGCTTCCCTAGTCATTGTGAAAAAGAAATAATTTGGTTGTATATCCGTTGTAGACATCAGGATCCAAATAAATCCAAATCTTTTTTTAAATTGATGATTTCACATTAAACCATTCCGAATTACGTAGGTTACTATTTGACAACTGAATTATGCAGAAATGTTTAAAAATCAGGGGTATTCCCCTTTGAGTATACAATTTTATCACTGTTGACAACAACACTGAATTGCATGAGAAGAACTGATAGAGACTTTCACTTCTCTCATTAACTCAGCTGTGGCTGTGCTACTGCAATAAATATCAATTACAGGAAAAAAAAAAAAAAGTTACTGAGCATTTTAAGGACTTTGGGCCAACTTACGGCTGTTGACCACTTCTCCAAAGACCACAGGGACGGGGGTCTCACCTTCCCAGCTCTGGGCCCATGTTGTAGAAGTCTTCCATGGAGACATCTCGTCGAGATCCATCGACCCAGTACTCCACCGAGCTCGAGCCGGAGCGGGAGGTGGGCATGGTGGACCCTGAAAAATGCAATGTAGTTTTCCCTTCTGTTTAAACGGTCCTGGAGATCAGATGAGGCCAGTAAGACGCATCGCGCGCATCAGTAATGTGGCTCCGAGTGTTTTTCAAATGTGATGCAAAAACAAGATGTTTAAAATGTCCTCGCGCGGGGTCTTTCCTCGCGCACATCAGAGTCGGTCCGTCTGCAGACCCAGTCGCTCCTGAAACGGTCCTGCTCTCCTCACTGACAGATCTTCAGCCTCCGAAGGGCCTGGGAGGCGTAAACAAGCCCATGGCACTTCCAGAGCATCCAGAGCATCTCGAGATCCAGCAGCCCCCGGAGCGAGGCAGCCCCTTCCAGCGTTCAGCTACAGCGTCTCCACACACAGCCTCTGCTGCAGAGACCCCGGACGAGGACGCTCCCAGTCACCAGCAAGGACACGAAGAAAACAGCCCAGATTATGTGGCTCATCCCTGCCGTTGCCTGGGTTGGGTAGGTGGTGGCTGGAGGGGAGGAGGGGAGGGGAGATGTTGTGACAAC
>JBBIGA010000038.1:14478451-14494447 GCA_037576975.1 Alestes dentex
GTGGTTGGAGTGTGGGGGGTAACCAGGGAAAAGGTTCATTCCCACTACACTATACAGTACCCCCCCCCCCCCCCCAACAAAGACACTGTCTAAACTGTGAATAAAAACAGAATGTGGTGATTTGCAATCTTATAAATCCATATTTCACTAATAATAGGACAAAGAACACATACGGTGTTAAAGCTGATCATTTATATTGAGAAAATACATTCTTATTTTGAATTTGATGTAGGAACACGTTGGGAAGTTGGGATGGGTGAAAGACTGGAAAATTCAAGAATAGTACTTCCTTAAAATAGTGTAATAATAAAGTAAATTTGCAATGGATTTGGTCATTTCATCATATATGGGACATAATATAGTTGAAAGATTAAGAGAATCTGAAGATATCTCTGTACATGTACATTTACTGTTCTCTGTACATTTTTTTAATGATTTAAAAACATTAAAAAAAAAAAAACAATATTGGATGGCCATGATCTTTAAGCCCTCAGAGAGCACTGCATTGTATTTGAAATTACTGTATGGACTCAGGAACACTTCGGAAAACCTATGTCTGTGAACACAGCACAACATTGCATCCACAAATGCAGGATAAAGCTCTACCGTGCGAAGAAGAAACCATCTAGAAACATGATCCAGAAACACTGCTGCCTTCTCTGGGTCCAAGCTCTTTTAAGTTAGACATAAGTGAAGTGGAAACCTGTCCCATGGTCTGACAAATGAAAATGTGAAATTCTTTTTGTAAATCCTGGATGCCATGTCCTCCTGGCTACACACGAGAGGGACCATTTGGCGTATTATTAACTCACAGCTCAACAGCCTGGATCCATGATGGTATGGGGGTGCATTAGTGCACATGGCATGGGTACCTTACACATCAAGGAATCGTTATTAAAGCGATTAGTAATACATCCAGGTTTTGGAGCAACATGCGCCACATTATGAAAAGAATGCTACATCAGACATCAAAATCCTACATCGGACAACATTTCACTTTCAAAGCTCCAGCATCTCCTCAGTTCCCAAACATTTGGAGAGTGATGCAACACAATGATAAACGTACCACTGTCCCACCTTTTTCAAAATGCATTGCTGGCATCACACAACGAGCACACAAGTTCCAAAAAACAAATACGAGATTTCATGAGTAATTCACATTTTAAAAAACATGCTGACTTTTCTGGAAAGGGGTTGTAGCTCTGTAGGAAAGAAATCAGTGAATAGGGTTGAAATTTGGAGTGGAAAAACAATCAGTGACTGATGCATGTGGATGATGCATATTCTAGTAGGGCTGTGCCGCATAAATCCCTCACAATCTGGCACATCATGAACAAAGAGTAATGGCCATCTGAGAGTCCAATGCTGCTAAAACCACAGACTACAGAGTCTAAAGAGAGATTCTGCACAAGTGCTTGTTTGGTGCACATCAAGGAAAATGGCCTGAAAACTTGACCCCTACAGTGAGGGGGTCAGGTGGTTATGTTGCTGCTGGCATGGTTTGGGTCCGTTTGTCTCCTTAGAGGAAGCAGTAATTGCAAATCAGAGCAAAGTTATTCTGACGAATCACCCTTGCCCTGTGATAAAACATTTCTATCATGAATATCATTCATTTTTGGTGATTACCCATACAGTTTACTTTTATTACTGAAAATGAAAATGAAATTATTACTGTATTTAGGCTGCTTATACCAAAGAAAACGACAGCGCATACTAAAGAAAACGCTTGCATGAATTAACTGCGGGAGACGGCAGTTCAGTATAAACTGTACAGGACGTATACGGGTTTACCTTTACATTTTTAAGGGCAATGTTTTGGGAGCATATTTAGGGGCATATAGGGTTTACACTAGGGTTTACAAATTTTTTTTTTTTTTTTTTACCACATCACAATTTTTTTTTCACAATTTGCGGGTGCTCTTGGAACGTGGCCCCACGAATTTCAGGTGTTTTCTGTATATATAGCAGAGACCAGGGATGGTTGCCACACTTTTTACTTAAATTTAATATCTCTTCAAAAGATATGGGCTGTCAAAGGCACCTTGTGCAGTTGTGACCACCAACCCCACAGCAGAGTAAGTTGTCACACCCTGTGGGGTTGGTTGTCCCTGTGTTACTCTAATGGGAAAAAGTGATACAAAATTTTTATTTTCAATGAAATATCAAACAAAACACATCTCATGTGCATAAAAACATCAAATAAGTTTCATTGGTTCCTTTTTAGACTCTTTAGATTCCAACATGTAAATGTATAATGCATAAATGTAAAACACCACAGGCTGTGAAAACTACGGCTACTGCTATGAAATCTGAAGAAACTCAATTTCTCCTCAAACTGAGGTTCAAACAAGCGGCATAATTCACGAAAAAATACAGAGCACAGGGGCAACTACACTATATAATTCATAACACAGACCAAAAGAAATGATGATTCTTAACATTCACCAATCACTAGCCACCTCAGAATCACAGTTCTGACAAACATAAACTGGCAGACCAGGTGTGCAGTCTTTGTGGGCCCGCCCCTTGCAACTGACCTTTTTAGCTCTTTTGGTGGCCTGTCCCCACGTGTATTAGCCTAGCTAAGAAAAAACCGAACTAAACTGTAGCTCTCTCTTTATATAATTACTAAATACATGGTAATAATTATTTTACTGTCAACCCATAGTGTAATAAGTTAGAAGAAAAACATGAGATGCCAAATTTACATTTGCGTATGAAAAACAAATAAAGTTGTCTCACCTCAAGGTTATGCTGGTTTCACCTCTACTGTCAACGTAGATGACCTCTGACACTAATTACAAACATTTCTGTGTCAACGGTTTTGATCAGCGCCTTCTAATGGCTGAGATATGATGACTGTGACAACCTACTTTTGTGACAACCAACCCCGCTCTCCCCAATTTTGGAAGAAAATATATTTTTCTAGCATCTTATTGTGGCCCAATACCTCGCTAAGACACTTTATGTTGTTCTTTTCCTTTAGTTTGTCACCCTTCTGTATATCAAAAACATCATAACCTGCTCCTAAAGACCTGAATGTTAAATTAAAATTGGATTTAAAGAAAGGACTGTGGGAGGAACTGCATACAAAGGGGCTAAAGGAGAAAATCCTAAATTCACAACTGCAGTTTTTATGTAAACCACAAGATGACAGCAAACACCAAGGCACCCACCCTGCTTCCCAACTGCTTTTTCTGTTGTTCCAGTTCTTGCTGTCGAGTAGGCTACGGCTGAAGCATATAAACCTTTTTAACCAAGTTCACATGGATTTGGCTGATACTGTTAACTTTCTCCGAAAAAATGGGCAAAAATTGCAGCACGTTTACGAGTAACTATACCCCTTTATATGTTTTCATAAACTCAAGTCAAAAAATGCAAAAATGCTGTGCTAATGGAAATTGGTCAAATTTGCAGCTGTTTTACATTTGGTCTGCAAAGCATATGGATTTGGCAGTTGCAATGGAGAGATCCAGACATGTTCCCAATTATCTCCATGACATAGTCACTTGCCTTTTCCTCAACAGAGAGAAAAAAACAGCATAGTTAGCGCTTGCTGCTTCCTGAAGCTGACCTGGAAAATATTGATACCTCCAAATGACTCCAATGTATTATTAAAGGGGATTACTGATTCGATTTCCACAGCCTCAACAGGGCTATCAAGCCTCGGTGATTCATCTGGTTGTTTCTGGGGGAAGGTACAGGCCTAAATGACTGTATTTTCAGACCACTGTAAGAGCCTCAAATTGCAGCGGCTAATTTGACACAGCAGATCTTCTTGGAGATTTTACAAGCTCAGGGAACGAGAGCGAGGTCCATTAGCAGCCATGCGTTCGCTCAGAGGAGGACCGTGACTGTTTTCAGAGCATTTAAAATGGGAGCACTTTCATGCATTCACATGCTTAGCACTTGGATTTGCTTTTAAATAAATTCTCTTTTTAGTTATTCTTGAGACTGGAAAACACATGAACTACGAATTGCTGTGTGTTACTGTAATTGACAAAGATGGAGTTTGGATCATTCAAAAATGTAATTTGAGTTGTCTTTAGCCTTTTGTAGTTTCTGTGGTATTCCAACACTGAAATGCCCTTGGGCCTATCTGTGTACTTTACACAGATACAGTAGAGCGTTTGCATGAAGCAGATGGATTAGTTTTCTCCAAAGGAGCCCTGCTCTAATGCTAAGCAGCTAAAGGACAGGTCTGGCAAAGAGAGTAGACTTATACAAACTCAGCCAGCATGAACCAGCATATTTAATGGATGGCCAATTATAATGTGATGAGACTAATAGAAAGTAGTATTGCAGAACATTGCAAGAAACACTCTTAGAAAAAATTAAGGCTTGGACATAGGATTATAAGAACATTGTTTAAACAGTATAGAACTTCTGCATTATGCGGAGGTTCTTCAAACTTCTAAGAAGTTCTTGACGCTTGGACACTTTTTTTTTTTTAGCATCAACTAAAAGTCTCTCGGTACAACCAAATGTAGTTCTTTAATGGCATTACTCCAAAGAAAGCTTTTTGGTGAACACCTCACATCAATTTGCCCAAACACGTTTTGTATAAGAGTTGCAGTACACCTTCTTGTAAAGTTTTATTTTTATTTTTTGGACTCTTAGGACTGGTTAATATCCTTACTTTTCAAGACAATGGTGCGCCAAACATGTCAAGGTTATTTCCAGAATTGTGCACGGTGGCTTTACTCTGGTCTCCAGTGTGCACTGTATGGACATTTGTTGGGAAGTGTTAATGGACACTGATTTGTAGCCTAGCAACTGTCGCTAATTATGAATGATGGCCCACTAGGTTATGGGGTGCAAGACGCAAAACCATTTGTGGAAATCTCAGTCAGATGTCATTTCCCACCTGAGAGACTTGCTCAATTATCCCATTGCGACCATACAGGCCAGTCAAAAAAGATGTGGTTGAAGTCGGGCTTTCTTGTAGCACCTAGATTCATGCTTTAAAACTGACAAACAAGGAACAACAATGCCTCCAAAAGAGGTTAGTTCAGTTCCAGTACAGTCTGTGACCTGCACACAAAGTATGAAGAGGTGCACATTTTCATCTCACACTGGCCCCAATAACTAACTGTGTGAATTATATATTGGTTTCTATCCAGTGACCCCTCTCCTCTCTCTTTTCATGCCTCATGCTCCTCTGTCACTTTGCACGAGGAAGTAGGAACAGTGAAAGCTAAGTAAAACTCATAAGTGTTTCATGTTTTATTTCGCCACATTTAGGCTGGTTGGCTGGTGAATAATGAACAACGCAAAAGCGAAGAAATCAATTTTCCAGCTACGGGAGCAGAATAAACAGAGCTAGTGTGTTAAACGAAATTAAAGGCAATCACACCTGAGCCTTGTGGATAATAGGCGCCAGGGTCCATTAAGAAATGCATCGCGCTGAGCCGCCACCAAAGGAGCCACCGTGCCACTTTTAGATAGATGCAGAGTGTTTCGTTCTCAAACGTCCAGAAAAACAGGTGCCACATTTCATTTGCACCTCCAGCCTGAGCTGCATGCTGTGTATGAAACACAGGACTGCTAAAAGGAAATGGTGTAATGTATTCATTTTTTTGGTGACAAAAATAGATGAAAGTAAATCTTACCATTGCAGGCAACAATAAAGGCGCACCCCTTGATGTTTTTGTCTCCTTTCCTCAGAACCCTAATGGGAAGGTAGACTTGTGTGGTTGTGTTCTTGAAAAATAAAGGCATCATAGAACAACCATTTTTGGTTCCCGGAAGAACTTTTTGATGCAGTGTTTCCCGTCCCACGGCTTAGGGATCACTTGATAGTTTCAGGTTTTTGCTTATTCCCTGATCCCAATAAACAAACATGAGGAACTGTCCGGTGGGCCCCAAACACTGGGGTGAGAAACACTCCTTTAAAGGACCGCATTTGTGAATGCAAGCGTGAAGAATTGTTTTGTTAAGGTCAGTCAAAAAGGTCACGTAGTCTGAAGGTTATATACTAACACTAGATTTTGGTAAGACTTTGGGGAGCACAGTCAAGGTCTTACTTAAGGGCTTTTTTTTGAAAAGCACTAATAATTGCGTCATACAAACTATAAAGAAAGACATTTTACATAAAGCTGTACTTTAGGTCATGGAATATATCTTGAGGTTTTAGTGTCTCATTAAATTCTACATAGCACTAAAGTAATGGATACTACCTATAAGCTGTAAGAAGGAAGTGCCAATTATTAACTTAGATAATTAACTTTGTGCTTTGTGATAATTAACTTTGTGCTAATTATTATTACTTTGTGCTCAGTAATTTGCATAACAAGAACCTGCCAGTTTATTGCACCTAACAGTGCAATTATTACTGACCTGCAAGTACTAATACAGGTCATCATGAACAAAGCTGAATGCACTGCAAATGAACCATTTAGAAGTGCCTACTTTTGACTTGACTGAACAAATAATTATCACTGAATAAAATAATTAACTGCCAATTCCTTAAAATAGAGTGATACCCAGAATTTTTTTTTCTAAAACTTTTGTTTTAGGAGTTCAGGTAGGAAATGGCCTCCAAACTTTCCGACGTGGGTGCTGAAGTAGCAGAACTGGCAGTCAGTGCCTTGGAGGCAATTTGAAAAAGCGTGGTAGCGCCATGGAAGCAGTGGAGGAAGCATGTGCTCATATATCCACTTTGCTGCAACCACAATGCTCTAAAAAGCTAATTACCTCCTTCCATAGACATCAGCAAGGAGCAGTTTCCAAAAATGCCTTTGCAACAAAGCACCACTGTTATTAATTTGTGGTGTCTGAATGCATTTTCCTCATCAATAAACCTCTCTGTTTATGCTCATGAAGACCTACGTTTTTGTTCATATGAGAACAAAATCAAACCACCAGGCCTGCCTCAAATAATTCAAATGACGAGTATTTAGTACTATATTTAGTACTTGGAAAATGTGTCTTTAACTCTTTAATCCCCAAAAGAATAACACAACCCTCTTCCTGACAGTTTTCACTATTAAATGCTTATAGGTCACCTTTTAAATTAAGAACTTTAACATGAAATCAGAAGGAAATGCATCTACTTGATGTTAGGGTCAAAAACCTCATGTCAAACCTGAAGGCTGTTACCTAAAGGCTGAAGGAACACAGCCAACACCATCAGATTAGTAATCACTATGATTAAATAATAATGAATAGCTTTGATGTCCTCACTATTCCTGCAAAATATGAAACATTTTGAACAATACGTATAGGTGTTTCCAAAATTTTGACTGCTACTGTATGGGCACACATATTGCAGCACATTGCCTTTTCAATCCATTATAGATAAAAGTCTGGTCTCAGCCACCTCTAACACAGCTAACACTGTGCTGTCACTGTAGTATTCCAGCAAATCCCATCTCTACATCTGTCTCTGCGCTTCAAGCCTGATCAAGAAACCAAAAGCTTCCTCTGTGACAGAATTACCTGACAAATACTCTAGTGGACTGAGTACGGCACACTTGAAATGATAATAAAAAGGAAAGGGAATAAAAGGGAATCAATTTAGTCGCTGAAATTGTTTACGTATCTGCATGCGACAGGCCGTCTGACTAAAAGGGTTTCCGTCCTGCTGTTTGGGGCCTGGGAGAAGCCCGCCAGGCCCGGCCTGGATTTGCATTTATATAGTTTCAGCATCAAAATCACATAACACATTTTTATCTTCATTAGGGGCCTAATAAGGACAGGCTATCAATGCAAATCTGGAATATTAATAGTATCTTCCCCAGCAAAGACTAGAGGCTACACCTTCTCCATGAGTGGTGGAAGCATGTGTGTTCTCACTGCCTACTCATAGGACATTCTTCTGGACATTTCCCCAATATTCTTGGCCTCAGTTTTACATCAAAAGCAGTAAAAACCAGCAGAAAGCCGTCAAGGTCTTTAGTGAAGGCCTATAAAACCATATATTTAAAAAATATATATGGCTGGTCTTTTTAAATATTTAATAAATACATCACACTTATGGTGATTAAATTCTAGATTTCAGTAATACTGTTTCGTCACTGTTAATTTTGTCGGAAACATCTTGAGCTGCCTGGTGGAATATTGTCCAATTAGGATCTTTTTCTGTGGTATCTAGGCTGATACAGCAATGTGAGCTCCCTCATTGGCTAGGCCATTAGGAGCTGGATAGAAGTGACAGTTTTGCAAGTGACAGAGGAATTAACCACATTTTGATTCTCAATATGTGGGACTATATTGGTAAAAAAAAAAAAAAAGGCTTTTTGAAACTTCTAAATATGTCACTGACTGCAAGTACTGCAGGTCTAAACAGGTTTCAGTCAGTTATTAGAAATGAACAGCAGTAGTGGTTTTGTACCAGCTCTTTACTAAAGGAGTCACTTAAATACTGACGCGTGAGTAAAACATACTTTTAAACGCATTTTAAACTTCAAATGTCTGTATTGTATGTATAATCCACAACTTACTAGCAGAATAGCACTAACTTACTATTAGAAATACCATATGTGTGCCAGCAGAAATGGGAATTTTTTCTGTTCGCAGGGGTGTTCTGCTCTGGTCCTGGGGGGCTGGTGTCCAACACAATTTGGTGATCTACTTTTTCAAACACACCTAATTCAACTCATGTCTTAATCAGCAAGCTAAATGGGTATGCTAACAAAACTGTGCTGGACACCAACCCTCCAGGACCAGAGCTGAACACACCCACTTTACATCTTCACATTGCGGCTATTATTAATGTTAAGGAAGACACTCTCTTCTGAGCCAAAAGAAGTGCCAATCACGCTTCGAAATGTTTCTTATGTGGCCATGCTGTGTTCCAATTATGATGGACTTATCTATGATCCACCCATAAGTGCATTCTATCCTAGCTACTGTTGGATGGGCTTTACAGACAAAACCCTCTCATTAGGTTGCTCATTAGGTTAAACCAATTTAATCTAAAGAGAAATTTTGTTTACAGTAACCAGTCACCAGTTTAATATGCTACACTACCGCCTCACTAAGAGGTTGCCATGTAATTGAGGTAATATTAGCACTGGTGTCATTTCCTACCTTGTCCACTATGTCACTAATCACTAAACCAGGCAGGCTCGAAACGACCCAAACACTAATGTTACCTCAATCACATGGCAAACTCTTAGTGTAAGTTGTAACTGTGGTTTACTTAAAAAGAATACACATACTGGAGTAATTTCTCAGCTCGGGGTGTTGCTTATTCTCACACCGTGCTGTAAAGCAAGACTGTTAACGCTCTAATGTTGTCTGTTTGTAAATGAAACTCTCGGAATGCAGAGTCTAGGCATTTCACCTGCCTTAAATAGCTGTGAAAATCAATAAAGTCTGAACTTGACCTGAAATCAATAACAGAGGCAAATCCTAGGAACATTGTGTTTACATGAATTCCATACACAAGGGGGAATGGTGTGTGTCACAAAAGCAGCTGTTGGACGGGGGCAAGCCAGAGGGCAGGAATCCACTACCCATCTAAATGAGAGATTAAGCTCATTTATGGATGTTATTTGATAAAAGACAGAGCGTAGTCGAGCACTTTTGAAGGTTATGCTTATGTGGAGGAGATGAAGGTAAAATAGACCAAACCCAGGTAGAGTAAAGGTTTGTTATTTCCATGAAAGTATTACTCAAGCAGTAAAAGTCCAAATAAAACAAATGAGTAAAAAAAGTGTCAGGCCAAAAAACAGAACTGCAAACAAATCCATAGAATCGGCGAAGGAACTGAACTCTGTTGGGTGCACTGCTTTTTACGGCATCCAAGTCTAAAAAAAAATGCTGAAGCTCGAAAGTGAGAGGTGTGAGCGACAGCAAAGCAGTCCAGATGCTGTCACCAGCAGAATAAAACGAAACACAGATAAGGAGTTAGGAACTGAAAGTGGAGCTGAGAGGAAGAAAGTTTCTCTCCTCACAAAAGAAGTGATGAGTAAAGAAAGTCCATCAAATTGAAGTATTGTACTTAAGTATGTGAAAGTAAATAGCTCACCTTTGAGCTTTACTGAGTATGTGCCATGTGGCAAGTTTTTTTTCTTTAACAAACATCTGACGTGCAATACTTTTAGCATCGCACGCACATTTCGGATTTGGTATGCCATTGCCGCATTGCTCATATCGGGAGGATGGGTATCAAAACAAATTAACCGCTATCCTCAAGGCACAGCAGCCAACAGGCACTGATAAATGAAACAATAAAGATGAAAACCTAATCTTACTATATTGAAATGTTGGCCATCGTCATTTGGCAGCATGAATTTCCTCATCGTTCTTCCCTGAATGCTAATTCAGGGAGGGCGGTATGTACATAAATATAAACGTACAAGCATTCTTCCTTCTCTAGGGCCTTTGCATTTGTCTGATGGATCCACTGTCTCATTGCATCATCCCTTTGAGATTTAACAACGGCAAGGACATCATTAAAAGCTCAGTGAATCGCAAGCTTTAAGACAAACCGTGCCGGTTAGCTTTAACAATGACATGGCAAGCCCCTAGACAGAAAAGCTCTGTTTCAAAATCTCAGCAATACCCACCTGAGGGAGACAAATCCAATCGGGTCTTAACCCTGAAAGTGTAACCCCAAACAGAGGCCAACCACACCAAAACACTGACCTTATCAACCAAAAAAGGCCCATTTTCCCTCTGGCCCCGATAAAATACAATACTTATTATGAGCATGATGGTACTATTGCGTTCGAATGTGATGGTATCACTGAGACTGATATCAACTTTTCTTGTTAACGTTAATGAGAACAAAACAACATGTGGTAGCAATGTGCGATACAGCAGCACCTTCATATTTTCATGATAAAATACATCATGATAGACCTTTCCTGGGTCACTACTCACATCATGGGTACTGTCACCAGTCTACAGCATATATCATGGAAAAGACCTAACAAAGACTAATTGTGGAGAGTAAATCAGTGAGTGTATACTGCGTAGAAAGATTGTAAACATTGTGAAAAAAACAACTGTGCTATTTTAGCCCTTTAAAAACATTTTGTTGAGGCATTTTGTCCATTCCAACTTGTTCGCAAACCTTGTATAAATATTGTACCATAATAAGTATTACGATACTTAAGAGTGTAGCAGATGCATTATCATTTTGTTGAGGGTGATAATTTCAGTTTTTACAAACTGATCAGTAAGTGCGAGAATGATATGAAAGACAAAAGAACAGGTCTCTTTGAGATTCTTCGTAAAACCATTGGGGCTGCAGCCTCAGGGGCCCAGGACTAGCGATACCCCCGTGGTGTAGCAAGTATTATGATGGTATTTTTTTTGTCATATCATCCACACTTATGTAACAGTTGTAAAATGGAAATTAATTGTACTCATTAATATTGTGTTATTACATTTTATTCTCATGCCTGTTGTAGTTTCACCAAATGGTGTGTTCAGTATCATACACCATTTCCCAGCTGCCCGAGTCAAGTGTAGTCTTTCGAAATGGTTCGAAAGTTCTAGTGTTTATGTTAGTCGGAGATCTTCAGGTAGGTCTATTTCCAGCTCTACAGTATGCATCCCAATGTTTGTAAACAACAATCAGCCTTGCGAATTTCAAAATGTTCAAATGTTTAGTTTGAGTCTGTAATGACATCTGCTGAAAAAAGTCAGTCTAAAAATGTCTCTGGATTCAGAAGCTTGGGAACCCCATGGTGTGCCTACAGCCTTTGCCAGTATCTTTTTTTAAAACTGAATATATTAAAATTCATATAGTACACAACTCTGAGCTTTAAATTTAAAGAATACAGTACTTTTCCACCCATTTCTGTTGATGATTATTGTTGAGAAAATAATTGCACAAAAACGGATTAAATATTACATGCTGCTGTTCCGTTCTGTTGATTCTGCTTTTTTTTTTTTTACATTTTGGAACAATGGAAGAAATACTTAAGTACTATTAATAAAAGTAATATATTGGTTTTATTTTGTTGCTACTCTATTTGAACTTTAAATGTGTTGACACTTTCAACTGTATGTAACACCAGTGCCTTTCTTCAACATTTAAATTCCTGAGACACCTACTTTGGAGAAAAGGCTCATTTGAGGTTTTCATATAAAAACATCATGTTGCCAGGTCAGTGAAAATGACTCCACTCCAGACCTCACCACTGTAGACCATAATTTGGAGAGTGAGGTACGAACACTGCCTAATACAGGATACTACAGTCTTGTGTTTGTGTGTCTCTTGGTTACAGTTCCGAATAATCTGGAAGCCATTTGGGGCTGTTTATAACCTTTTCGATTCACAGCTTACCCGCCACTTAATTCATTATTTACCTACTGTAAGTGCTGTCTCGTCTAGCACTTAGCAGCCAGACAGACAGCGTGGACGGGAAAAGGGAGCGCAGTCTAGTCGGCCTCAGTGGAACAACGGCCTTCAGACGGAAAATAAACTGATATGCTTCAATTTCGAATGGATTTGAACTTTTCACTGACATTAAAGGGCTCAAAGGAATAGTTCAGACAAAAGTATTCGAACATGGCTGCTACTGCTGTTTTTAGGTATACATGAACAATTGGAAATGTTCTGCAAAGTAAAAAAAAAACCCATACAACTAAGTCCATTTAAGATTATTGAACAACTCTGAGGTGTATAGTGACAGTTTGCACAGTTCACTGAGTATTAACTTCCATTACCTTTATGTTACAGTGCCACCTTAAAACTAAAAGAGCAGACCTCAAACCACACATACACTATACAGGAAAAAGTACTGGGACGCCTGACCATTATACCAACAGGGACTTTAATGACATTACATTCAAATACAGAATGTAATACTTTAATATGGAGTCGGCCCCCCTTTGGCATCTGTAACAGCTTCCTCTTTTCTTGGAAGCCTTTCCACAAGATTTTGGAGTTTCTGTGGGAATTTGTGCCCATTCGTTCTGTAGAGCATTTATGAGGTCAGGCACTGATGTTGGATGTTCCAGTTCATCCCAAAGGTGTTGGATGGGGTTGAGGTCAGGTCTCTGTGTGAGCCAGTCAAGTTCTTCCACATCCAGCCATGTCTTATAGAGCTTGCTTTGTGTACTGGGGCACACCGCACAGTCATGCTGGAATAGAAAAGGGTCTTTCTCAAACTGTGTCCACAAAGTTGGAAGCATGGTGAATTCAATAATTAATAGGTGAGTCCCAATACCTTTGTCTATATAGTGTATGTTTGTAATGATCCATATGTTCAGTGAGGGGTAAAAACAGAAAAACCATTACTCTAAGTAGATCAAACATTCACTATCCCAATTTTTAGCACAACCTTGTTTCAGGATCTATCTGTTGTTTTTATACATATTTTATTATTTTGCACAACTCAAAGAGGCAGCAGACAGCAAAATAGAAATCGTCACAGGACTTTTCGCGTTGAAGTTTAAAATAGATGAGGAAATAAGTGAGTGCTAGGCCATCTGAATACCTGATCTTGCCCTCCAGTGGATAAAGCTGGTCGTCTGGATTTAAAAATTAGCCTCTTAGGTGCTAACTGAGGTGGTTGCAATAGCTGAAGCAGAGGAAGAAATGTTTTCATACATACTAAGTAGGGTGTGAACTTTTTTTCTTTTCTAGCCGAGCCTTTGTAATGCAATTGGTGAACATCATATAATCACCCCTACTTTGCATGAGCGCTTGAGGGAAAATGGTGTATCAAACAGAGAACTCTGGCCGATATAACAGTTAGGTCACGTCCCTGCTCTCTTCCCAGTCCTCTGGCACTTTTTCCCACTAGGTTTGTACAGCTTTGTATTGATTGCCGCATTTAGCCGAGTTCTTAGGATGCCTTTTAACATTGTTCTAACTCTCTGCCCCGAGAGATACTTTATCCCATTGAGAACTATCGCTGTATTCATGCCACATCCCTCTGCATTTACAGTGGTATTGATTTTTCAGGAGGACGCTCATAATGGAAGGAGCAGTTTCGAAAGGGGAGCTCATTTCCAATTTAACTGATTACTTCCAATGGAAGTTGATGGGTTTGCTCGGGCATGTTTACTATGTGAACAGGGGCTGCACTTTTTCATCTTGCACAGCTGTAAAATGTCGTTTGATGAAATTGTGGTGAAGCTTGAGAATGTGTGAACGCAATAGATAATGAACCAGTTGCCTGTGTGGCATGTCATTGATGTATTTCAACTGAAAGAATTTAGAGGGGCCTTTCCCTGCGCTGTTAAAATTAAAAGTGCCAAAAAAGGCTTCTTTGAAGTAATCCGAAAAGAAACCACATTTCAATGGATGTTCTTTAGAGAATAGTTTTTAGATGCAAAGCACCTCATGGAGCTGGCTTGTAACTCTCTCACTCACTCACTCATTCACATACATACTCTCACTCACATACTCATTCACTCACTCACTCACACACTAACATACTCACTCACTCACTCATACTCATTTACTCACATACATACTCATTCTCCCACTCACTCATTCACTGACATACATTTATACTCACTCACTCACTCACTAACTCAGATACTTACTCACTCATATTCACTTACACCTCACATCTTCATAAGAGTGGTGCTTAGCATCAATGACACTGTGGGCCCTTGTTGTAGATGAAACATGACTGAGTGGAACCTTAAGGTTTAAAGAACTTTAAAGAACCTCCAACCAAGTAAAGGATCGGCATCAACTGAAAGTTTATCCTAGAACCATATGTCCAAGCCAGGAGCAGTTAAGGAACCTCTGTTTTCAAGAGTTGAATCCACAGGCACATGAGGGCAGTGAGCTTGGCATGTGACTGAAATAGCAAACACCGTTGCTATAAAACGTTCAAGGAGAAGAGCCATTGATATGCTTTCCAAAGCAACTAAAAAACGACATTCACAGCCTTTCTCGGGCTGATCCAAAACAGCTGTTCCAGCGAGAGTAGTGCTTTGAGTGCTTTCTCAGACGAACGTCTTTTAGCTGAGGCAGGACAGCGTCCCTGCTCAATCTCTAGTAATTACGCTACATCTGCTGTAGCCAGGAGATTATCATCACCCTAACACTAAAGACAAACGTAGCTAACTGAAAGAGGAAAAAAAAAAAGAAAAGCATTTGGCTACAGCCTCATCTATTGTGGGAAAACAGTTCTTGGAAAGCTTCCAAATGGCCCGGTTTGGCAGCAGAATTTATAGTAAAGACATGCTTCCTTCTGATGCCTTTGAAGAGGCCTTATGCATTCATTAGACAGCCTGCCTTCCCTGGGCGATCTAAGTCAAATGCATAAAAGTACGCAAGGAGACAAATATCCGTTACAGCGAGCAGAAGACGAGACATAAAGTGAGAGCACACAGATAATGTGGACATCTGCTTTAAGTCACCAGGGCTGTCAGTTAGCGGCTGATGGAATCCGCAGGCAGAGCCAGAGCCCAGTGAGGAGCGAGGAGCTGTACTGTATGGAACGGTGAAAAGAAGACATTGTTCAAACAGACACCCAGTGTTCAGTCTGAAGCACTGTGTGATAAACTGAATTCATCGTGAAACCATATCTAGATTCTTCGACGCTGAAGTACCAATCTTAAGATTTCTAACAAGATGGGGCATTCCCAAGTACACATACAGTATCCAAAAAAGCACAAATAATGGGTCTGATATGAACATTTCAGCTTTTTTTAAAACACAGGTTTTTTTTTCCAAAATAAACGCTAAATGGCCAAATGGGTGGGACTCATAACTAGTCATGTTTCCTTTGAGAATCATTCTTGACAGAAATACTGCTACCATGTGTTTTCTTTCTGCAGTAATTGCAATATTTATTTTCTATAAGACAGAAAGAGTATTTGATCCTGAAAGGAACTTGTGGCAACATATAATCAAGCAGGGAAGAAACTACATTAGATCCTGCTCTCTACCCCCACCCCTCCAACACACACGGCAGCAACACAAATGCGGGGTTGTCTGCTTTACCAAATGGCACTGTGGAAATGGCAAAGATGTAAGAAGGCTTTTAGAAATAAATTGTTACATTTCTTTTCCTTGCCTCCTTTTTTTGTTTTCTAACTCCATTCTCTGAGGAAAAGTGTAAGTAT
>JBBIGA010000038.1:14498808-14521448 GCA_037576975.1 Alestes dentex
CGCCCCTTTTATGAAGGGACTATAGTAATTGGTTAAACCAAGGAACGCGTGTCAGTGTCAGCCAATCAGAGGCAGAGACTGTATTGCGTACACAAGCGAAGGCAGAGAGAGAGGAAAAAAACACTCAACTAGTCGACTGCTCTCAGTGGCCGTCGACTCGTGCCTCTATAGTCGACTAGTCGACTAGTCGACTTTTGTGTTAATGCCCTAGTGTGTGTGTATACATGGATTATGGATAAATGGATAATGACTCAAAACATATTATTAAAGCAACCCAAGAGTTTTTATGGTCAGGAAATGGGATTTTCTTCATTTCTTCATTTCTTCAGTCACCTGATCTCAACCCAAAAGAGCAGCTTTTCAGTTACTGAAGACCAAACTGAAAGCAGGAAGACCAACAAACAAGCAGAAACTGAAGGCAGCAGCAGTAGAGGCCTGGCAAAGCATATCAAGAAAGGAAACTTGAAATTTGGTGATGTCCATGGGTTCCAGACAAAAACTGCAAAGGATTTTTATCCAAGTAATAAAACAATACATATATTTAATGTCATATTACTTTGTCCAGTTATTTTGAGCTTCTGAAAATTGTGACACTCTGTGAGAAATGGTTGTAATTTCTGAAAGCTTAAGGCAGTACCTTTGCTAAACCACTTAAAGTGAACTGCTGAAAATCTATACTCCATCACATCTTGATTGTTTGATTTCAAATCCATGGTGGTGGTATACAGAGAGAAAGTAAAAATTGTGTCCTAATACTTATGCATGCAAACTGTAGCATTCCAGAGTAATGCTTCAGAACATCTTTGGAGAAAAATGCAAATGCAGGATGGGTATCTAGATTTGGACATGCCCTCACAAACTACACAATATCAGCCATAACAGGTTTTTAAATTACCCTAGTCATGGCAGTGTGGATGTATAATGGGCATGTATCAGCGCTGCTCCCTTTCCCCCCGCAGGTCTTGCCAGGTGAGAGCTCTAAACTGGGAGCTAGTGGCTGTTTTGCCTGTGCTGCACCGCCAGCCGGTTCGCTGTTTGCCTCCAAAGCATTGCCCCCAGTCTCCCCAGCCCATGTATTTTGCATTATGCATAGTCTACATTGCATCAATAATTCAAAACGTACATCCAGATTTGCTCAAGCCTTTGGGACTGCAGCCCCTGTTCTTTACTTGACTGAACATCCAGGGCACAGCCTTGATCACACCTTTTTCGATGAGCGTGTGCTTGCGTGTGCATATGTGTGTGAATATGTGCTATTTGATTTGTGCATGTTTGGAATGACAGTATCAAAATACAGCGGTTTTTGCTATATCATATGAATGTATACGTTGGAATTAGCTCGCCTCTCCCGGTTAATTAAATATTGCAGCATAGTTGAACCTGTCTTCCATATCTTTGTCATATGACTGCTTACCATGATCTATAATTTCACTGTAACCAGACAAGAAAAATGACTGACCTAGTATTACAGATGCAGCAGATAGAGATTTGGAGGAAAAAAAGGGACTGGGGCCCTCCTTTAACTATATTTTTAAAAAGTCAAACATTCCAGCAGTCTTCTGCCAAGTCCCTTGACCATAAATCTGAGGAAGGATTGGAATGAGTTTCATCAGTTTTCTGCTTTTGTGATCCACTCTGCCATTAACTTGGTATTATTATTACAGCAGAAGACTTTCTGGACCACCAACATGCAGATATGTTTGCCAATTAGCCAAACCAAGAAAATGGAATACAAAAAAGGCAAAGAGAAATATAAATGAGGTCCATTGTAATGGTGCATCTGGGTCTCTGACAGACAGAAATCATGCCATCCGCAAGAGTGAACATTTCTCAAGACGCCTTAGCATTTTCTCAAACAGATAAACCAATTAAACACAGTGTTAGAGATAAGATGGGAGACAAAGCAGATGGGGGCAAGTTTGTGCACTCGTGGGGAGATTAAGCCTAATCGGCGTTTGCATACCTCTCAGAAGTCAGTTTTTGTTTTTTTTGTTTTGTTTTTTTTTGACACATATTACCAAGGAAGTTGTAAGTGGCTGACACCTGCACCGGCCCATGTAGGACGGATTAGCGATGCAGGGAAAGATGCAGCATGTACTGTTTGACCGCTGCTCTGGGGATGAGACCTGATTATCAATGAGCACTAACCTGACCCCCCCTCCACACACACACATACACACACACACACACCCGCAGGCCCTCTCCTGAGCCCAGTGCTGTGTGTCAGAGCTTGTTAGAGCAATCTAAGCCAAGCGAGGAGAGAAGGACAGGTCCAGAGAGCACAGTGAAGGGGGTCTCAATCACAGTCCAGGTTTTTCCCCTGGTAAGCAGAACCCCCCACACTACCACCACCACCACCCCCCCCTCACCAAACATACACACATGCCTACCTGCCACTGGCCGGCTTTAGGCAGATGCAGCCTCGGTGGTGAGGCCTAATTGACAGGTTAATGGGTGAGGAAACGCACTGGAGGGTCAAATGCATCATTAGGACAACTGTCTGGTAATTGTGCACTGCGGCAAAACTTGGCAGTTGACACCTGGGTTGAAGTGTAGTTATTCTTAAAAAAAAAAATGCACGCCCAGGGGCGCCTTGCTGACAGGGTTTATACCGTATCAGAGCCACTGACTTGCAAACAAAGCCAAAACGTGGGCACACGCTCACACACATATACACAAGTAGTGATAAAACTTCCCCAAGAGCTTCATCGGGTCTCTCCATTCTCCAGAAATGTCAAAGGCATTCCTCTTTAACTTTTGCATTTATTTTACTTTGGAAGGCTTCATGGACTCCCATCAGTAACGATTAACTCCCATATTGTGTGATAAGTTCAAGATAAATTCGATTTACATGAATCAAGTGACAGCATTTTTTCATCTGTTTCCGGCCCAATAAGGCTCAGCTGCTTCCTTTGCATTCAAAACAATCGAAAGAAAACATTGTTAGTGAGATATTGACAGTAATGGTGCTGGTTATAAAAGCTCGAGTCGCCTTTTTGAGAAATTTCAGCAATCATTAAAGGTCCTCCGCGACTGCCGAACAATGCATTCCTGGCTTCAGTATTTATGATGAGATTACCACGGTTTAAAAAAATATAGAGCCTGGATAGGTCAAAACATCAGTCACCAGGGGTTTCAGTGTGCTATTACCTGCAATATAATACACTAAGTACCAAACACTTCTAACAGTTGCTTGATAAAAGTTGGTGAAATTGCTCTTATTAGGAAATTGTGCTGATGGCCCACGTACACTCTTCTTCTTCTGGGGAGAGAAAAGCATCCAAAAAGCTAGTCGATGGCATGCTCGCTAGCTGTGAAGGCATCGAAAAGGGGTCTAGGCATAACGCATTCCAATAATGACACAGCCCGCTGCCTCCACTTCTCCAGATCAATGGGATCTCTGAAGACCTCCTGGGTGAATGAGCCTGTGAAGTGATGGCCTAGGCCAAGAAGAGACCTCGCAAAAAAAGGTCCCAGTTGCCGGACTGTCCGACTGTCCTTAACGTCTTGCTCATAACAGCATTAATGAGGATATTTCTTTAATGAGTCCTAATGAATAATACTAATTAGAAGTCTCTGGAGCATTTTATCACCAGGGTGTTATCTACATCAGTGATAACAGTGGCTTTAATGGGCTCCTGGACATCAAAATGCAGAGAGTTAGGAAATATGCTGCATCATAATGGTGCTGATGTACAGGATAGTCTTACAAGTATGGAACAATGGCAATATAGAAGACCATCATACAGTTACGTAACAATGCATTAGGCATTCATAGTGTATGCAAGTAATACACTGAATAATCTAAAAGGAAGACAGAGATAATGTGATTCTGAAAAGTGCCCTTGCTAACTATACGCACGACAGGTCAGTGCTGGGATCTTGCAGTTACTCTATGCTAATCCAGAGCTTGGAGAAAAGGCAAAAAGCTTTCCCTGTCATTTGTGATTACATGGCAATCACTAGATATCCTCCATCTTACTGGGTGCATACTGTAGCTATCCCCATAACAATTTCCTGTCAGCTCCCTTTATCAGAGCTGAAATGACATAGAAGCTTCACTTTTCCAGCAAAATGCCTCTTTCACACCACCAAGATCCTCCCTGAGCCATTTCTCCACTCAGTGCCTACCATACAACAGGGTTATATTCAGACCCAGTAAAAGCTAATTCTGTCCATCAAAAGGCAGAAGTGTGCACTAGGAATAGCAGATGTGTTTCTCAACACAAATGCAGTACAAAAATAATGTAAATCGGGTTGGGTGATATAGTTTTCATTATCATGATCATTATTTAAAATCATTTAAAATTTAGCCATGATGAATTGATGTTACATGGTCAGGAAAACACTGATTGGATAGCTGACTGGATATAAGTTTATCATAGGATTGACATTCATTTTTTTTTTTATTCTTTTCCTTCTTTCCTGAATTTTGTTTTTGCATTGTGCCTGTTCCAACCCATACAAGCTAAATATAATAATAACTGGTGTGGCATTGCATTCAAGCACTGCATTTCATATTGGCTATATGCCCCCACCCCCCCATCCCTCTTATATGTACGCTGGTTGACTGAATTGGAGCTTGTGTGTCTTATTATGACGCTCTTCCAATGAACACTGTTTTGAAAATCTGATAAGTGATATTTTGTTGGCCTTTCACAGTGTTTTCATACCCTTACGTCTCCAAAGTGTCCCAAAATACCTTACTTTAGTTTTGTCTCTAACAGTGTAGAATAATAAACACATGCTACAGAATTAGCAATTCTCGCATATAATGTGTCAGCAGGTGTCCTGCGTCACATATAAATGACCTTCAGTCTTCATTTTATGAATTCGGGAGAGCACATTTTCTTGTGAGATCGAAATTCAACTTTGAGTAAACCACATCAATACGTCCTTGTCCACCAGGAGGGAGAATGCTAAAAATGCTAACGCCTCGCCAACAGGCCATCTTTGTTTTAGCATTAGCACTACACAGGAATGCTGGGAGACAGGAAGCGGCCTGCGGGGTGAAGCCCGGGCCTGATTGACAGCTCGAAGCATCCCAAACCGAGGGGGCCCAGCACCTGTCAGTCAAGTCTGGCAGGGGGAGAGAGAGAGAGAGAGAGAGGGAGGGAGAAAGTGGAGGACTGGCACATTCCACGGTGTGTTTTAATAGGATTGCTTCCCCATGCCTGAGGATCTAATATTCACCCATCGCGCGCCAATCCACTATTCACTTGCACAAGCAGCAAATGGTAATATTTGGAGGGCACCCATGGAGACATATAATTCCCTTGCAGCAAGCAGGTTTGTATTATAAAGAATCATTCTCCCACACAACACACAAGCCGATTTTTCAGGCAGGACTGCTGGAGTAGCCGAATTAAAGGGCGAACAATTGTGGAACCGCCTGTGTGTGTGCAAGCGATATCACTGGCATATTTCTATTTCACCACTTAAGCCAATGAGTAAATGAATCTGTGATGTCAGTGTATATTTCACTTGTAATAATGATGGCTGACGCTAGTAAAGGATTGTAAAGGATTGTGGTTTGGGCCTACCCAGCCTCTTAAGCCCCTCGCTGCCGAAAGGCTATGAGGGAAAGAGGCCTGTACCTAGTCTAATGTAGACAAGCGTCACGTTCAATGTCAAATTCACACATAAAATCTCCAAAAAGGAAATAATTGGATGATCGTGTTTTATATCGTGACCTTTTGAACATTTGTGCTCAAGGTTGCATATGGAAAGAAAGCAGTTATGGTGTTTTATTCCAGCGGCGCATGAGAAGGTACTTTATTCCATTACGTTCCCCTCATACAGTCACTCGGAGGTTTAGTGTGATATTGAGGCCAGCGCCAAGGAATGACTTCTTCATTAAGGAACCCAGAGGAAAACTTAACACCTTTGTACACAATCACTTGATCACATGTTTCTATCTTGATATATATATGTCTTTTTCCAGCCGTCTTTTATTTCCTGCTGGCTTTAAATCTGCCCTTGCTCCTTTGTAGGCCCTGATGCAGTGTTATTATGGCCCCCGCGGGAGAGGTCTCCATATGCTTTAATATAAACACTTTTGCAGCTGCAAAAAAGTAAAAAAAAAAAAAAAAGAAAGAAAGAAAAAGAAAAAAACACAAGGAGAGACTGAGATCAAAAGATAACATCAGCAGAAAGCCCTCCTACCCCCACCACCTACCCGGTCCAGCAGCCCCTACTGAAAACAGGCAGTAACTGAAGTCGAGGCAATGATATATTCAAGAACAACATACGTTTTATGTTATCATTATTTCAACACATTTTGTGTTAATGCATCGGACTTCAGATGTTTAACTTTTGTAACGTGAACTCAACAAGAAATCAAATTTACTGATAACAAACTCGAGCTACACATTAAATATTATAATTTATTAATGAAGTATGTTCTTCCACATTTAGGCCAAAAGGACACAGTATATATGAAAGAGTAATTTATTTAAAATCACACCATTTGTGTTAAAAGTATCAGAAGATCTTTTAAGCCCATTTGTGCCCAAATTTTCTCCTGCGATTTTATGCCAATTGATGTACAACCACTGACCCATCTAAACGTGATCAACATTTATTTTTCCTTTGTGCAAGAAAATATATTCAGGTACTTCTTAAAATGCATGGGTAATTTGAGCTAATATATGTGATGTCTTAGCACCAAAATTCCAAACAAATCCATAACAAATGTAATACAGTTGTGTTCCTTCATACTTGATTCTGTAAGAACACTAGATGATCACAAAAGAGAAATATAGGGCTGCACTGAGCAACTTTAGATGCCAGTAGGCTTGGACATGCGGTTGGGTAAAAAATAACACACTATGTGTTGTTTTTAACACATCTGCTTCGAGACTGTGTGGAGGAGAAGGAGGAGGAGGAGGGCCCGGCCAAGGCTAATGCAGGGGAGCCGGCCGGCAGGATCTGCGGCGGTGGTCCCAGCATGAGCCGCCTCCGGTGGGAACTGAACCGGGGCGTTCGGGACGCCCTCACTGCCTTTACCCCCGGCTCGCCTTTCACTCCTCCCTGAGAGCGCTCAATAATTCAGAACCAAAGCCCTCTCCAGAGATATTATAAAAGCAAAAGGGATCGTTCCCAAATTACAAATGGGCTTAAAGATGATTGCATGTGACATGTCCCACTGACTTATAAGTATTTCTTTCCTACTGCTGCATTCCCAGTGAAACTAATTCTCAAGGAGTGTGAAAATGCGCTTGAGTGCTGCTTACTCTGTTCCTTATTTGCAAAAGTGAGTCAAATGGTGCGCCATTATTAACCTACACGGCGACCTCTAAACACTGCTCCTGATGGCATGGCTGGACTTGTTTTGTGGGGCTTGGTTTCAGACGTGAGGAGCAGGTTCGTAGGTGACCGTGTCTGTGGAGGGACCTAGACCTTGGGCTTCAAACACGTCAACCATCTCCAAGTTGTGAAAGCACAGATGAGGATGAAGTCATGAGGTCTTGACAGCTTTCATTCCATCCTAACTGCAAAATTGCATCAAGATGGAAACAACTGTTGGTGAAAAGACTTGTCATGGTGATGTGTGGATTTAAGAAACAGGATATGTCCCGTTGCTCCAAAACAGGAATTGTCAGGATGAGTCCTTTTAGTTCCAAAGTCCCTATACACTCTTAACAACAAGGGTTCCTCAGTGGCTCTTAGCTTGGACATACAGTTCCAGGAAAAAAAACCCCATTTGTTGGTATAAAACCTTTGGGTTATGTCGAGATGCTTCAACATTTTACTCGCATCTCATTTACACTGGCAGTGCTTTAAACAGGCGTTTACTGGAGGATTCGTTAGGGAACCAACAATGGTACTTTTATGGCATCGCTAAAGAGGATCCTTTTCTGGCAGCTACATGGTGCTCTGTGCTTTTGTTTGTTTTACAGGAACTACCCATGATTATGTATTCCAAAAACAGTCTAAAAGGAGCAGTCTAAATGGAGTGTCCATTGTGCCGTCACAAGCAATTGAGAAGAGATCTAATTTTTTTTTTTTTTTTTGCAGGAACATCTGAAGTCCATTCTTGTGGCCCCATTCTTTGATGGGAGTTGCACATGGGTTGAAATGACCCAAACCCGAAAGCTCAATCTTACTTCAGGCTAGCTTAGCATCCTGTCTGCTCTGTGCATTAGCTTAGTGCTCACCATCACCCATCAGTCTCTGAATGTGTTCTGACTAAAGCATGTGGAGCCAAGGTAGAGTGTTCAGTCTCAACAAAAAATAGACTGTGTGGGCTAGAAATTAGGCCCAAAGGAAATGGCTTCACTCAACACCTGGGCACTGCAGGAATGCCTCTCCACACCAGTGCAGTGCGATCAAAGTGCGGCCCTCGACGGAGACCTAATAAAAATAAATAAATACTAGCTTGTACCAAGCCTGTCGAGAGAGAGGAGGCGGCCTAGTTGGTGTGAGGAGACAGGGGTGGGGGTTTGGGGGGGCTTTAGGGGTGCTAAAGTCCCCCGTCCCTGAGGCCTGCTGGGGTGACGCCTGCCAATGGCTGAAGGACTAGAAGGAATGTGTGGCCTTGTGTGTGTGGTTGGAGCTGTGGGACTGAGCAAAGCGAGCTAGCGTGATGTCAGAGGGCACCAGTGCTGTTCAAGGCTCTGTGTGCAATCTGAAAGAGACAGAGTTAGACCAAAGTCCTAACAGGCGACTCTGTCCACACTGTGGCCTTGGGCAGTTATTTTTAGACATACAAAAACAGTCCTGTGTCTAACACACTGCACTGTTGAGCCTTACGAGCTATCCCATTCATATTTTATGTCTCGTCCTCAATGACTGTGCCGTTATTCAGACTAAGGATGTCTGCCGTGCTGCTAATTTTTGTTATTTTATCAATCACAAACTATTTGCTGAAATGTGTTTTTTTAGAGGCTTTATTCAATATTTCAAAAATTATGTGAAGAAGATGTCTGTGATGACACACTTTATCCATTTACATAGATTTCTGTCAAGTTATCTGCTTTGAAATTTTGTCAACACGTTTGAAATAGGATGAACACTATCTATCAATTGTATTATATATATTTTATAATTATAAATTTACTCAGTCCATCCAAGCCAATTATGTTCTCTTGGACACTTCGGCCATGGATGACTGTGGCGTCGCCGGGGAGTTTTCAACACTTTTATAGTGCGTTAGTCATTACTGCAGACCTTGCAATACTGTTATTGTGTGCAGAAGGTCTTAATATGCAAATAAGCTCTCTAATAATAACGCAATGTTGATATTGTTATTGTGTTATCCCATGTAACCCAAATGCCTTTAATTAGAACAGTATGAACTCATGTCAGCTTTCAGTCAGAGGAGGCTAGAGCCACACTGTGAACTTGACATGTAGCCTGCGTTTCCTTTATTGATCCATCTCCAAAGAAACTGCATTACCATCTATCTACAAGCCCCTGTTTACTGTGGAAGGCCCTGTAGCCATAAAGTGTGTTCTGACAGGCAGGGATGAAATAAAAGCTGCTAAAAGCTCTGCTGAACATCATTAATCGTGTGCTGGCATTTTTAAATGATGCATAATATTAACAGCTTTGTAAATCACATTGTGCAATAGTAACTTTGCCCGAACAATGAAAACAACATCTAAAGACCACCTAAAGTCTGAGAACAATGTGCTGGTGTTTTTTTATGAAATAAATCTTGAGTTCAGAGAGATCGGACCAAAAAAAACTTACTCACTGAGGCCTCAAAGCATCTGGGACCAGGACAAGAACATGAAAAACAGTGTTAGATGATGCAATCACATTAATTACTGTCATAAAGCATGCTGGCAAAAAAAGGCAGCTGATGAAAAACATGTCTCTTGTCTCTTCCCAGCGCACAGCAGCTACGTCAGTTTCAAATAATTGTCTGAATTTAGGAAACGAATATGTTGTCATAATCTGAGAAAAAAGAAATTATAAAGTGTAGCCCAAACTAAGTAGACCTATGTACAAAACCGAATCAAAGAACAAATTAATTAAGGGTTGTTTGTCTTGGGTTGTTTTTAATTAATTAATCCCCACAAGACCTCATTTTACTTTTAAAAAGAGAGCTGACAGACAGACAGACAATCAAATCATTTAAAATATCCGTAAGAATTCTTGCGAACTGCACACCACTTTCTTGGAATGTGGCCAGGAATTCAAATTTGCAACTAATCATATTTGGGGCTCAATATTGTGCGAGACAGCCTGATATAATGCCCTGAGCCACAAAAAAAAAAAAACCAAATTGCCGGTTTTCCTCCCAGCAAGCCACCGCCATGCCAAAATGAAGAGGAAAATTCCAACAACAAACGTGCCGGTATAAATATTAATCCCCTCTTAAATATTAATTTTGTGGTGACATTTGCATCCGTCTTTGATCATATTTATATGACTCTCCTTCTTTTTTTTTGGTTCCTAAGCTCCTTGCCTCGTGTCACTAAAGCCAATGAAAGATTTATGGCTGGTTTCTTGCCGGAGCCTCCAGCTCAGCCTGGCTCTGCTGCTGGATGACGAGCAAAAATGCAACTGCTCCGGTTCGCCAGTGCTGCTGGTTGAGTCGGCATATCTGTGTGTGTGTGTGTGTGTCTCTCGCTCTCTCTGTCTTGCCCTCTCTCTTTAGGCCTGCAGTGTGTGGAGAAAGCTGACACACTGGAGTGTTTTCTCTGTCTCGGGTCAAACCGGCGGCCTCGAACGAAGCCGTCTGGGCCGTGTTTGCTTACACCGCCAGGATTAACTCGTCCGTCATCTTCGAGTCCAGCGGTGTGAACAAGAGCGAGAACACAGCTCTATATTCACTCACACACCATTCAGACCCTTTTCACTAAGACCTGCCAAAGCCTGCAATAACAAACCTCCGATGAGATGACCACAAGAATTAGCCAAGCGGCCGTCTGTCTAAATTTTTTCCCTTTCTCTGGCAGATCAGTTCACGGCAGGCCGGATGAAGAAATGCGCCTTCTTTTTCCAAAAGCAGAAACACATCTGACTGCTTCCTGCACTCCTGGCCTGACCCTAATCTCAAAAGCTGGCATGCGTTCCAGAAGCGAGAACAGCATTAGCTACACTGGATGAAAAGATATGGTCACAAACTAACTGTGGTTAACATAACTGTGCTACCTGCTCCGCTCCTTGATCCGCTCCTGTGTCAGTGTGCTCAGTGGTCTTTATGAAAATCATTGATCAGTAACATGTTTTATACCACATCACTGGGTTGGTTTTCCGGACATAAATTTTGGCCTAGTCCTGGTCTAAACTGCAGTGAAATGGAATTTTCACCATTAAAATCCTACTTAATACTGTTTAGCGGGCTCTAGCGCAATGGGGTAACTAGGACCCAGAGGGTTGCAATGCAAAAAATAAATGGACCCCATCCATAGATCTATGCAGTCACCATGTCATCATGTAGTCAGTAGCATGCCCATATAAGGAACTTCAGGTCTAAACAGAAAATGCCTGGGGTTCTCTACTTGTGAAAATCACTAGTGCTATTGTTCCATGACCATTTCTGGTATTTTGGTAAGGATGTAATTTCAATGTTCTGTTGTAAAGCAATATTTCTGTTTAAACTGCCTAACTGGCTCGTAATTTAGGGGATCCCTCGAAATTTGGAGATCTAAACACACACAGGAAAAGATATATGACTTTTGGGTTTGCAACAGAATGCAATGGCTGGGATTTCCAAAGACTTTCATTTTTAACAAGGGAAAAACTTATAAGGAGATAGCCTCATGTATGACTTCAGAGCTGTGTAAATATGGGAGGTGCTACATCTCAATTAAGTTCGTGCTGTAATCTAAGCTAAAGGCTAAAGTATATCAATACAGTTATTTTAGCCACCCTCATGCTACAGGTCTTGGTGTGACTGGCCTGCCTGCACTGCAAGTTATGCCACAGCTGAGGCATTAACCAGTCCAATGAGATTATCTTTTTGTCTTGAATTTTAGAATAGGAAATCTAGTCTAAGACAACAAGTTCACTACATCAGATAAGCCACGATCTGGCTTTTTTCCCCAATTAATTTTAATTAGGGTGTAACTGACAACCTGCGTCTATCCCCGATTCACTTCAATCACATCTAAGACTGTTCAAAGACATGAAGCTCGTGCTCTAATAGTTAAAGGTGTTTGAATTACATTTCGCTTGCCACCCCTGAACCCCAAGTAAAGTAGCGCCTGCATTCATCTCTCGGCCGGGGAGGATTATGACATCCCGCTGCTGAGCTCCCTGCTGAACATAAATTGGATATTTAGCGTTTAGCGTCAAGGTCAAACAACCCTGTCTGCTGAAGCTTGCTGTCTCAGAAGTGGGCAAACTCGAAAGAGCTACGAAATCCAGTGATTGATCTCAGACATTTTCTTTCCTTTCTAAGAACATTTCATCTGTGTTGGGTGCGGTTATTGCAACAACTTCCAAATGTAATACATCTTCCAAGAGATTTTCCCCCAAATATGATCTACGGTATAATAATGGACCAGTGATGGAGAGATAAAGTATAAAACGGCAAACTGTGTTTGAAGCACTACGATGAAAATATAAGACAAAATCAAGGAATAAAGGAAATAAGGAAATACCGCCCAGGGGTCCTCCAGTTTCTATTTATTCATTTTGTTTTATTTCTTGGTGTATTGATTAAGAACATTTCATTAAATTACAGTGACAGAGTGATGTATAGCAACATGATGGCAAACCCAAACAGTTTGCCATTTCTTTGTCTTTCTTTGTCTAGTTCTGAATTAACTAGTGACCAAACAAGTGATCTTATTGTGACAATATGATTCACATATGAATATCCAGGCTAGTGATAACTTCAATAAACCACTAGTTGATCAGCAAATAGATTGTCTGGAACTCTCTCTCTCTCTCTCTTTCTCTCTCTCATCTTGGATGACACACATATTGCTTAGTCTTAACTTACTATTACGTCAAAATACATCAAGCAATGAAAAAACAATGGTGGAAGTAAGAGGTGACCGTTAAAAATACCACAGATCATATTTTGGATTTTTTTTGCAACTTCTGCTAACCATGTGTAAACCTGGATTCTCACACATTACTATCAGTGTACTGTATACCGTCTAGCAACGGAAGAAACTCCAGCCTCACAGATCCTCTTTATTTCATTATCTTGTTTGTCCTCGCACCTGCTAGTCTGCACTCAGCAGACACATTTCCGCTTATGTAATTGTGTGCGGATGTAGAAAACACATTTAACGCATTTACTTGTTTCGAAAGTGGTCAAGATCGGTCTCTGACCCCCTGGTTGGAGTGACACAACCATAATCTGACCAAAATGTGTCCTGAGTGTGTTTACGTCAGGCTTTTCGCATTCAAATGAAATCCGATCACCACGAACACATGTTAAGGTGTAAACAGCCTCAAAATGTCTTTGAGATCATGAAACGTGTCCGGTAATGTGGATATAAACGTCTTGGTACTGCATGTTTAATTACCACGTGCAGTGATTTTGATGTGTTTTCTTTCAAAATAGCAGGAAACCTGTTTACTTACAATAGAGGTCAACGGGCAGTTACTTCAGCAAAGAGGTTTTCTGTTTGTGGAAACACGTCGGAATTACTGTCTGTGGTAACCGAACGTCTGCTCTACAGATGTGGCAGATGGGAGAGGCTGGAAATAACTGGACCTTTAGTTCAAAAAAAAAAAAAGAAAGAAAGAAAGAAAGAAAATTAATAAAAATCCAAATAAAAATAATTATAAAGCTCTCTTTGATAGGAGTGTTTAAAACCAAAATATATATTTGAGTTGAGAAAATGAACAGACAGCGTCTCATTTTCTCATTGACTTTTTCACAGCATCTGTTGAATGCTCAAACAAATGCAGCAAGTTTGCACTGGAAACAACAGCTTCGATGAGTTAAAAGGGTGAAGCTTGGTGGCACAAGGGCAATTTTTTTCCCCAACCCACTAGTTACAACACTCAAAGTGCTTGGAACCGTAATAATAATAACTTGAATTGTGGCAATTAATGTCCCTCAGCTTGTGTCAAATGTACTGAACTGACTAATTGTAGTCCAGGCCATGTGGCACGAGCTAACTCATTATTACCACATCTCTGAAATCCACACTGCATGGTGTTTGTGTTGTGGAAAAGAAATGAATGGTATTTTTTTGGATTCCGAGTGCAAGACCAAAAATAGGCATCCCGGACCCTCTTCCCAAACCTCGACACACACATGCACAACTCCCTTGATAGTGTTCAATCACAACTTCAAAGTATAATTGACCTTTTCATCTGTCCCTATAGAAAGGGCATAGTAATGAGCAAAGACGGATCTTAAGATTAATTGGCTTTCCTTTCAAGTCTCGCCTTGTCCTTGCTGTGGGCTCGTCTGCACATCTGTGGGTCATTATTGCCGAGCCGGGATCCGAGGCTGACATTGAGGCCCTTTCAATAATCGCAGCACTGCTCAACAGGCCCAGGACATTTCTACATGTCCCCCGCCACGTGGTGTTGGTGACAGACGCCCTTGGCGGCTGAATGGAGACCAGTTTTGCATTTCACAGTGAATGTCCTGTGGATATGGAACAACACTGAAGGGCTTGGTTGTAAAACTAGAACTTTGTAGGGATTCCATAGAAGAATCACTTTCGACACCCTGAAGGACATTTCATTTGACGGTTCTCTAAAGAATCAGGTTTGTAAAGAAGACATAAATGAAGAACTAGGTTAAACCTGCACATAATGTAAACACTCCAATACTAGTTAGAGATTTTTTTCCTAGAACCATTGACAGCAAGATCAATTCAGCCAACTAATGAATATATTACTGACCAGGCCAGTGCCCAGGGGCCTGACAACCGGTGTCCTCTGGGGGCTTCAGGCCTTGAAGATTGGGCACAGTCCACAGCTGATGAACAAATGGCCCTTGAATATTTGATGACTAAATAAACAAAGGCCATTCATCTCAAACCCTGCCACCATATTTAAAAAAAAATGTAAAGTCCCATAACACCAAAAACGTGCAGACATAAACCTGTCCACATTAACTGAGAATTTTATAAGCAATAATTTTAATGCTTTTGTTACATTTTTCCCAATGGTGTTCAAAGAGTACAAACACGTTATTTGTGAGGTGGGGTTAAGGTTCAAAAGTACCGGGCTAGATTTTTAACCTTTTGTCCATTCTCTCGACACAATAAAGGCTTTTGTTTTCTAAAGGAGTGCTGTGATAATTCATTGCGGTACTTTTTGATACTTTAACCACCAAGAACTTTGATTGGACACTGGATATCCCCTATTGTAATGCCCACAATACACGTCTTAAATGAATGAATCTTGTTTATAAGTCTGAGTGAGTAAAAAAACAGTTTAACTGCAGTCAAATCAAGGGTATCAGGGTATCACTGACTCATTACAGTAATAGCCCTGCTTATTGGTTCATGGTGCCAGTGAGATTACTAGGACTCACACAGTCCTTTAGCAGAATTCTGCAGTAATCCCTGGTCATTTGTAGACAGGCCTCCTCCTTATGCCATAATCCTCTCACCTCACGTCTCCTGCTCGGCAGGATTGGCACCCGTTGCCTCCACAGCGCAGTCGCCGAGGCTTTTTTTGCCCTTCACTTGTGCCAACTTAGCACCTGGCCCAGTTTCTGCCTGTACCGTGGGTTTGTCTTTCACCAAGGTTAGCTATCGGCCCATAACGCGGCCTGTTCACAGTCTGTTAATTCCCTTTATCAGCCTGAAGCTGCCATGCGAGGGAGGGGGAGTTATCTCTGGAGCTTTCATCAGCCAGCGAAACATGATGGACAAAAATGACTTCGACTGATTCCCCTCCACACACACACACACACACACACACACACACACACACACACACACTCACACTCACACTCACACTCATGCATGTGAGCTCTTTTTGTTTTCAAGGGAGGGAGGTGTTAGGGATTTCAGTTACGGTCATGTGCACACGTATGCGGCCTCTGTGTGCTGCAGACTTGTCCCTCCACTGCTGTTCAGAATGGTAATCAGAGCAGGTAGATGCTCAGCACCACTGAAGCGACTGGAGATTCAATTGGTTTTTTGGGGATGAGGGGAGAGAATAAGAAAAAAAAAATGAAAGAAAGAAGTCATCTTCATGTAAAGCACATGCGATTTCCCCACACAGCCTGAGGCCACTCGTTTCGGTTTTGGTCCCTTTTTTGACTGGGGCGACCACTTCAAACACTCAATCACCAGCTACTCAAGATTGCGGGAAACAAATGTCAAATGTTAGACAAAAGCTTGCGCCTCGCGAGCCTCCAAAAAAATGAGCCTATTAATTCAATTTCCCACTCGTCGTGGAGTTTAGAGGGCAAAAGATAGCAGCCGAGGGCATAGGTCATCACCGATCGTACTGCAAACTACAGCTAAAGCTAACCCGGCAAGATCTTTGCCCTCTCCTGACTCTGTTTGCTGTAATGAGCATTGAGGTTTCAGCAAGATCCCAATCTTCACTTGACATCCTCTGCTGAACAATTACAAGACCCCCCCCAAAAAAACCTCAAGAGAAACACAGGGTGACTGCAATTACATTCTCAAATTGGATTTTAAAAGTGGGGAAAATATGGGCCTTGCTAATGGACCATTTCTGCTAGCTGTGGTAAATGCGCACAGCATCCTCAAAACCAGCAGCTTTCTAAACCCTACCGACTGTACTGAATGACTCAAGAAATGTCAGGCCTGAGGTAGTGCGAGCGGTCATGAATATTTAACCATTCACATTAGCAATTAGCAACAGATTACAGAGGTCCGGGCTGGGTAACACTTCCATTAGCAGATGGCCTGGACATAAACATCTCTTTAAAAAAACAGCAGGCGAGCACATAGGTGACTAAAGAAGATGATGAAACACGTGTCCTTAAGACTAATGCTTAAGCTTAACACCGGACAAACCCACAGGTCATTTAGTATACATCACAATTGTCACTCTTGCATAAATGAAAGAAGCAGAGAAAGTACGGATGGTAAACACACAATCAATAAACCATATATGTCTGTAACTAAAAGACAAAGCATTTTAAAATGATTTAAAATGGTATTGTGGAGCTCAACCCACAGCAAAGCCACAGCCAAGTGAGCATAACTGACTCACTCTTGCTGAGTATGTAGGATGGATCTCTCTTTTTTCTTCAACCACTCAGCGGGATGCCAGCCAGTGTGGGTGTCTGTCACCTGGTGGAACAGAACTGGATGTTGGTGTCCCCTTGCAAATATCCTGATCCGTCCAATGATGTGGTATTACCAGCAGCTTGAAAAAAGATGCAGTGGAAGCACATTCTGCCTCTCACACTCATAGGTAGAAATGGCAATGAATGAATTGGGTAGAAAGACATGTAGGTTCTCCAGCTGTTTCAGTTAATACATGGCTGGATTTGTGTTATGACATCATGACCCCAGCTCCTATCACTCTCTCTGTAAAGAGATCTGAGTCTGTACATCAAACCACACTGTATGATTATGTTTAGATCTCAACAGTTTTAAAATCAGTGAAATTTCCCTTTAAGACGGTCCCTCCTAGATAAGAAAACAGATATATGTGTGAATATAGCATTTACACTGTATTTATCCTGTAAACTAAATCAAGAGAAATGTGTTGTAGCCTTTGTCTGTCTCTCTAATCCCATGGTATTAAAAGATCCTCTTAAGTTTTAAAGCAAGTATCACTTTGAACTTTCTCTCATCATCTTATGAGGATCTATTTTTCGGGGGCAATCTTAATTTTGGGATTCTTACTCCTGAAGAGCAGAATGTTTTTTTCACCCTCTCTATCTCTTAATCCTAAATGTTATATCTTAGCATGAAGTCTATTCAGAAGGTGCAGCCATGCTGCTGATAACCAAATTTCCATAACCACTCCCGTGCTTCTCCAAAACAGCCAGGGAACACTGTAGTGCTCTTTTGTTGTTATGAAAGGAGCTCAGTATCAACATGCAGATTAATTTCTTTTTTCACTTAGGTGGCCCGCTGCTGGAAAAAAAGCACCCCCATGATTAAAAGTCTTAAGTCTTTGTCCCCCTGTTTATTGGTAGGTTGAGATAAAAATCCATGTTCTTACTGTGCCGGGCATCTTTCATGACTTCAGTTAATTACATCTCAAAAGATGTGAGCGTGGAGCCTGTGGATTTTTTGGAGGGGAAGCTCACAAAGTTACTCTGTCCTTGTGTTTTAGCCACCCGTGGTCCTCAAGGATGACCCAGTGGTATGATATAATCACATGTCCCATGACTTTGATAGCATGGTCAGCTTGCCCTTTTCAAAAATCACCAAATAATGCTTTCAAAATGCAATCAGATGGACAAGCTAATTGGATTACTGAGGGAGGAACAGGCAATTACTGACTCAGTAGAGGTCACTTCATGTTTTTGGGACTGGTCTGTGCTTGGTGTGATTTTTGATGCCTTTGTTGAAAACTTGCCTCCCTTGAGCTTTTTGGTATTTGAGCGGCAACTGCGTAAAAATGAACTTCATCTCAACTCTTTCGAGTGCTAATACTGACCTTCCATTCATGCATACTCAAGTTTTTATAAAGGAGATTAGGCAACATACATGAGACGTTTATTCGCGCAAAAATTCATTGGAGCTTCAAAAATATTCGCCCTCTATAAATGCAAATATCCCATTATGCAGTTGAGCAAGTGGTCAGACATGGACGAAACAAGAAGTGCCTATTAGGCGCCAAATTGCTCATCGAGAGTAAAAACATTACAAACATTCTGCTCATCTTTATTGTAAAATCAAAACTAATGACAGTCTGTCCAACTCAAGATGTTGCAATTTAAAACAGACTAAAACAACATTAATCACTGTAGATCCGGAGATCTGAAGGTGGTCATTCAGCTGCATCGATTTTGCGATGTTAGAATCAATTAGAATATCTTAAAATAACATCCAATAAAGTCCACACTCCTTTTTCATCAAAATAAAAAGTTCATGCACTTTCTTAATGTAAAATCTGTGTAAAATCTTCTTTAAATAACAGAAATCGTGGGCCCTTAAAGAAACCATTTTTATTCTGATTTGTTTTGGTTTCATTGAAATATGATGGTGTACTCCGGAAAATAGAGCAGTAAAAAAAAAACTGTAGTCAAATGTTTTTATCAAATAAGAAAAAACAGTCATGCCTCTGCTTTCTGAATGTTTGCTGGCATGAGCAATCAGTATTCTATTATATTTTAATGGGCTCTGTTTAAAAAAATGCACGATATCCTGTTTACATACTGATTGTACCCAAAGGCAGTGAGCATGTACTTTAGTAACTCAACCAAAATAAATTTCTCCAGTACACCAAACATTGCCAGATGCGATGTTGTGGTGTGCAGCCAGAAAGATCTTCTGCATATCTGGTGGTCTTGTGACCTCGTAGTAGGTACAGTACATGATGGTAACTGGCATACTGGACACATTTATTAAATAACTGAATTTGAATTCTCACACTTCTCATAATGTCACTTCTTCATGATGAATGCGTGGAAAACCAACAAAAAAATAGTGGGTTGTTTTTTTATTAAATGACTGCAGTAGTAGTGTGCAACACTTATCCAAATAATATTAGTAGTATTTCTATTATTTTTCCTCTTTTTTTCTGCTGTTTTCAAGACATCTACAGAAATAGCTTGCCAGACGAAGAGCATAACAAGTTAAAAGCTAAAGACAGTGGTTTATGTAGATACATAACTCATTCTGGCTACCTTTTTTTCTGGCTGATGGTTACATTTGTCTCTACATCTCTGGTATACAGTGTTGCTGGAAAGTTTGTGACCCCTTTGGAATTTTCTATATTACTGCATAAAATGACCTCAAACATCATCTGTCCTAACATAAAGAGAACGCATTTAAACATTTATTTACTGAGGAAAAATATCCAGTATTGCATTTTTTCTGTGTGGCAGTAGTGTGTGAACCTTTGCTTTTAGTCCTGCCCATTGGCTTGGAGGAATTTTAGGCAAGTGTCAAATCTGTGTCATGATACAGTTCACAAACAAATGACATCTTGTGGCCTGGTGGTTTGGGAGTTACCCCTGCGGTCAGAAGGTAATGGGTTCGAATCCCAGGACTATTAGTGGCACCACTGAGGTACCCTTGAGCAACGTACCATCCCCACACACTGCTCCCCGGGGACTGCGCTGGTGGCAGCCTCCTGTTTCACTTGGTGCATGGGTAAAATTCAGAGAAAGAATTTCCCATTGTTCTCACTGTGTACTGTGCTGTGTTCACACATGACTATAAGGGGCTACTCTACTTAAAGGTCAGACTTTGATAGATCCCTATTCTTTAAATAAGCCCGCTCAGCCTGCTCTAATACTGGATGATCTTCCTCACTAAATTAATGAACAGATATAATATTTTTGCCTCATTTGTTTCATTTGGGTTCTTTTTTTAGGACTTATATGAATGTTTTAGGAACACAGAAATACAGACAGTCATAAAGGGTTCAAAAACATCATGTGCCACTGTAAATTGGTGATTCTATAAAGATAGAATCGCTGTTTTCCCCACAGTTTTGTATGACAGTCAAAGTAAGAGTTACACTAATACTTGATTGTAGTTATTAGCCTATAGCTCAGTAGCTGGTTTAACAGTCAGGATTGATTGACGCCACAGGCATTCCCCAAGGCTGCATGGTGCACTTTGCACAGTGCATACTGGGAACTGTAGTTAGAGCACAGATTAACATGAAAACATTATAAAATAATGAATTCAGTCATAACAGGTGGGCTGTGGGATACAAATCTGCTATCTAATATACTATAAAAACAGCAAAAAAAACACATTAAACTATCGTTTAGGCTGAAATGCCCCTGTACTGCTATGCATTCACTAACAGAAAAAGCACTGAGCATAGCGTCCCCGCAGAAGGGATGAAAGGTGCAGAGTGCTGTACTGAGCACTATGAGACATTCAGTCTCCTTTCACCAATTAAGAGCTTGCATTGGTTTTGTTAATGATGATTAATTCCCTTCTCTCCTGTATATTGATTATGTATGTGAATAATGAACACATTCATGTTATAACCGATAGCGCATCCCCAAAGGGGAATGAAACAGCAGAGCAGAAATTGGTCTCGTGTGAATGAACCCGATTCCACTCTTAAATATCAGCCTGTGAGCACAACTGCAAATTTTAATGGCAAATTCTATTTTTAAGGGTTTCAGCAGGGTTTCTTGCTCATCACATAGACATCATATTTGTGTTTCTCATCCAAATCAGGTTCAATATTGGAAAAGACTGAAGACTCCATTATAGGTGCACATTTACAGATCAATACGTATATACACCATCCCATCACACCGAGAAATAGCATTCTGAGATGGCCTCGATTATGTTTACTCTCAAATTTTCATCCACTGCCCTCTTGTTCGAGTGCCTCTCCTCATCATTTGCCCCCTCACTCACTCACTCACTCACTCTTTTCCTCCTCCTTTCCCCCTTTTACTCCTCGCACTCCCACCATAACTTTCCCTTTCCCTCCACAGCACAGATGGTCCTCATTAATAAAGAAAGCCAGCCTTTCACCCTTGTGCTTGAGAGACCGAGAGAGAGAGAGAGAGAGGGAGAGAGAGAGAGAGAGAGGGAGAGAGAGAGAGAGAGAGAGTTTAAAGACTGATATCTCCAGTGAACAAGAATTAGCTGCTTGAATGCAGAACCAATTGGCAGATTGTTTTGCTCCTGTTAATGATGCTAAAATATTGCTAAATGAGGGGAGTGAAGAAGGCCAACACAGTGCACTGCAACCGCCTGTACTGTGAAGTGTAAGGAATGATGATGATGTCAGTTGTACAGGTGTTCTGAAGTGCTGAGCTGCAAGCATGCATACTTCTAAAACCTTCTAAAAAAACAAAAATGTTGAAAATAATTTTGAACAGCCTGTTAGGAGGAGTGTGCTGAATGAGAATGAGGGCCAGCAACCAGAGGGCAATCTTTCCTTTGGGTCAGTTTGCCTGAGTTAATGGGGACTGTCTGAAATATCGTAGCTAATGCAGGTTTGGCTTATTGTAGAGCTTAGCTGAGCCTTCTTTTATGTGTTTCTGTAGGACCACAGCTTACCTTTTAGGCACGCGAGGTTTCTCTAGTCTGCATCCTGGGGGCTATAAGCTTGACATAAAATGTACATAAAATACTCTGCCCATTTAAAGTCTGGGAACCTCACGACTTCTTTTGAAGTTTTCAGATCAATGTTAGATTTTCATGCTTAATTGTCATTGAAAATATCTGCAAATGCTTTATTAACACAAAGCAACAGTTACTACTTTGAATATATTTTGCAGCTGGGTCTGCTTTGGTTTTGCCTAAATAACGAGTTAACAGTACTCTTTTCCAAACTTTTGTTATAAGAACATATTTATATATAAACAGCTGAAGGGTTAGAGTATTGATATTGCTGTAGGAACAAAACCTAAATAATAATAAAAAAAAAAACCCTTGACATTATAGCACAACTTGACTATTTTAAAATGATTCGGAATTATAACTATCCTGTGAAAACACAAAATCTAAAGAGTCTTTGGCAATTTGAAGGTTCTTCCAAAAACTTGGACATCACAGTGAGGTTCTTTAAATATAAAGTGGAAAGTGAAAGTGACCATTCTGTCATACGTGAACACACCACAGCACACAGTGTGAACAGCACAAAATTCTTTTTCTGTATTTAACCCA
>JBBIGA010000038.1:14524587-14540324 GCA_037576975.1 Alestes dentex
TAACTACCAGTATCACTCATAATGAAGATGCAATAAGGTTGTTTAGAATGAGGCTACGGTAGAAAATATTTTTTACTGTAGTTAATGAGTATTGGTAATAGTGACAACTCACAGTAGCCCCTAATATATCAGTAAAATCAATATTATTATCATTACATTATATTACATTCATTTGGCAGATGCTTTTATCCAAAACGGCTTACAATTTGAGGAAACACACGTTTCAGGACAGTGGGAGAACCAGAAGAGTTCCAAGTCCTAAAATCTTCATGTAGGAGTAGTGGAAGACAAATGGAGAGGAGATGCTCTCTGAATAGATCATGTTTTGCTATCAAATCATTTCTATTAAAAATAACTTGGGTGCTTACGGTTAAAATTGTTGGAGAGGTTGTAACCTCCTATTCCCCTAGAAATTACACCTTTCAAGGATTATCCTTTGCCCATCTATCCAAACCATGAACCCTGTGGGAGCCTTTATTCTGAATGAACCTCGTTCAAAAGTTTGGCTACTTTTGATCAGGCCTTATCAACCTGTGATCAAGCTTATCACGAAGATATGCAGTTTGAAGCTACAAAGCCTTTTCTTCTGTTTATATTTGAGGCAGTCAAACATCTACCTAATCCCACTGTCGCATCTAAACCCAGCGAGAGGGAATGATGGGGTGTGTTTGTACAGCAAGGCATCACCGCGGCTGCGGATGGAGGGTCTGTGCTGGCACTCAGCAGGTCCGTTGTTGCAGCCGTTGTTGCTGGTGGTAATTTGTTAAGAGTGAGCCATCATAGCAGCCCTGCTTTATCTTGTTAGGTGCCGCCTGGGGTGCAATCTCAGGCACGAGGCAGCCGGGGAACACTAGCCCCACACTGGGACATTGATGGGGCCTCAGCTGTTAGGCTTTTGATTGAGGAAAGGTCAAGCTGAGCTTTGTTATCTCACGAGGGGGACAGTGGAGTGGCAGCGCTAGGGAGCACTATAGGAGCACTGGCACCATCGCCCACCACGAGAGGCGAGGAAGGAGAAGTCAGGAATACCAATCAGCTCATATCTGATCTTCTACAGGCTCCGACACTCGTTGTGGTGGAGTGGCACTTCATCACAGTCTCAGAGAGCGGGTTTGTTTTTGTGTTTCTCAGAGTAGCCACTCAGTTCACTCCCCTCATAGTAAACCACCCTCATCTGCTCAATGGAGCTTCTGGCTTGAAATCAGTTAGCTCAACTAAGAAAGTATTTAAAGGACAGGACACGTTAGTAACTGTGGCCGTAGACAGGACAGGCCGCGAAGGCTGTGAAGATTTTTTCAAGAGCCTGGAAGATGGGTTGATGAGATAGTTTGATGAAAAATCTAAATTATTACAATGTTTACTTTGTCACTTTTGTACTAGAGCTACAAAGCTAATGTAGCTAGGAATTTATGGAAGCTTATAGCTGATTAGCATCATGCAACCTGAGGCCTAAATCATCACGCGTTTTCAATTTGGTAAGCAATCTCAAATAGACTTATGTGGTTTCTGACATTATATCTTGAGGCCTCCATTTTGTCAATAGTGTTGCCTATTTAAGTGTTGTCTCAGTGAAATCACTGATCATTGGAAAGGTTGTAACCACCATGTCAATTACTCTTTAGCCATCTATCCGAACCAAGAACCCCTTGGGAGCCTTAATTCTGACTGAACCTCATTCAAAGGTTTAGCTTAATCAACCTGTGATCAAGCTCATGTAGATGTGCAGTTTGAAATGATCATCACACATTTGCCCCAAAATTCCCCAAAGTCAAATTGATAAGGCCTCGTCCACACGGACGTCTGAATCAGGCATTTTTTAGGCGTTCGTGGCGCCAGGTGAGCGCGGACTGAGAGCCAAGTGTTTTTCTGCTCATTGGAGCAAATCACTGCGTCCACACGGGCGTTGAGCCCCGGCGCTCGGGCGGCTGCGCGTTCGTGTGGCGTCAAAAAAACGCGCATGCAATGTTTTCTTGGCGTCAGTTTCTGCCGAAATCCTGACGAATGTGAAGAAAACACCGGTACTGCGTTTACATGGTGTTCGGTTGACGTTCTGGAGGACTGAATATGTCCCATGATTCAAATGTTCTGGGAACTGTGACAAATTTTGAAGGAAAATGTAAAACTACAAATCCCAACACGTAAACAATCTGGAGAGAATAATTACTGCCCCCACAGGTGAATACACAAAACTACATATTGGGCTGCAGGTTAAACAGCGTCAGACGAACGCCAGTGTAACGCCAATCAAGCGCAGATACAAAACGCTACAAAAACGCCTATGGCGTTCAGGGCACGTTAATTTATCCAAGATTCAAGAGGCCTAACGTAACTGGCAGTAACTTGGTTAAAAGCAGGTGTTGATTTGAGTCCAGCTCTACAGGTATGAAGAACAGATGTTGAATACTTAAGCACTGATGTACCTCGCTCTGGATTAGAGCTTCTGCTAAATGCTTAAAATGTAAACGTAAATGTAATGATCAGAAATAGCTGGTTTATTAGGTTTCTAACACTGTATGATATCTTGAAGCTTTTGCCGGTAGTTTTGTCCATTTGAAAGCAAATATAAAGAAAGTTCAACACTGCTTGAAGGGCTGATGATTCTGGTGTACAGTTTGCACAGTGCATCAGTAGGTATGAGCTTCCTTTACTGGTTGACTGCTTTGGTATCCAAAAATCCCAGACCACTGGTGAACATCCTTCTGAATTATTTTCTAATTTAAAGCTGCATATTATATTGTCAGACAATCAATCAGTTATCAACTTACGTGAAAAGTAGAATCTTTAAAATATTTACAAGAATTTTAGAATGTGTTTTCCTCTATTATTCGAACTCCGAATGACTTAAACCAACTCAAACTCCAAAGTTATTGCTTTTCACTCATTATTAATAAAAAAAACCCTTTTTATTCAAAGTCTTTTTGTGGTCAGTGTGGTCAATTAGCATAAATTTTAATGGTAAGCTAGTATTAAATAGTTCAGAAACATTACATTTCTTCCTCTTTTTACTAATTAACTAGAAACTTGGTTTATAATTTTTTTTAATCATAAAACTTTCTGTAGATGAATGCAAGGTTTAAATAAAATAAATAAATAAATAAATAAATCCATGTACAAATGACATACTTGTACTAGACTTTTGAAATGAGTGGAAAATCGATCAAACACGGCCAAACCATCGCTTTTACTAAACAAAAGACATGTGAAGGCCATTTCAAGGGATGGTCTGGACACCTGAAAAGTTTTTCAAAGCAACACATCTTTAAAACCATTTTTGGCTATTTTTCAGTCATGCGGGAAGAAAGAAAATAACCACAATTGCAGGAGAATCGCAAGTGAATCCAAATACACTTTTGCAATTATTCTATCATTCCAATATCACAGTCCCTGGCCTGGTGGTTACCATCTCTGCATGAAACACACACACACACAGCATCCAGAGCTATCAGCTACCATTTTCAGGTCCTTTCTCTGTCATCATTCCGAATAAGAGCTGTCCACAGGCACTCTTTCCTGCCCACTAGACCACCAAGCACCAAATTGTGTGTGTGTGTGTGTGTGTGTGTGTGTGTATGTCAGTGTGTGTATTTAGGCTTGTATACATCAGTCAGTCATTCTAAACAGTGAGAAAGTTGCCTCTTTCCAGCTGAATATCAAAAGAGAAACATTTGTCCAGTATAGTCGCTGCCACTTTTAGATCTCATTAATAAGACATGGCCAGAATAGCCAGCTGATTTTCAAGTCCGATATCAAAGTAGGAGCTTTCACTGAAGACTTTATTTTGGAGGTATGATTGATATGGCTTAGATTAATACCCCTGAGAACTCCCGGAGGATGTCATGTGCCTCGGACTGAAGGTGTCTGCTTTGATTAAAACGCGTCTCATCCTCCTGACTGAAGGTTCCTGGCTCAAATGTTCAGTTGAATATTGGAATATTAAAGTTAACTGTAATGTCAGTCACACTGCCCACAAACTTGGTCTTTAACCAAAGTTCACAGACTACTGAAACTTATTCATCTTAGGGGGAAAATTATTATTTATTATTAATTTGAGGCTTCTTGGACAACTGGTGGTCAAACCATACAGAACAATATCGGCTAAGTGGAATGCGAACTTGTCACGTCGTGTACCGCTGAACCCAAACACATTCCGCAGAAGAGAAAAGATTCTGCTATAGACAAAAAGCTTTATTTTCTTTTTTTTCCATTTTTTTCCTGCAGCTTTCCTCTTCCGAAACATTGGAACATTTAACAGGAACGCAAACTGTTTTCTCCACATGATTACCAAATAAAAATGATCTGATAAGAACACCATAAAAGGTTTTGTACTCGAAATGAGAGCGAGAGAGAGAGAGAGAGAGAGAGAGAGAAAAAAAATCATTACAGGACTACAAGTACCAGAATGTGATACAAGCAGGAAACAACAACAACAATAGCAAACATCTGGACTTCTCTAGACTTGTTCGACAGCAGAACTGGTACCATCATTGCTCTAGTAATTCGAGGGTCTACATTTATAATTTCATATCACATATGAATAATGTCCGCTGTTTTTTTTTTTTTGAAAAGTAAAGTAAAAAAATAACATGTAACAAAGTAAAATATAAAAGTTCCAACTAACAATTAAAAAGAACATAATTCTTTTTGACTCTTTCCGATGATTGACGTCGGCTCTCCCCAAAATCTTTTTTTTTTATTAACATTATTTTTTGTACAGTCACAAAATAATTCAACCACACACATAATCCCGCAGTTTTTTCCTCCTCTTCTTGATTTCCGTAATGAAAGCGTTCACTGAAGCAGAAGTGCTACTTGAATTCAGAACCCCCCACGATTAGAGTTTTGAGGCATCCGTTCGTTCTCTCGCGGTCAGTTTGTAACGAAAGGCCTTGGTCCTTCCAGTCTCACAGTGACCAGCTTTGTTCAGAGTCCAGGGCCTTCGCGCTCCAGGCCTGCTCACTTTAGTGAAAAGGTGGGGGCTGGGAGGGGGAGGGGGGTGTCGGTAGGGGGTTTAGTGCAGTTGCAGTAGATCTATGTGGAGCTGCTCGTCACATAGAAAAAACATCACATTCAGAAATTAGAGAGAAAGAGAGAGTCAGAGAAAGGGTGAGAGCGATAGAAAGAGAGAAAGGTCTTGGGATGAAAGAGAAAGACCTGAAATACACAAACACTTCACCAAACACAGTATGCCCCCCTTCCACTTGGCACTGTAGCTTTGTGACAGACAGATTTATTCTCAGATTGAGCACCAGTGAAAAAAGGCCATTTGTAACTATCATTATATATACTTTTAATCTACTCAACATTCTTTTTTTGTATGACAAAAAAGATTGTAATAAAAAATTCTACACTTTCATTCGTGCTGCAGTTCCCCTCCCAAGCCTGCGAAGCCCCGTTGGCTGCGTGTGATCTCGAACCAAAGTCAACGCTTTCCCGCTCCCCTTCGTGTATAAAAGTTAAACTAGTGTCTTTGGCAGATTCACAGAAAAGACCCTTTCCTACTCTGAAATACTAATGATTTTTTTTTTTCTTTTACCGGAAATGGTGTTAGGGATTTCTCCGAGAAAGACAGAACACCTGCCCTGCGAAACACTCTCTCTCACAGCTGCACAAAAAAAGTTAATGTGTACATGTACCAAACGACAGGGACAACAGTGGTTTAGACAGTTGGTGTGCATTTGGGGCACACGCTAGAAAAGCACAGAGACAACTCAGACAAGCAAAATCACTCTGGAGACACGGAGGAGGACGGTTAGCCATCTCGGTGCATGATGGGAAAGTGGCGGTTTCCAGGTCATGGTCTTTTCTCGTTGGCTCGCGATCAGATGGAGGGCGGCCTGCGGGGTGGCTATGCTAAGGATGGCAGTCAGAAGCTGTAAATGGAGATGGTTTTAGCTGTAAGTGGATAGCTGTAAGGGGGAGGGGAGAGGGTGGTCCAGCAGCGGTGAGCTTCAGGCTGCGCTGGGTTTGGGGCCGCGGTGAGCCGCTGTGCTAGGAGGGGCCGAGCAACAGCAGGAGCATGACCAACAGAAGAGAGAGACAGGGGGCAAGCGCACGGCCACTGTTGGTGTCGTCCGTCAAGAACGGCTCCGGAGACTCATACACAGAGTCATCTGAGGACACGGAGAGATGAAGAAGAAGGGGAGAGAGAGAGAGAGAGAAAGAGAGTGAGAGAGAAAGAGAGCGAGAGAGAAATATGAATAGCTGAAATCATATAAAGTTTTTTTTATAAATAAACATTACATTCAAGGATTGAAAGGCAGCCTCAGTAAAATGACAGTGCATTGACGGGAGGCTCTTGTCTTGGATGACCTAGATTAAGCTGAAAAGACGACTGCAGCAGTTTAGCTGTCACTTGCACTATGGAGACAGCACCAAAGAGCATCTAACATACTGTACATGCTGGTGACACTTGTCAGGAGGTGTTTTCTATATGGGTTTTTGTGACATCAAAAACATCCCCCTAAAAGCTGGGCTTACACAAGAAACAGAACTCAATGTATATGTTTCACTGTGACCTTCACAGCCTCACAAAACTGCACCACAAAACCTGCTTCCAAAGGTGGAAAACCGTGAAGAGTGAATGTGGAAAAAATATGTAAGCATAATTAAACTATAGTTCAAAAATTGTCTTTATGATTTAATTGTACATTCAAACATTTTCCAAACTGGAACTACATTTAAATGTAATGAAATAAAATTCATGTGGATTTATACGAGCAGTTCAAATGTAGGTCTGAATGTCCATAGTGTGTCACATGAAGGTTAAAATGTGAAGCATTTTAACTGCTGCTCTGTTTATTTAAAATACACTCAACACATTTAAAAAATAACAAAATAGAAACAGAAATCAATTTGCTTTTCCAGGGCTGAGATTGCCACCTTGCTCTGAAATAAGATGCAGGGCGCATGAAAATAAACAGGGGCACAGCCGACTTAGTGTGAGGAATTATGGTAATGGTCGGAGCTGAGCTGGCGGGCAGGCCAGACGGGTCGCTTTGTCTAAGAAAGCGCTACTGCGACAGGCATTCTTTTAACGCTTCCTCTCCAACATATGAATACGGCATTTCACAGGGATCCGCCCTCCGAGGAAACACAATTCAAGCCTATGTGCCAAATTCACACGCACCTCCTGAATAAAGTATGAAACCTGCCAACTGCTACTGGACTCTGAACCCTAAATGGGGACTTAGGGCTTACACTGCACACATTTGCGTAATATTTGATTGTTATCTGCTTATCAGTCTTTTCAGGACTGACTGTAACGGTTCTACAGTAACACAATTAAACGGGGGTCAATTTTAATGTTATAAAGAAGCTATGGATCACTCAGATCACTATGGGTTAAGAGCACCAACAGAAAAGTACAAACTATTGAAGAACTCACTTTTTTGGAAAGCTAATATTTCTATTACACAAGCTTGACGTTTGTTTTAAAGTTCTAACCGCAGCAAAGAGCTTCAATGCAACCTGTCAATTCAACTGAAATGAAGGCTGAAAATATAGTGACAATTAAATCAATTTTTGCCCTGAAAAATGGAAGTGAAGTTCTACCAGAGCATACATCAGCCCCATGTTAAAATGAAATATACACTCAACCATACAGTGATGAACTTTGGTTACATCCTACTCAGCTCTCCAGTGTGTAGCTTGTGGAGGGGCTGATGGGTCTGATGAACCTCTTATATGGCTGGAGTATACATGGCTAGAGCACTACCCTGTTTTGCATAAAGTGAATTTGTATGTGACTGGAACCCTTGTGGTCAGACTGTGCTGCTAGGGTCTGCCAGCCACAATAACTGGGATTTGTGAAAATCATTTGTGAAAATGATTCATAATTTTAGTGGGAACTACACTGAGTGAACAGCATCTACTAATGCCCTCATCAACTCAAAACACTAGGATTACTGAAGAAGGGTAAACACTTGTTTTCTAGTAACATTGCTTGTTGGTAAAATTGACTCCTTTTGAAGGGCACTGTATGTTACCTCAGCAGGCATGAGCATTCTTGTGTACAAACAAGAATGTGTGTGTGCGCGCGGGTGGGGAGCATCATTTCAAATTTGCATGTAATTGTCTTAACTGCTCACCGGAACTGATGATCTGAGAGCTAGTCTGTTTGCTAACAATTACATCAGGGCTAATGGGCTGCCACTCCCAGAGAGGCCAATTCACTTCCAAATTTATATCACGCTCTGAAAAGGCACGACCAGGAAATGCCATTCTTTCAAATGGCGCTATGGCAAATATTGACAAACTCCTCTTAATGCTCTGCGGCACCTAATGGCATTCCTCTCCGTCTTGTACAAATACCCATAGTGCTATTGCTAACTTCAGTGTCACTCTGTCTTGTTTCAGTCACGAAACTCATGTCTGACCCTGGAATGTTTCTCAGCTTTAAGCTCCCGTTGACACTGGCCAGGTATAAACCCTAAAGGCTAAAGGCTAAAAGCTGCTGTTTACTGGAGCCAGGCTTAGCGTGTGCTTTTTTCGGACTTTGACATGTAGCAGCCTGCAACAGACATCTCAGAGAGGAGGGGAAGGTTAGTTAGCGTGGCCTCTTAGCGAGCCTAGCTGAGACTCAGGGTTAAACAAACCAAATGCAAGCTGTGCTGGAAGATGGACGAGTGAACGCCTGGCTGGTTATCCCTGTGTGCTCCTCCGAGATGATTAGCAGCAGGTCAGATGTTTTTTTTTTATTGTTATCTGGCCCTTGTCAGATGAATAACTTCCTACAGAATGTGCCCTGAGGGGGGCACCATTATCTCACCAGTGTTACGACCGTGGCCCCAGAGGTCAAGCTGTAAACTATCAAGTCAAGAGTGGAGGTCTGGATTGAAATACTGTTTTCTTCCTACATAGCCTGGGAACAGGGATTAAAAAAAGGTAAAGTTGTGGATTTTGTCCATCAGACAGGCTAATACAGGTGCTCTGCTGGGTTAAACCACAAGAAGATTGAAATGCAAGACTGCAGAATTCCTGGTACCAGTGTGTTCACATCACCTGGCCTGCAGAATAAATCACAACAATGGGCAGAAAACATTCAGGGGGTATTAAGGCTCCTGGATTCATACTCACTTGTGGGCTTGACATACACTCTTAACTTCAAGCAAGGCTTCCCAGCAAGGTTCGGGTGCGGGGATGCTGTGGAGAAACGGAGAGACAAAGACTTAGTATGCAGTTAAAATCTTAATCAAATGGCTTCACAGACTGGGGAATCTACCATTCTCAGCTAAAACCTCACAAGAAGATTAGAGGAAAATGACAATAATTCATGGAACACATGTCCAATGATACTTGTATTCAGAAAAGATTGAAAAACACTGTTTACACAAGTCTAATCGATGAGGCTGACATGAAAGTTGCAGAATAATCATAGACAGCAAAGCAGCACCAGTCTCTGAAATGCTTTTGGCACAAAGCAAACTGAGTTCATCATGTTAACCATCAAGCCGCCTGCTTTGTGACTCAAGTGTAAAGAACAAATCATCACCACTCGTCTGGCGACCCATGTGGCTGTGTACACACACACACACACACACACACACACACACAAACACACACACACACACACACACACACACACAAACACACACTTTCGGTCTCAGACACACACACACACCATATGGCTTTGCGAAAAATATCCGTGCTCTATGCACCTTCAACGAAAACGTCAGTGGTAGACAAATACTGAGGGCCAAGTTGAATGAAGTCTTTTTTCTCCTTACTCTTCAAAAGCTTGGTAATGTGTTTTTGGCCAAGGACAATTTTTAAGAATACAAATGGAAGCCTACTCACAGCTACCATGACACTGTTCTTATTCTATTATTCAGATCCATAAAAATTCCTTCGTCCATCCTGTTCTCAAGGGTCTCACACTAAAAGGCTCTTGCAGCTATATTTTGTTCTAACAGGTGTTCATGTCCAAGTGAATGGATGTGAAATTGGCAGTGGGGGGTTCCTTATACTGTAGGAAAATACAGGGGGTGGAAGGGTTTAAAAATAAGCCTAGATATACATTCCTGGATTTCACACTGTAATTTATAGCTGATTATGTAGGTTTTAATAAGGAAAGGTAATTTAAACAATAGCTCTATCACACTCTCCAAGTATGTGAATGTTTGAAAAAATATGACCAATGAAATCACAGCGAGATAAGCCGATTTCTCAGGAGCACTTGAAAGTGATGGCTGATCACAGCTGCTTGACGGCTTTTGGTCTGGACCTTATAACCCCAAGTTGCAAACTCCAACTGAGCATCAGCTATTGCTTCTGTGTGTGTGTGTGTGTGTGTGTGTGTGTGTGCGCGCGTTAGTGTTAGGCCACAGAGTAACATAAAATGTATTAATGTGCAACTATGAACTCTTTATTTTAGTATAATCTCATGTATTTAAGTATAATCTCATGATTAGCTTGACAAAATGTTGGTATTGGAAAGCCTAACACAGAAATGCTGCTTATCTGTGACATTCCACAGCATACAAGTGGGCAGTGACTGTTATAAGACACAAGCTTCTGTAATGAGACCTCCATTAGCTTTATACTGACAGACCTGTGAAACAATCACAGTTGCCATTCGTTTTCTCAGCCAATCGGGCCGGGTGTTGTGGGGTCAGTCCTGGGGTGATGGACAAGCTCTTTTGTTTGTGAATAACTAAGCTAAGCCCCCTCCCCCGACTACCCATTCCTTTCTGGCAGCCCCCTATTGCCCCATGACCCCAGGGGCCATGACAGCTACAACACTGGTAGTAGCCAAACACTTCTTCTGGGGGAGGAGGGAGGAGAGCCTTGTTGAATAGCTAGCATAAGTGCTTCCCTGCGCAGGCTGCTGTCTGGGACAATGACCGGCCCAGGACAGAGCAGCGGGGTGGAAAGCATTAAAAACAGCTCGGGACATGGAGAAGAATCACCCGGGCTCGAATGCAAACTTTGAACCCTCCATTCTTTCTTTCTGTCTTTGTCGTTCGACCTCTCCATCTCCCGCCTCGCCTCTTTGCAGGACTGACAACGTCCTGTGGAGGGGAATAAGTTTTAGGACGCCCTGCTGGTTAGTGGGGAGGGGGGTAGACATTTTTGCGACGCCCACTGCTTTTTTCCCCAGCCAAAATAGCTTTCCATCACTGAGAAGATAATAAGCAGTGAAATATGGACCATATGCGGTGAGATAGACAGTCTTGAGGGCTGGAGATGGAGCTGGGCCCGAAGGAGCTGCACGGTGCTGCCCTGTAGATCTCTCCCGTCTGGTCCCGTCTTTTTCTAGATTGGTCAAAACTTTTCATTTCCGTTTTTCACACATCGGACATACTGTGTCTAAAAGAGTGTAATTTGTAATATATAAATGTCTTGTAAAATTTGTTGAGAAGGAAAGCAACGAAAGCTCAACCATTTTAAAATGGTTTGTTTGAACACAGGCTCAGTGCGCATGTCCTATTTTCTGAGGCTCTCAGGCTTTTGAGGATGTGCACTGGAGGATGCTCATTTCCAGCCTCCAAGCCTTTCGGTTATTAAGGACAACAGATGGCAGCGAACATTCACAAATGACCACATAACCAGTGATTATAACAAATGTGCTTTTAGTCCTCAAATGAGCCATTTGCACGGTACCGCTTTTAGGATCAAGTGTCCTAGCACATAATGCGTTATGTTCATTGTGTGCTGTTGGAGCCACAGGTCCTCGGAGGCACGTCCTGGCAGCAGTGGAGGGATCTGCTCCATAGCACAGAGCCTCACCTTTGTGCCTAACACACTGGCCAAGCGGTGGCTCCTTTACAGCACAGACCAGCCCGAGCTGACAGGAGAAAATGTAGCTTGTTATAGAGCTTCGTTTGTTTAAAACGGAAAGGCAGATGTGTTTTTTCTCTTTATCTGTGAATTTCCCTTTTCTCTAAATGTTCTCGATTTTTGAGGTTGAGACACAAAACACATACACAGTAGGGAAAAAAGTGGAAGTGTGGCAAGGAAAAAGGAGAGTGGGGGGAAAAAAACAAAAAAGAGCTGGAATTGCCTCATTAATGCATCCGGCATGCTGCCCTGAGCATTTTCCTTTTGCCTAGGCTCAGCGGGAACCCTTTTTATCGGGCCAAAGGACACCTTTTGCTGGGCCATTAGCAAAACAGGGACAGATGCACCCTGGCTAATTCCCCTCCCCTCTTACACACCGGCCTAGAGGTGGATGTAGGACGGAGCGGGCGTCCTGTGGGCAGGCGCTGGGTGCGGCCGCTGTGACCTTGGCCTGGTGGGCGTGGGGTGTCTGGAGGATGAGGCGTCAGTGCTGACGGCCCAAGCGGAGCCCAAAGCGAACCCCCACTCTCCGAGGTTAATGGCTTTTAGCTGTTCCTGTCCGAAAAATGGTAATGACCACCGCCCCTGGGCTGTCGTGGATGCAATTACCCCCATCAGGCTTTCCCCCTGCTAAATATGATTTGACCAATCAGCATAATTTGGAGAGTGTTACGCTTGGCAGAGTCAGTAACTGGTTTTGTGCCGATCTCGCCCTGCACTCCTAAGTGCTGAGCTAATAGCGCATGGAGCATTTGACAAATTGACATTTTCATCCTGAGGAGAGCTCGAGATGCACCCAAAGCTAAAAAGGAGGAGGAAGGTCAAGCAAACTTGGACCAAGGGAAGTCCACAAGGTGGAGGTGAACTCTTTGCCCTAGCTCGTCTTAATTTGTCTTGTATACGGCCTGAATAGGAGCGTTCGACAGGAAATGCATTATGCACACCTTAATGGAAAAAATGTGAGTGAAGGTGAGGGCTGCTGAAACCAGAGCCAACACTGCAAATGATGGTTTGGCAACATAAAACGATAGTTGGTTCAGAGCCCTAGGAGGACGACAGTGGCATGCAAGCCAAATGAAACTACAGAGCAAAGCCTATTAATTAAACCCCTGCCGTTTGTGTGCTTCACTCCCTTGCGCTTCATAAAACAGGATCAAATCACCCTTCAGAAATGAGCAGTCAAATCACAATAGAAAAATAACACAGAACAGGACAACCTGGGGGTTTCTGGTGCTGTAATTGGAAAGGTCACCTACAGTAGCTTTTTAACTTTTCATCAAGTGCAGTTTTAGTAAAAATGGTGTTAGGTAGAACCGATTTTAAAGAGGTTCTTATATGAACCATTTACAATGAGTTTTCTATTATAGAGAAGAGTAATTCAACCAGGCGAACAACAATTTACATTTAATGTTTGTAGGGTGTGTAACACACTCAGCTTGGCTACCCTGTATAAAGCTTTCAAGTTGTCTTCACAAGATTTAGGTACTTCACATAATCTGATGAATAATCTGATTAACAACCATTAATTAAATGTTTACATGTAACAGTACCAGGAAAAAATTGAAATTCAAGATTTATGCAGACCAGACAGAAATGATAAAAAAAAAAATCATTTTTTTTTTCCAGACAGCTATTACCATGACAGACTCATGTATGGATCTCAGTGACATATGTTATTGATTACCACACATTCTGAAACCTGCGTCCCAATAACAGACCTTCCGTCTGCCCTGTGTACCCTAGTTCCTGTAACTTGAGAGCCATCAATTAAGCAGATGATTAGGCCTTGGGCCACGAGGACACCTGGTCAGGGGGCACCAGCAGATGTGGGAGATCTGTCTGGAAAGTAGGGGGGGACGGAGAAGGTTACTCACAGATGTAGTAGTATTCGTGTCCTGGGCGGAACTCGAAGCCCAGGGAGAAAGGTGTGAAGAGCTGGAACTTCTCAGAGAACTTGAGTGGCCCGTTGGGGCTCAGGGGCCGATTGCACTCCCAGCGCTTGAAGCCCTTGATGAGGTGGTTGCAGGTGATGTAGCTGTCATAGCTGACCATGTAAAGGACATAGCGCTCCATGCGCTCTTGTGGCAGTGGCACCTCGTAGTGCGGGCAGTAGATGTCGAGGTAGTCATTGATGGCCACCTCCACCGTGTATTCCCCATGTACGAACCTACAGAAAGAACGCAGAGAACAGATATAATGTTATGGCATTTTTTGTACCAGACAAGTGAACCTAAAAACACAGCTGAGGTCCTGATCCAAATCAACTGCACCTAAAACTGGAGTGTGCTGTGATCGCTGATACAGGGGAATAGCATTTTCAACCTATTCAAATTAAACAGCATATTCAAATTAATAAGGGAATTTTGTTCATATTAAAGGCATAGTAGATAATATGATTACATGGATAGTCTAGATGTCATAACTCCTTCCAATCTAGTGACCTATAAATTTCCATCTCTACCCTGAGTTTCCCATGACTACATTTTTAGACCACATTCCTCTCTGTTCCTCAGTCCTATTTTAACCGTTTTAACCCTTTTTTTTTAACTCTATTCATTTAAAAGAGGGGGTACGGTCTTCAGTTGTCTCCCCTCCTGCAGTCACACAGTGTCTCCTTATACCCCAATCGTATCTTGAAGGCATGGTCAGTAAAGTAATATTTTACCTAAACTGTACTGATAGCTTCAAATGTACTTGAATGCACTGTGTAGCTGTGTTATCTATGAAAACCCAAATTTTGGATTAGGACAAGTTATCAGCAAATACTCAATAATAAATGACTTGGACCGGGAAGACCAGGGGGAAAAAAAAATCTAATTGGGAATCTCTACAAACAAAAGGTAGGTTCCAGCTGACACAAGGCCATATGTTCCATTTAACACCACTAGCCCTTGAACCAGACTTTCAGGAGCGCCAAAATGATCTCATCAAGCCGGTGCAAATAGCTGATGGCACATGCCACTCATGCAGCAGATATTCTCATTGCACCCTGTGAGTAGGGGTAGTGTGAGGGGGTGAGTCGGGTGAGGATAATGTGGACCAATAGTGCTGAAGAGGGACTGACTGGAATGACCAAGCAGCATGGGACAGGCGGAGATTGACAGGGGTTCACAGAGTGAGAGCAGCTTCATTAAGCGCTTTCACAAGGTCTGGCTCTCGCCCAGTTCGGCTGAAATGAGTTTGTCGGCCAGGGCAATTTAGATACAAATTGAGCACCTGCATGGTGGCATGAGCTGGCTAAATCCCGAGGACTGCCACAGCAATGCTGGAACCTGCAACTATCGACACAGCCTGGTCAAATCGCCCAGAGATGACGGAGATTGTATATGCAAAGTCATGCCCTATTCTTGGCTCTCTGCATGTATTATATTTTTAACACCATTTCGTAGCCGGGGAAAAGTGATGACTCGTGTTCTCTTTGGAGGAAGTGTTCCTGTTTCTCCTGTCTTGTGAGTTTCATGTGAATGAGATCTGATGCCTTCAATAGAGGGATCTCAAATGGTTTGTTACCAGTGCAACTGACACACCTGCTTCATAGCAATACACTCAGACTTTCCTGTCAGGAACTGCAGGACATATTCCTTGTCCTGGATATTTCAGTGCAAATAAAATTAGAATACCCATATCAAATTAGGCTAGAAAATACTAAGCATCCTTCTGAATTTGTATTACAAAAAAAAAAAAAAATATCGGCAAAAATGAATGGAAACTGAAAAAAAAAAAAACCCAGACACAAAGCACCTCCATACTGAACTAGTCTTTTGTCCTCTGAAAGACCTTACAAAAGCAATGCCTAAACAGAACAGGCTAGCACCATGGCCCTCTTCAGACTATAAGCTTAAGCCTATGTTTATAAGAACAGCACACAGCTCTGCAGTCTGGGGTCGTTGAAAGAGACAGGGGGCAAGGGTTGTGTGTATGTGTGTGTGTGTGTGTGTGTGTGTGTGTGTGTGTGAGAG
>JBBIGA010000038.1:14540339-14582708 GCA_037576975.1 Alestes dentex
AGGGGGGTAAGAGCAAAGCGGGAGGGGGAAGGGGGGCTTTGAGTAAGGCTTGGCATCAGATGACAGCTAATCTGGGTGTGGAATTACTGTCAGAGGGCTGCGGAGGGGCCAAACTCCAGCTGCCGCCGTGCAAGCCTTCTCCAAACACCTCCCTCCCTTATCGCTAGTGCCCAGAGATCAATCCCCCTTTTCAATGCATGTTTTTTTTTTATTATTTCTTTTCCCTCCTGTTCCCTCCAACATGTCACTTTCTTCTCCTTCCATCGCTGGCACTCTTGAAACCCACACATTGCGCAAATGCTGACAGCCTGCTCAACTCGCTCTCGCCAAGCATCCAGTGCACCGAAAGAGGCTAAATAAAATATAAGGAGAACCTGGCTGTAGTGTCCAGGATTATCCACTTTTAGAAAAAGAACACTTCATCCCATTTCAGCAGAGCGCTCTCTCTCTATTACATTAGTCTTTGTCTATAAAAGAATACTTTTATTAGTACTGGGTGCCGCTCTTCCTCCCTCGCATTTTTGCTTGGGCATTTTCTTTTTTGCAGAGAAGTGCCTGGCTTGCAGCGTGATTACCCCTTTGCCAATATGTCAGGAGAGGCTCAAGAAAGAAAAGCAAATGAAAAAGTCGGGTGTGCCCAACCTTTCTGATACAACTCTGATTTAAATTGAATTATCTTGCCATAAAAAAACACACGTTAGGATCCCTTTAATGGATAACACATATTATAACATAGTGTGAACGCGACATGTCTCTTTTAGGTTCCTAATGTACATAATGTCTCAATAAATCAATAGCAATGCCTCCTCGCTCTTCTCTTTCAGCTGGCATTAGAGGCAATCGTGGCTGAGTGATTCCTTTTGATCAAGATGTGTGGCTGAATGTAAAAAACAACCTCATGGACGATGGCTGCTTGATATAGGAGGAGCTTGTAGGACAGGGAGAGAGATGACAGATGAAAATATCAATAAAAGTGCCCGATGCGTTTAGAGAGAGCTAATGCATGCGGCTCAGAGAACTGCGCTCATCAATCACTCCATGCTCCTCTTATTGCTCTGCTTTCTTTGAGCTCCTCCTGATTTAGGATCAGCCTCCCCAAACAATTTGCTCCATTCAGAGCTATTAGGAGACAAACATCCACTAACATGATGTTTACTTCCTGTCAGATCTTCAGGGCATCAACTTTCTCAAATACTGATCGATGCCAGACCAACAAGATCGCCACGTTCTGATCGAAGGTTGACCATTTCAACAACGGTGATTGAGAAAAGTAGTTGCCTTTAACGCAAAGCCTGGCCTCCTAATTTCGGTGCCCAAAACGTGTGTTGTTGCAATGGCCCTTTGGTCCTGCATCCCACGCAGACCTACCCCTGCAGTCTCTCAATTGCGTGCTCTCCAGACAACTAGGAACACATGGTGGTGATTGATCAATTAGGCTTTCAAACTAAAAGTTGTGCACAGACTTTGAAGCTCCTTGAGAGGTTGGTGCTCTGCTTGGCCACCAAAATCCCCGTGGGACTTCAATTAATCAGACGAAACTGTTTGCATTTGGTGTGTTTAGAAGAAGGAGATTCTCAGCATGAACTTTTCAACCGGTGCTGCTCTCCCAGGGGTTTGAAGCGTCCTGATTTACGGTTGCGTCAGACGCGCCATAGCCTGCAATGCGCTCCAGCTTCGGTCTTTATGACTTCCTTTGGTAAATGTTTGACTATAACTGGGCCTGCTTTTAAAGCCCAAAGCAGGAAGCATCTGCGCTGCAAGAGGGCAAAACCAAACAAGTGGATCTGATAAGAGACATCCCATAGTTTATTATGGTATTTGACATTTTCTGTTAAAGAGCCCAATAGTCATTAAAGCCATTAGGAGTTGCAAAGTCACTCCTGAGAGTTTTGGGCCCTTCTTAAGTGAGAATGAATGAATTTGTATACTTCTGGATCTCTGAAATACACACCTATAGGCTGATGGTCTAAGACTAATGCACTGCAATAGTCTGATGGTATCTTCACATTGTATAACAGCATGTAACACAAACAGCAGTGATTAACAGAACAGCTGAATGAAAAGCTTCTGATGTCTTGCTGGTCACCAGCCTGCTAACTAAATCCTCTGCAGTAGTTAACTCATGTTACATATTTATCTCGAGGAACACGGGGAGTGTGGTGTTCTGGTGCAATGGGGCAACAAGACAAACATTCATATCCCTCCCTGAGTGCACTCCGTATTCTCACATTCCTCACAGCCTAGATCTTGACCCAATCCAAAGACTATACAACAAAGAAAATTGCCATGCACTTCCAGATTAATTAAAAGTGCAGATTGCATTACATTATATGGATTCTGCCCTTACATTTAGGTAGTTGAGATTCTGCTCTGCTCGATTTAGCCCATCTTTCACCTTTTGTTGACTTCCAGACGAGCAAAATGGATGAATTTATTTTGTAATTAACCGATGACCCAGCTGAGTTTGTTTAACACAAACATAGCCAGCTAATAACTTGACACAACCTTTTCACACATGTCAGAGCTCATTTTCCTTCAAGCTTTGTGCCATTATGTTTGATGAGTCTCATCAAAGGCAAACAGCAGACGTTTGGGTCTCCTCAGTGTCCACTGGCGTGCTCGTGTTTGGACCTTTTGTTTTGACAGTGGAAAGAGAGGTTTGCGCTCAGGTCAGTTTAGTGGCAGAGGTCCAGCAACACGTGACAGAACTGTGCCAGTGTTTATAACAGACTGACTGGAGGAGACGGCCTAGTGCTGGAGGCCATGCTGTGTGTGTGTGTGTATGTGTGTGTGTGTGTGTGTGTGTGTGTGTGTGTACACACATTCTGCAGAAAGGCTCTTTGTGCTAGTGGGACCTGGTCTGGAAGCCATTTCCATGCGCAACGGCTTGGACCTTAACTGCAGCCCACCTCTCCCCATGTGGAACATGTTTATTGTTCTTCGTGTCAGGCAGACGCCGAGCCCCCCCTCTGCTCCAGCTCAAACACCCCCCCCCCCACTCCCCCACCAGCATCTCCCCACAATCTTCACTGTTATTCCAACTCGGTTTGAGCAATTTTCCTATCACTGCGTTTACGCAAACTTAACCCCCAGCTAATATTCAGTCAGTGCTAGCAAGAAGAGAAAAAAACACTCTGAGAAACAAAACAAACAAAGAAAAAAAAAAAAAACCCAGAGAGTGCCTCAAGGGACAAACTGCCTCTGCTTGGTGAAGATGAAAGGGCTGGATCTCATCTTTCCCCCTGTACCATCCTGATTCCTCTCCTGTATTTAGGTCTAACCAGACAGCTAGATTTTTGGGAGGTCCGTGGTAATTAGCACAGTGGCTTATGCAATAGCGTATTAAGCAGAAACATGCACTGAAACCTACAGGGTGTCCTCATTTGCCCACAGTCACAGTGTGGCGGCAGCGGTGGGATAAAAGAATGCCATCCTCGACGGGCAGCTGCATTTCACCGCTTAATTACGTTTTTGTGTTTCAGCCACAACCTTTCCGTCACTCAGTTGGGTTGTGGTGAAAAGAACAATCGGAAAAAAAAGTGCGAACAGCCAGACAAGTCCAGGCAAACATAAGAACAAGCAATATAAATTGTTATCAATGAAACATGAGAAACTACACAACACTGATCTGTTTTCAGTCATTATAGCAGGGGCTGGTCACGAAGAAACCTGAAACCCGTGGAAGGAAATAACTTCAAAAAAATGTGGAAAAGTTTGTGCTAAAGTTAAATGAAAGTAGTTAGGATAACGCCTCTTATACTAGCACATTAGCATCTCCTTCAGATGTGCAATTACTCTCAGTACATGTTTGTGTTTGGTCCCCGCCCAGTAGCCACATCAACAGTACTAAGAACTGAGATTTCGACTTTTAAGATGCACGCTGCTGCGTACCTGCACTCACTTGTTGAGAAGGCAGGCTGCATTTTCGTCTTGTTTCCCACAGCCCTGAGAAAAAGGGAGGAATAATTACACTCCCTCTGACTGGGGAAACTATTTATCGTTGCCTAAATCCCACACACAACAGCCACAGCAGCAGGCAAGCAGGGAAAAAACAGAGCACATCTGCGACAGTTTGCACGTCTGAAAAAACCCACGAAAGGCCTGTGGGTGGCTGGATGAGGGGGGCTATTTGAGAATGCTTGAACACACATGTACACACACACACACACACACACACACAGTCAACAAACACTCCAGTCAAATGCAATAGGTGTGAGGCTAAAGCACCACTTAGGAACTGTTCACATTATGAGGGATAAAAGTAGCAACACTCTCATTATCTAGTGTAGGCAGTGTTATTGACTTAAAAAAAAGTGTTAAGGGTTAAGAGGTCTGTTCACACAAATTATAGAATATGTCTTACAGACACAAAAATGAATTGTCTACGTAGAAAGAGCAGATGGGGAAAAAATCAGAATTGAGCAATTTGGCCTGTAACGTGAACACCTTTAAACAGAATCTATAATCCAGGCCTCTGGGCTGCGGGCCCACCTCTCCCTGCTCTTCTGGCTTCATCGACAGCCTTCGTACCTGAGATTAACCAAGGGAGAAAGGAAGAGGTGGGTCAAACACGGTGCTGCTGCACTGCCCAGTGGCCCGCTGATCAAAGCCGACGGCTATTGGCAGAGCTGTGATAAATTATGGTCCCGTTCCTTCAGCGCCGAGCCGCTGCTGGCCGACTTCCTCCGGCCTCCTGTGAACCCTAATGAGTAGACACTTATTAACACCAGCAGCAACTATCAAACAGTGCTTAACAGGTGTGAGCCTGGCTGTGTAAATGGTCCATGTGCTCACCAGCCTCTCTCCAGCAGTTTCTGCAGGGTCCCTTTTAACTGATTAGCACTGTGTGGGGCACTCCGCTTTATTGAGTGCTGCGCTATTAGCCGTCTATATTCACCTCGAGGAGCAACACATGTGCTGAACATACTGGTAAAAGTACAGGCTGCGAATCAAACTGGAATCATTTGCTGAACCAGGCAATTACGATTAAAAAAATAACTCTGCAAAGTGATACAGCCTTCTGCCTATAAGACAGTACAGGGACGGCAGATCATATTGCAATTTTACTGCTATATACTGCAAACGAAATTATAAATCCTGCAATAAAGTTATAAAACGGACATTTATTGCAGTTTGAATATCACATCCTTCTGCGGAATACATTTTGTTAACAGAAAATAATGCTGCAATAACGATGAAGGAATTACATATTGTGCAGTCTTAACTAAGAGTTATATCCCACATGTTAAGAACTTCTGTATTGGTATTGCTGCCTGGTCCTGCAATAAAATACTAAAGGACCTTGATTATGTGATAACAGATCTTACAGTAGGAATGCAGCTGGCTCAATGGGCATAATCTAATCAAAAGTTAGCAAAAACACATCATAACACCTTTCCAGCACCAGCTAGTGCTTTCGGGAGGCATAAAAATATCTCCAGAGACTTAAAGAATTCAAATATTTTTAGTGCCCCTGCCTTGCAATCAGTAATATTTGTTTTGTCTTGTGACAAAGCTGTGCATTTCGACTAGGTGAATTTTCCCTGGCTTTTGAGTGGCAGAAGCACTTTGGATTAATCACAGGTTTTCACAGAGTTTGTTTCCATTTATTTTGCCGAAACATACTTGGCGTTCCGAAAACATTAGCGCACATGATAGGGAGCGAATCAGCAGAGGGGTTCAACAGGACATTAACCTTACTTATGCCTGCCATATGCAATCACTTACTTCCATGTTTTACAAAGTGGAGGATTTCATGGCAGGTTACCAGATTAAGTTGATTATAGAGACTGTGGAAAAAAACACCCTCTTTGCATATGTTGTCCTCTAGGGGGCTTCTGAGATCTATAATATGCAGCGAGGTAGTCAGAGCGCTCCTTTACGATGATGAGATTACACACTGTTTGTCCCATCATGGGGTGGGTAAACACCTGTCTCAGAAAACACACCATCAAAAGCAAACAAGAGCAGCCCCATAAGTGCTTCTGCATGCTTTCAGAGGCCTGGAGGCTCATGAATTCACATGCACGCACACATACTCATTGGCTCACACACACACACACACACACACACACACACACACACACACACACACGCATACACACTAATTCAGTGTTTCTCTCCTTGACGCACACATTAACATCTCCCAACAAACACAAAGCAGCTCAACGATCAGGTGCAAGCCTGGCCTCTTCTCATCTCAGGTATCCAGCTTTGTCTGCAAGGAGGTACATGAGTGTGTTTGGGAGGGGGGCAAACCAAAAATGATAATGATGCCATGCACTCTAGAGCTAAGTGTATCACCAGGCCTACTCTCCCCTGCCTGCCCTCTTTGTCTTTTTTAACACCATTAGCAAAGTGCAAGCTAATAGAGTTAGAGCCAGGCACGGTCCACAGGAGAGGGATTGGGTGACGCGTTCGGCCTAAGAGCCCATCTACTCGACTCCTCTCATCTTGCCCTGTAAGGCCTTTTAAAGGGCCTTGATGTATTCTTTTATTTCCCTCGCCGAGCACTGCACTCATTTCACCACCATTGTCCCTCTCAGTCAAACAGCCAACAACAAACCCAGCTGCCTCGGACGGTCTAAACTAGCATCTTCAAAAGTCACGTATCAAAAGCTGGTGCTGAACAATTTAAATGGAGATGCTCTGCACTAACCTCAGATGAACCGAACTTTGTTCTATCAAAGCCCTTTGTGAACACGTGTTTTATTCAGGTTCGTTTCATGGCATATAATCTCACAGTCAAAAAATAGATAAAACAATAAAAACTAAACAATAACAAATAACCTGAACATAAAGGCCACACATGCAAGTTAAATAAAGTTTGGACACCACATGACTAGGCTGACCAGACGTCCTCGTTTCCCCGGACATGTCCTCTTTTTGAGACCTGGAAATTGCGTTCACCCCTCCACCCACCCAAACAACACTCCACGCCCCCAAGCCCCTGCCCCCGAACCACAGCCGAACTGGTAAAGAAAGTCCACGCTAAGGTGTCCTCTTTTTCGCGATCCCAAATCTGGTCACCCTACACATGACACAAGCAGACAATGAGTCTCAAGGGGAGACCTGACACACAAGGGATCGCTGTGTCTGAACAGGAGTTAGCAAAGCCTAAAGTGATGGGTTTGCTCTACAGTGATTTATGTAGTGATATGCACCCCCACCACCCCACAGCAGGTATTGATTAAATATATATTTCACATAAGTGAGGGAGCTTCAGCATCATTAGTCATCATTTTCCAAGCCAATCATACTCAAGCTACATATTTCCCCTGAATAAATCACTACTTTGTGAAAAATTGTTGCCGTTATCTAGTGGGGCACCATCAATAAGAGAGAGGCTGGGTCACTGTATGGCTGTTTAGTGGATGCTTTTTTCTGTAATGTTAACATCAGCTTCCAAATAAATCCCAAAATCCCAAAAAATAAATGTGATTCTCAGCATATATGGCACACTGCATAAAAAATCCAAGAACTAAACTTTCTCTCTTATGTAACTTAAACTTTAATATCTTCCTTTTAGATCAGTGTACAAGGCGCTCTAATGGAGGTACTGCTGCTAGTTGCATTCCATGTGGGCATGCAAGCAAGGAGAGAGAGAGAGAGAGAGAGAGAGAGAGAGAGAGAGTGTGTATGTGAGAGAGAGGCATCATAAGAGAAAACAACGAAGCAAACTTGCAAAGAAAAGAAACTTGCGAAGGCCAGGACCTTTGTCTCTTCATCATAAATTAGTTACTAAGCTGTGCTGACGGTCTTTATTTGTCCATTCCCTGTCATAGGTAGGTGTGTACTAAGATGGTCCGCACACTCAGCTAAAGGGCCGTGGTGCCTCGAGGATGGCCTGCGCCGCCCGCAACTTGAGCCTTGTAATGACAAGGCTGGGACAATGCAGGCAGTGTAGTCACCATCCAGCTCCCAGGCAGGGCTCCCAGATGTGAGATAAAAGATACAAGCTCAGTGACAAACTTATCTGTGGCTTGCATCGGACAGTGGGGAAACGGGAAACCCAAGCCTATTGTGGGCACTGGATCAGTGTGTCTAAAACGCCCACAGGGGCAGTAGACAGTGGCAGCACAGCGCGGCCCCCTGGGCGGACAGCTCAGCAGCATGGGTAACCCAAGCCTCCACTGTTGCCCATTTCCCAGGGTCACCCCCCCAACCCCTCCACCCCTCTACCACCCCACCCCTCCACCCCACAAACAGGCCTACCCACCATCGGGCTTTGTCAGGTATATGTTTAGAAATGCTCTACTGAAGTGATGAGATGACAGATTTTCCTAAGAGACACATCTGCTGTCACATGGCTTGTCTTCCCCTTTCTTCTACCTTTTCAGAGCCTGGTCAGATTTCTGATGTATTAGCAGTATTTTTCCCTGGGCTGGATGAGATTTTTCCCCCATTTGAGACTGGATATCTGCACCATTTTTTGCCTGTACTTGTGGTCACATTATAGAACACATCTTAAACAGGGATAAAAAAAAAGCCTTTAGGTAAAAAGAGAAAAAAAAAAAAAAAGAAAGTGAAATACATTCACTTATTATTGCATATCTTAATAGGATGCTGAGCCACTCCTTCACAGGAGGATGGACAAGTGGTTTCCGAACAGAGCTGATGCATTTTTCATGACCTTGTACATGATGCACTGATTGCCTCAGAGCCCCTTGGAATCAAGAGCGAAGAAATGAAATCAATTAGCGGAGAGCGATGGCAAGCTCCTTCCAACCACTATTCGGAAATGGTCCCGACAGAACAAAGTCGATGAGTAGATGTGCGCTGAGGCCTCCTGAGAATCTGTCAGTGACGTGCCTCTGTCAGCCACCCCCCCAGCCCACTCTCCCTGTTTGCCTTCACAACGCAGAGCTGGAGCAGCCCAGTGAATCAAAGGTGCTCAGGGATCAAAGGCCAGTTCGCCCACTGCACTGAACAGGCAGCCCAGTACAGCAGTCCTGACAGAAACAGTGCTGCCACTGAACCTCACTCATCCTTCCATATCACTACATACAATAGAGGACACAGGGCTGCTTGCAGCACCGAAGGGGAGGAGGGCCCCTTTCCCCTGCCTGGCTGCGGATGCCTCGTGTTTCCCTACCGCAAGCATGTAGGAAGGATCTGACAATTTCCAAGCATGATTCTGTTGGTTGTTGCCACATAAGTACTCTTGTAACAGGGGCTCATGTTTATAGCATCTCTACATTACTAGTGAATCCAAATGAAATCTAAAACACTTCAGCTGTGCGACATGCATATTCGTACAACAATATTTGGATCTAGTTTTCTGGGAATTATTGGATTATGATACAAGGTACAATATGCTAAATAAAGTAGAAGGCATAAGATTAAGAGGCGGAAGAACACTTAATATGACAGATTTTTAGACAGACATGGTATACATTAGCTCTATATAGGAGTGTAATTGTCCCTAGCTAAAATTAAGTATGTAGTCCTCGCTCAGTGCCACATTACACTAAACGCAACCACAAAGCCTCATATTCTGATTACAGCTGATCCATGCAGAACTTGTGTTGAACTTGTATCTGGGCACATGGTTCTCTGAATGTGACACTACAGCCTATTCACAGATTATTTCACAGCTTCCACAGAGCTGGTGAAATCAATGCCTACATCAACTAAGTTTTCTATAAAACATAATACATTCTGTTGGGTTTTCAAATTGAAAAGAAGTAAACTGGTGAATCATTTTTCACATAGATGGTTATCTGTGTATATGCAATTTACTGGGAGTCTGGGGCTAATGAATGCATGCTTTATTGACTCAAATACTGCAGAGACAAGCCAATGGAACAGGCCAGGAGCTACAATCAGGAACATCAACTGGTAAAGATAAATCCTCTTTTCCCATTTTCCCATCTTCTAGGGAGCCATATTAGAGGAACCGAATACATCACCAAGCCAGACGTACACCTAGCTGACAGATCGATGGGGGTCATGACCTCTGGCCTCTGCAGTCTGGGGAGCCGAACTGCTGAGCGACAGTTGTGATTGGCCCATCGATCCGGACAGCCGGAGAGGAAAGGGAAAAATGAACAAGGTGGAAAGGGGTGCTACATTTAGCCCTTAGTCAGTTAATCAAGGAAAGGCAAGGGCATCGGTGAGCTGGCCTCTAGGGTCAGTTGCAGTGATTCGTTCCCCGGCCGGCTGTTTATTAGGTAGCGCTGAAACCCCTTGAGCTTGTACTTCTGCCTCCCGTCGGTGGCAGGCAACAAATTAATGATAAGGGTTAAAATCTTCACGCCGCTCTGTAACAAGCCCTCAATGAGCCCATTCATCCACAGCTTGGGGATCGGCTCTGAGCTGCCTGACCTCAATTTCACCACCAAACACAGGCGGCAGCCAGCATAGTGGAGCAGGTCACCTGGGGACTGTCACTTGAGTCCTCCCCCACTATGTCACCAGGTCTGTGACAGATCACAGCACTGCTGCCCAGCATGCATGAATACAGAAAAACTAAAGGATGCTGTTGTTGTCATATCATCTTCAGACACTAGGACTAGATTGATTTCATCTCCATCCAGTCCAGACCTTGCTTGGCCAGGACCCCATGACCATAAAAGGTTGGGACTGGCTGGCCACCGTTGCTAGCAGCAGCGAGGCCAAAATGTGTGCTAATTGAGCCGACAGCATCCAAGCCCTCCATCTGTCCACCTTCTCATCTCAGAGGAAACGTCATTCTGAGCTCAGTGCAAGCTGCTCTTGGCCACACTATGCAGCTCGCTGGTAATGGTGAGGTTTCAAACAGAAAAGTCGAAGAGCACAAAAACAGTGCTGATAAACACAGGATTGGTTTCCCGTAGCAGGAGTGTATTTGGCCTAATCTGCATAGACAAGGATTGTTTATTCTTAGTTGTGCTGCTTGACAAAACAATATTTATTAGTGCTCATCATCCTGAACGAAAAATATCAAACATACTTAATATGTGAAATTGAACATAAAATATGACAAAAATATTCAGTTATCATTTGGGGTAACTTATTCACACTCCATCTTTTAATCACCATGCACAGGCATACTAACACAATCACACACAGCTGTAATGAATAGACATAATGAAGCGTTTCTTCCAGCTGAATCAGGGCTGCTGATTATTACATGGCTTCTTATTACTGTGGGCTCGTATTGTAACATGGTGATACATTTATTGTGGACAACTCAATCTGTCGCACCATGTCTAAGACAGGGCACACAAAGCTAGCAGCAACTGATTTAGTTAGCCACTAGAGAATATTCCTAAATAAAGTGGATGCAGGTGTCAACAATTCACATGTCCAAAATGTGTTGTATGTAATAAAAAAAAGATTTTTTTAAGAGGATCAGATCTGGACCTCCTGAGAGATCTGGCCTCTTAATTAATACCAATGTGAGTAATTTATTTAGAAAGCAGCAAATGATACTATATTTATTAAACATAAAATATTAACATATAGTGTGTTGGCAGCCAAGCCTACCCAGTAGCCAGGAATGGTAAATCCCATGGCAGGGTGTGTCCGATTCCTGCTTCCCAGAGTCATACCGAAACGTTGTCCTTGACTCCCAGTGGCCATTAAGCCAACTGGCGGGCTAATTTAGCATGGCATGGCGAGCCATCAGCACACGGCGAGAACCGGCTGGCCGCCATGCTCCCTCCCAAATTACGTCTCAATCTGCCCTGCAGGAAGGAACTTCTTTAGCGCTACCACAAATACCAGTGGAATGGGAGAAAGCGTCTCTGGAAAATGAATGTGGAAGAAAATGTGACGTTGAATAACTAGTTCGCGCAAAATCTACATAATGAAGACTTGATTATCACTCACTCCTACATGTGCATAACTTAGCACTAGAGGTGGCAGCCTTCAACATGCACAACTCTAATTTCTAGGTTTGACAGATACACGAACAATTATTATTTCAAATGTGACAGGATATTTCTTAAACATGTGTAACAATCAATGCCAAATAACATCTGATACAATGGATCATTAATGTGTCATTTCATACTTGAAAACAGGCTGCAGACTCCTAGTGTTGAGAGCTTTAAACAGAATGTTAGGCTTGACAAATAAAAGGCTCTTTCTCAAGCGTTGGTGAACAGTGAGAGGATGACGGCCGCATGGTGTCTAAGAGGAGCCCAATCACAGGGCTGTTCCTAGCTGCTGGCACCCTCCTCGCCAGCCGCTCTGCTGGGTGGAATGAAGGAAAAAAGGCCCTTGCACAGGAAGGCACTCATTTCTGAAACAAGGCCGCTTTTTCCCCTCCATGTGAACCTCAACCCCTAGAAAAGATCTGGAAATAGGCTCCTCCTCAGGGGGAAATAGGCACCGGCTCACCGCTAGCCCAAGTTTAGCCCAATAAACGTGAGAGGAAGGAAAGAAAGACAGGGGGGAAAAGGCTAAAAACATGTTCTGTGGATGTGACAACAGCACAGTAATATCAGTTCAGGGTAGAAGTATCTTCTTGGGCTTGTCCTCCAAACCTCCAGTCCATCCCTGGGCCTCAGGGTGAGACTCATCTGATTTGCTCAAGGACACACACCTGCTGCTACAGAGCCCTTTAACCCAAGGACAGCTTTATTGGAGAGTGCTGAGAGAGGTCGTGAGACGGGGACCTGATGGGGACTCAGAACTGCTCTCAAACAGGTACAGCTGAGTGACTGCTGACCCACTAAAGGTTTTCACCAGCTATCGAACCACCTGTGGATCTGTGTCACAGGTGCGTTAAAAAAATGGCATCTGTTTTCAAGAAATAAGCCTTTTATGAGCACTTTCAGTAAAGGCTTCTTTGGGTACTTTTTTCACCAGCCTTTGATGCTGCACTGAAAACAGATGCCAAATTAGTTTCGGGTATTGTAGCCAATGTAGCTTTGTATATTCCAAAATCACTGATAAAAAGACGTGTTCCCTGGAAGCCTTTGGTAAAAGTGATTAAGCAGGAAGGACAATGGTGTAGGAAGTGACAATGAAGGAGGGAAGCGGGGGAGAAATGTGTGTGTGTGTGTGTGTGTGTGTGTGTGTGTGTGTGTGTGTGGTATTAATGCTCCAGTGTGCTGTCTGGCAAGAAAGGTAGAGTCAAGCCTGTTTCTAATGAGGCATGGATCAAAGGAGCACAGGAGGGAGATTAGAGATGAGCATTGTATCGATTTTTAATTGACTCAAGTCAAGTCCGAAAGCCAGGGGAAGGCAGGCAGGCCGGATTATGAAATTAGCTTTAGCTGTCAATCACAAGCTGCGGGGATGCAGAACTGAGGTAGGGGTTGTGACAAACACAGAAATGTGGAACATCTTGTAAATCCAGAGTCTTGAAAAAGAGGTCTCCAGGCACCAACTGGCTGCAGGCCACCTGCATTCTACTCCTTACTGTGGTGTCCTCCACTGCAGTACACCGGAAAAAAGGAAAAAAAAAAAAAAAAAAAAAAAAAACCCTCTTTCTTTGAGGGGAAGCTTGTAATGAGTGGAGAAGCAGCCAGGCCAGCGGCCCTGCTCCTCGCCCGGTGTCTTTCAGGAGCAGGCCGAACAGCTGGGAGCGGGCGAGTGAGTGCCAGGCACCCTAATGAGGGGGGAGAGAAAAGGAGCAAGGGAAGAAGAGAGCGCAAAGAGGAGCCACATCTGTGCCATTCTCTTATTCATGGAGCTCTCTTGCACTGCGTTCACATGGTGTTGGGAGCCATGCCACATACTTCAGATTCGCGTGGTGGCGCATTGCATTGACTCACACCCCCCCTCCTTTAATCTCCAATGCCACCTCTTCCGGCACCCGCCATGCCATGCTAGCTCAGTTTCTGTCTCCCTCTCTTTCTCTTCTCCCTGCTTTACATTCTCCCTCAAAAGCCCATCACACTCGCCCCATCCTGATATCTCCTCCTTCCCAACATCACTCTCCCACTCTCTCTCATCAGTATCCTGCAGGGAAGAGCAGAAGCCTTTGATCTGGTCTTGCTTTTTCAGAGGTTCAGGAATCCTGAAATGGGAAGTGCTTTCCAATTAGCTTAGGTTAAATATTTTAGAGGCTATGCCAGTTTTTTTTTCTTCCCTCTCAGCGTAGAGTAGCTTCTGTCAGTTCCCTGGTTGACACTACAGAGGGCTACAAAAACCCCACACTCAAACTTGTAATACACACCACACTTGGTTTATGCTTCAGGCTCCATGGAAAATATACTGTATGTTGTGGAAAAATATCTGTCTCTAGAACAGGAAATAGCTTCCAGTTAAAGAAACCAATACGGGTATAAGCTTGTCCTTTTTTCTGGTGGCTTTTGGGCCAGAAATGGAATATAGTACTACACATTTTACTGCTTGATATTTTTGAGTAATGCTAAAGAAACGTAACACCTACTACAACTGCTAGAATTATACGCGTGTGAAATCATGAGGCAAAGTATTTAAGGCTGACATGTTCTCAACCTAGCTTTGATTAATAGCTTGACTTATAGTAATTGCGATTATAATAGATTTCAAAATCAGAAAAGTAAAAATAAATAATAAAAAAAAAACATGAATGTCCAACTCTGCAGTCTTTGTCACAAAAGGACAAAGAAAGAAAAGCAGGAAGGACATGCCAAGGGTCATCCTGACCTCTTTTCACTGGCCTTAACCATCACCTATCACACTAACCCGTATCTCTTGGCATATCTCAGTCTGAAAAAAGAAACACACATCAGCCACTAAATAACCAGAATCCTACATTTCTGCCAGCTTCCAGGTCTCTGATGCATCTTATCTATCTGTTCAAGAAAAAAAAAAGCTTCTTATCTGTCAAAACATGATACTCCTTCATGCTTTCTGAAATTCATGCCCAGAAGCCCATTTTCAGGCTCTAGGGTTGGGACATAAAGCTCTATGTTTAGATTTTTTTGCTGTACTCCCTCTCTCCTCTAGTCCCACAGGAGATGCATGTTAATACCAAACACGTCACACATTTACATAGGTCGCCTCTGACATCTGAGGCATGACACGCAAAAAATGAGCATGTTCCGATGAAAAACGGTGACGTGGAAAAATACAATATTTATTTAATAAAAGTGATTTTCCACTAACTTCGCTCTATGGCTTCTAATAGAATCCTTGGGAATTACGGATAAGCGCCACAACTAAATTATTAAATTTTTTTCAAACTGTTGCTTGCTTATTAATTTTTTATAATTTCTTTTGAAGTGTGTTAATGAGGCTTGCCATCAGTGCCTTTTTTTCAACAGGAAAATACATTTAGAGAAAATAAGAAAAAACTAATACTGTACAGAATTAGCCAATAAAATGAGAGTATGACCAAACAACTAACGGACGCCACTGCAGGTGAGAGCGTGGCTATGGCTGAGGAATAGTTCAGCAGAATGTACACCCGTGTCACTCATAATTAAACAGGGGTTAGACCTTTTTCTGGAAAACTTCACAAACACACTCAATGAGAGAGAGAGTGAGAGAGAGATAGAGAGAGAGAGCGCAAGAGAGAGCATGAGAGAGAGAGAGAGAGAGAGAGAGAGAGAGAGCGAGAGAGAGAGAGAGAGAGAGAGAGAAAACACAGGCAGCAGTAATGCCAATTGAGCAAGCCTGATTCGTTGCGAAGACTGCACTTGGTTAATGGCTGTATTGATTGGCCCTGGTGGATAATCTAACAAGCTAGTAAGGCTGATGGGGGAAGAGGGGCAGGTGGAAGGTTAAATTGAGAGGCTCTTGCTCTCATCTGACTCAGAGAGCAAAGCTTAGAGAGATGCCAGTCTCAACCTCAGCCAAGAGTACAAAACAGCAATTACTGCCTCATTTAGGCCTTCCTAATATTTCAAGTTAAAAGCACATAATGACTAATTTAATCAGTATGTCTGATGTCATGCTTTGCACCGAAATAAAGCACAATATGCCAAGATGACACAAACAAAAGCAACATCTGCATTTTGTAAAATTTGAAATATTTATTAATACTTCACTGACATTAGAAAACAACAATCTTAAATCTAACGAAGGGTGCTTAAACATCTACCTTGTTTGGGGCAGACCAATTAAACTTTTGTTTGGTTTATTTCAGGTCTAGCTTCCAAGCAAGAGCTGGTTCATTTCACAGCGGGTGGGAACACATTTTTACAATGGCCTGCACCAAGTGAAGGAATTCAGTACCCACTGTCAGTCCTGTCTGTATAGTCTGTCTGTTCGAACATTTAACTTACAGGCAATCATATCATTCTTGCTGCACAAGGTGCTGCTATTAGAAAGCAAAGCAGTATTGATTTTGGCAAATGGTTCTCAGAATAGCTTTGTAATTAAAGGCTGAAAAGTCGGAAGAAATCAAAGGCACAGTTAAAACGCAAATACACAGCCCGCATGACATCCGCCGTAGTGGACGCCAATTCTGTAGACTTTACAGACTGAACAGACCTTAAATCATAAAAAAGATTTATGAAATTACTAACAATAATCACAATGTAGGGAGAGATGCATCATAGGGGATAATTCACCAGCATGAAGGTTCACAAGAAGATGCAAACTTCAGAGTAGGGATATCGTGATTAACCGCTTAAATGATTAACCGCGATTAAAAACGCCATGATTAATTAATCGTAAAGGCTTCTCAACACCAGGTTTTTGTTGGTGCTCTTAAAAACGTAGATTATGACACTGCTATCAACAGATTGGCGGGATGAAAACAATTCACCAGCGGTGCACTCGTGCTAGAAACACACAGACAGTACAATCAGCAATAGAAGTCCTGCCGTATGGGAGTTTTTTGGATACCTCAAGAATACAGGGGGACATCTTCAAGACAGTGGGTCTTTTTGTGTCATTTTTTAAAAGTAAGACAGCAGTAAATAAAAGGTAAAAACTTCTAAGGAATGTGAATGTCTACACTGAAATACATGCAAAATAATCGTGAAACCGTGATTATCACCCAGACGATAATCGTGCCATCAAAATCTATAACTGTGACATCCCTACTTTAGAGCAGAAAAGTTTCCAACATTTCAACGTACCGTTAAACAATGACCTAAAAAAAACTAGCCGAAGCGAATCTGGTTCTTCAGGTCCAAAGTGGAATGATCTTAACTGGCCAAGTCAGTCACCTGGCCTGAACTCTGAGCATGTATTTGCCTTACAGAAGACCTAAGGGACCATTAGACATGTCTACAATAAATATTTAGTATGCCACACCATTTGTGGTATCGTTCTAGAGATACTGAACTGTTTTAATCCAGAATCTACAATGCATCATTCCTACCACTATCCCATTATTCTCGTAAAGCAGTGTTTCAGTTGGTGGAAGGATATTGTCACACCCCCCTCAAACCAAAACAATCCAAAGGAATAGTTTAGTGGAACTTCATCTACTGGAAGTCACTTGTAAAAACGTATGTTTTCTGCTACGTTAACAAAGGTCTGTACACAGTTTACTTCTGCCATTAAAGGGTGTGCAGGAAACAAATCGAGTCTTTATCACACATTGCTGAATGACTGTGAAAGCAATGAAATAAAGCTGTTGTCTGTGATCAATAACCCAAACTAAAACCCCATTAGATGTAATGGAAAACATTTGAAAATGCCCAAAACCTTAAGCCAGATTATTTCAAGACTGATTTAAAGTTTGGACGCTGTGAACCAGCAGCAGATCCAGACTGGAACTCATTCTTCCTGTGGACCGCGGCCAGTCCTACACTATCAACAGAAACACCGTGGCTGAAGAATTTAACTCGAGCTGAGGGTTGGTTGTTTGTGTTGTTGACTCTTTTCTTTCACCTCCAATATAAGCTTTGGTCAAAACTGCATGGGTTTTATTGTTGCTTCAGAACTAAAAGTTTTATCTTCCACCTTTAGCAACTTTAATATAAAGATGTTGCTAGATGTAGCTATATTATAATAAATACAGTTTACTCCAACTGCTATGGCAAGTTTCGTGTTCCTGGTTAGTAAGACTGTTTCTGTTGTTCAAGTGTTTGAAGAGGATCTTCAAAACTGCCTGTTAGAGAATGTCCTGTAAATTAAGATAGCTATATCCTCTATTTACTGATGTCTAGTCTATTTGTTGAAGAATTCAGTCATATTACTTTAAGATTATGTTAATGTGTCTTAAAAGGGACTATAAAAAGTACATTTTACCCAGTACAGATTTAAACATGCTCAAACCGAGGATATTTTGCAGTTGAAACCAGTAACAAGTGAATACTATAAATTAATTATTTCACATATTACTATCAAAAGAAAAGACCAACGAATATGTAATTGCCTTTCTCTTTAAAGAAGGACATTTCCCAGATTAATTCCCCCACAGCAAAACATTTGGGTCATTTTCAGTCAATATAAAAAAGAAACAGCTGTTAATAATCAAGGCTGTTTACTGTGTTCTTAAGATGCCATTCTAGCATCACAAGTTTACCACGCTCAATAAAAAAACGTTTTGCTCTAAACACCCTTTGACCAGCATAATGGCTAATGCCAAATGGAGGCCAGGGATGCAGGATACATTGAGTATCCTTAATTGTGTGTGAAATGTTTCAACCACAGACTAGCATTAAATGCATATTTAATGCATGCATTCATAGCCCTGTTCATTAATTCTATCTAGCTGTAAAACATTTTACAGTGTTACGCTTTTCTGCTGGCTCTATTAGTCTATTTCCAAAAGTTGTACAAATTTTGCAAAGTAAAGCCCTACCAATGCTCTGCACTGAACGAGCCTAAGAATACAAAGAGGTGGAATCTAATCCCATACAGTACCAAAACAGAGAGCGCGCGGCTGAAAACCTCAAAAGGGCAAACAGAAACTTTCTAGGCAAAATCAAACAGAAGGGACTTGCCTCGGTCTCCCAGACAAATAAACAGCTCACCAGCTCCGGCACAGCAACAGTTCCTGATGTGAATTCCTCTGGATCCTATAATGCTTTCCAGCTCTTGTGTGTTTATGGGTGGTGTAAATGAAGATGATTTAATGATGTAGCACATCAGAGAATGCAGGCAAATTATCTGCTTTTCCGCTTGACTTCTATGAGGTTGAAGGGTTCAGGACTGGGTGGGTCCTGATAGTGTCTCCAGTGCAATATGCATGACTGCAGGAATGTATCAAGAAAGTGTCTGTTTGTAGGTCTGTTCTTCATTACTTTCTCTGAAATTACACAGAGGTAAAAAAGCAGCTAAGACAAAAATCTATAAAAACCACACGTATCAATAAGAGAAGGATATTGAAATCATCCAGTATTAATAATGCTCTCTTTCAGACATGAAAGAAGAAGGCCAAAACCTACTTTAAACCTACTTCAAGCAAAAAGGCCAAAACCTACTTCAAGCGAGCTAGGCATTTATTTGAAATGTGAGGGATAATGCAGACAAATTGAAGTTGTCAAGGCAGGCACTGGTGCAGTCCCGGCAAAGAGTCCATTTGAATAGCTTTAACTACATGTTTTGAGATCTGAGGTGATTCGGTCTTTCAACAGTGGCTCTTCATCTTGACAGCACAAAGCTGAGGTACTGCACTGCGCAAGCAGCTGGATGATGAAATGAAATGTAGAGCCGGAGAAGGGGCCAAGCAAGTCTGTTTGGGGTCAATCCGCCGCGAGACACAGCATACGGCGAAATGTCGGGGCTAATTTCTCTGTGGCAGAAGCGCCTCAAAGGCCTTGGCTGGAGTTGCGTGGTGTGATGGGTGCTTATGGGGTGAAGAATGATGGGGATGAAGCAAGAGGGTCTATTACCCTTTCCCTAGCATGTCAGCTCCAGATAGCTTCCACATACTGCTGCGCTTCTGTCTAATAATATCTTGAACGGAATTAGCCTGGATCGATGAGCTCAGCGTGTTGAGTTTCACTCAGAAAGATGCTCTCTCATCGCAGATGATGGGCAGTTTATCACTTCAATTAACTCCCAGGCACAGAACTGCCGCTTGGGGGATTGGCCTTGCGCAGTCCAGCCACTTCCCAGAATTACTGCAAGCAGCTCTGAATGGCACCACTGCTACAAGCGAGATCAATTCAAGTGTCAAAACGCTTTACCTCTGCCAAACAGCTGAACTAAACCATTACACCTCAACAAATGCCTCCAACTTAGACATGCTCACTGGAAAGATCAATGTGGCTCCATAACTCTTAAATATCACAAAAACAGGAAGGAGTTTAATAGTTATCAGTGATGCATTAATCCCACTAAACGGCCTACACTCAACCACTAGATTCTCTTCTGAAATAAAAAGATTATTTCATTACAAGCTGTAATTTGAATAGCTCATATTGATCCAGTTTTATTTTGCCCGTTGCATTGCAACTTTATTCCAAGAGCATCTCTTCTCCCCATTGGCTAAAGCTGTCAGGGCGCTGCCGCTAGGAGCTTTTTACTTCAGCCAGATGATTGGCTCTGCCTTCACCTCTCATTTGCCTAATGTGGCAGCCAAGCCTGTCAGGCTTCCGCCGTTCCTGCCTGCTTCTCTCATTCTTCTGGAGCGCTGCCAACCACTTCTTCGACATTTGCAATTCAAGACTGTCACAAAATTAAATTCGTCCTGTTTCTCCACTCAGAGAGGGACGTAGGAGTATTCAGTGCCATCATCACTTTGTGAGGGCTTTCCGGATTTCATTTCACTCGTCTGTCGTTGAGATGCTTTGTGAATGTATGAAGATCTTTCCCTTTGCCAGGATGAGGAGTGAAAACCTAAGCACTGCTGAATTTGCTTTGATCACAATTAGCAGCCAGTCATTCCCATCAATCACTCTTAATGTCCAGCTCAGGCAAGGCTCAAGGTGGCGCAGAACCTCTGACCTTGGGAAGTGAGCAGTTAACTGCAGCATAGTGGCAGCGCTCATCACTCTGCGAATACAATTGGAACGCCAAGGGTGAGTTCAATTTGTGAGGTCTATAAAAAAGTATTGTGGTCCCAAAAGAGCTCCTCACACCTGTGCTTAAGATTACATCCAGTTGCATTGTGCCACCCTCCTTCCATTCCATTCCCTCGCTCTCCCTGCATTGATAATGTGTTTGCGAGCTGTTCCTCCTCCTGTGTCTTAGTGCCTGTGGCTAAGTGAGGATCAGACAGCGAGATCTATCAGGGTCTCTAACAGGCAGCAGTGGCATGCTGGCTCTCTTGCAGGCCACCCTAAACAGGCAGTAAGTACTGTCAATAGGAAAAAAAAGAGAAAGATCCATTTCCACATCAAAGCAGGCCTCGACACCTGTCCTCACTGCTAATGTAAAGCAGGTTGAACTTGCCTGTTGGCAAGGTACCGAAGGTCTTTCTCTCCTGTTGACTTCCACTCAAACAAAAGCTCTTGCCTTGTTTGTTTGAAAGATTAATGAGGGCTTCAACTTTCGCTCCATAATGGGATTTAACCAAAAATCAAGCACCCATGTAACTTTAAGAAACTTACTTGACATTCAAAACTTCTGTAATTTCGCATTTGCTTCTCAGTCCTCAGGCTACGGGCCACGCAATCCTACCAATCGATGACTCGCTGAAATACTCAGGACTAAACATGCTGCAAATCCATATGCGAAAGTGTGTCAACAGTTCCATAAAAATCACCATTCTGCATGTAGGGCTGGGTCATATCAGTAGGCCATCTAAGGCCTGAAATCTTATTTGCAAATGCTGGGATGCATCAGTGTCAAACTGGCCAACACAGAACACGAAACATGCCACATGCAGCAGTTCTCAGACCTTTCTAAGCCAGTAATCCCTGGAGCTCTATACTGCTGCGACCAAATATCCATCAGCGCCAAACACAGTGACATGCATGACCTCTCCATGTCCCACAGGGCTCCCCCCGCACCTCAGCTAACAAAATCAATAGCAGGAGGCGGGGAGGGGGCACAACTGTTAAAATATACACATCTGTCAGTCAAAACATGCTGTGAACAAAACATTTAGCTGAGATAAACACATGCAGCTCCGAAAAGTTAGTGTGGCTCACATAAACAGTCAAGGGGTGGCTGGGGAGATCCGTCAGCGCTTTTTGCGCACGCACCAGAGTGTGTTTTTGTGTCTATAAGAAAAAGTGCGTCCGCAAAGATTGTGTAATTGAAGAGTGTTTGGGTGACACTACGTGTGTGTGTGTGTGTGTGTGTGTGTGTGTGTGTTTGCATCATCATTGCATAAACTGCATCCAACACTTGGCTCAATTCATGTCGAGTTGTTAAATAATCTCAAATAGACTTGCTTATATGGTTTCTGCCTATATGACAAACTGCTATGTATGAAAATGTACAAAAGTACTAAACAACAGTAGCACTTAGGCCTGCCATAAGTATGACATTTTAGCTGACGATCAGTTGCTAAATGAATAATTGTGACTGTAAAAATCTGAGCAAAAACTATGCTGTTTGAGCCTGCATCCTAACATTAACATCAGCTACAACTACCAAATAACAGTTAACAGTACTACAGTTAGCAAAAACAAACCAGTATTTGTTCCTACGCTCTACATGTGTTTTGACAGTTAAATGATGAAATGGAAAATATTTTTTTGTCTCAGCCCGCTCTAATGAAAATGCACAAAATTCATATTTTTCTTGTTTTGACTTATGACGTTAATATCTAATGACTCTCAAATAAAAGTGTACTAAAATACTTAACTTTTCTCAAACTTTTCAGTAATAACCGCACTTTTTTGTCGGGGGCTGCGCCATTTAATCAAACTACAGAAATCTGTAATGACTGCGAGCCTGATTTCAGCTATTTTTTTTTTTTTAACCTAGTTAGTTCCTGATCAAAACCAGAGACAACCAAACTGAAAAAGAAGTGTACAATACATACAGACTTAAGATTTAAAAATTATTTTTTTGTATTTTATACTGAAATGTTTTAATAAAACTACATGTACACAAAATAATACAAAACATACCCCACCCCACCCCCAAACCACCACACACACACACAGGCCCACCACAACAAACTCACGGTCCGCATGGTGCACTGCATTTGACACAAAAGCTGTTAGCTTCCGATAACTCTGAAAGCAGTGCCTAAAACCACACAGGTCTATTTGACCTCACAACTCAACACGATTCGAGGTAAGTGTGAGAGTTTAGGTGTGCAATCTGCATGATGCTCATTACTGGTCAGCAGCTTCCATTGTTTCTTAGCTACATCGTAGCTCAAGAACAAAAATAAAAAAGATTAGCAATTACCAAATATTAGGGCTGACTATGTTTGAGGTGAGGAATACATTTTGTAAATGTAACTCATTTTGCTGAACTGTTACCTTAAGAGCGTGCAAAGTCAGCCCCCTGCAACGTACTGGCAGTGACTGTGGTCAGCCATGTGCACAGGAGCGCTCCAGCTGAACCGGAGGGTGACTGACGTTGTTTCCTTATACAACAGATTGACAGCAGGCAGCCGACTGGGCAACGTCTGGGGCAAAGCCGCTACAGAACACATACACACACACACACACACACACACACACACACACACACACACCAAACCTACTGGCTATGGGTGACGGAGCGTTTGGTGGCTTCCCGCGGTGAAGGGTATCCAAGAGGTGCAACATTTATCAAGGGGGCTGAGGTTGGAAAAGGGGGGGGGGTACTCCCAGTGACAGGCCTGAGGTGCTTCTGCCTATCAGGGCAAGCAGGTGTAGCTGTCAGTGGAGGTGACTGAGCTCAGCTGACTGAGCAATGACTCCTATCTGACTGTGAGAGAGTGTGTGTATGTGTGTGTATGTGTGTGTGTGTGTGTGCCCCCGTTAGACAAGGCACTCCACGGGACAAAGAGCATGGACCCTCCTATCACGCCCTCCCCACACACTCTATCTGTCATTTCAAATCTGCCTCTGTCATACCTGTTTACACCTCTGACACCTTATTACCGTCCAGCAATCAGAACCAGTGGCTTTTTGCTCCTGATTCGACTCCTTCCACAAATCCACTTCTTCCTCTTTCATCTCTGCGGCCTGAATTATTGACTGAACGCCACACATGATACAGCCCTTCGTCTGCACACTGTAACGTCTGCAGTGTAAAAATATCCACCAAGAGGCACCTCCTCCTCTCGTTCTAAACACCATATATTATTAAGTGGCCTGCAGACCGAAAAAAACACACAAAAAAAACTTAAAAGCTCCTTTTCCTCCTTTTCCATAATGTAATGGAGACCTTCGTTCTGTGACGACTCATATGAGAGGCACCAGCGTATGAATTATTCCAGCCTGAAAATGTAGACTTAATCTTCGTTCAACACAACTAATGCGACCCGAACGCTGTTAAGTGTGATGTATGCTGTAGATGTTTTATCTGGGAAATCTACAGGACCCCTAATTCATATGCAGGCTTTCTAAATCCCAGTGCACACACTGATGAGAACCACTGGTAATACTTGGCTTTCTCGCTGTTATATAACACATTTATACAACATTCTTAAATAATACTTTCATAAATGAAACATAAACATCCTCTAAGTCTTAAATAACCAATTGCAGGCTGTGCTCTGTCATCACACACCAGATATTGTGCAACGCTGTGCTGCAGGGGAGAGAGGTGCACACTATATTTGGGTCATTTAAAAGTATCTAAGTGAGATTAAAATATCTTTATGCAAGCAACCTACATTTCTGCTACAGATACTAAACTGTTTGCAGAATATACTGTATGTGACCAACTTGAGAATGAGTGCAAATGTTTCAGATTCCCATCATAGGTGTGTGGGGGGAGAGAGTATAAAAAGTATATCCACAAAAGTATCTTCATCAAAATAAATGATTAGTGAGAGGCAGTGTGGAATGTTTTAGTTTATTTTTAATAATTTATTTTATGAAGTAAAACTGCATAAAGCCCATCATTCATTCATTTTTGAGCCATTTATCCTAACAAAGGCAGTGGTACTGCAGCCTATTCCAAGCATCATAGGGATGAAAGACATAGAGACACCCTGGACAAGTCACCAGTATATCACAGGGCATCACACAGACAAACACATTCACACTGAGAGGCAATTTAGCATCTCCAATTCTTTTCAGACTGTAGGAGGAAATCCAACAAATTTATACAGACATGGGGAGAACATGCAAACTCCACACAGGTAGGACACTGTGCTGCCCCAGCTAGGAATCCAGCCCAGGACCTTCTTGCTGTGAGGTGAGAGCACCCACTGTGCCAACATGCTGCCACAGCCAATACCATGATCAAATTTTTATATATTTCTATTACATCCATAGTACATTTTTGAAAAACTTTCAGACGGGCTGTTTTTATTTGGGGGAAATATGGACTTTACATTAGCCTGGCTAGCACTCACGGTGAGTTTTTACATTCTTCTGTATTTTGCTGCGTTACAACCACCAAGAGTGAGTAAGGTAGTCTAAGAGTAGATTCTGTAATAAGAGAAAAACATTCATAATGTTATTTTACAGCACAAAATCTTTTCACAGTGACACATAATGCCATTAAAAACTATGCAATTAATTTAATAGATTTACATTCTATTTATACCAAGAGTCATAAAACTAAAGTGTCTGACTGTTCTCAAGAAATGGCAAAACCTTTCCTAAGCAAACTAGGTTAGGACTACACACAAGAATACATTTTCATAATATTAAAAAAAAAAAACACTGTAAAAAAAAAAAAGTTAAATATAATATTGACTGAAAAATGAAAAGATGCACAACATTTCGCCACTTGTTTTGAAGTGGTGCAAGTGAGAAATAATGCATGAACAATTGTATTTGCCATGGGGGACCCAGGAGGGGTAAAGAATGTGCTACACTCTCCTGATATAAGGCCCTTCATCTACTGTGCAACTGAACCCTCCAGGAATCTGAAGCCTAAGCATGAGGGTGCAGTCAGAGCAAGCGGAGACGGCCAAACACATGGTGCATGAATCGTTGTGGTGTATGACAGCAAACACCTTGCAGGCAGCTTTGACTGACAGTGCAGGTCACCCTACGTCCAGATCAATCAGAGCTAGAGGGGAGGACGTGAACGCAGGGACCCAAGAGGAGAGCAAGGGAGGTGGGGCCGCTTAGTCCTCCAGCCCTGCACGCTGGCTGTGGGACCTCAGGCCTCCACATGCCCACTGCCTGCTGTTTCTCCGCTCATGGGCTCCACATGGTCCAGTCAACAGTTATTAATCCCAGTCAGCTCAGATTAGCGGCTGTAGATTCACTGTTCCTGTCTGCCAGCTTAGCACTTTGCTGCATGTGAACCTGAAACTTCTATTCAGCTGTGGTCAGTTTCACCTTCCATTATTTGGCTCTTGCAGATTTATGCTGAGGTCAAAAAATATCTCTGAGCCAATTCTTACTTCTTTAAGTAACCTGATCTCCAAATGCTATTGTTGTATTTATTTAGTTTATCAAAAGAGCATAACACGCTTGTCAATGTGGTTGGAAAACGAAAAAACATTACAAATGTACATTAATGTAACAACATTTAAGTCATTTTCAACCATCACCAAATTATGTTAAAAAAGTGACACTTTAGAGGCCATTAGAGTACATTAATATTTATTCACAATATCACACATAAAAATATATATTTACATTATATAATTAATCATACATAAGGATTTTTGTTATTGTGGGTTTGATTATATCCAGTGATTGACAATGAATTAATAGTTCGTTTTTCATGCGCCGTATGTAGCTAGAGAAGCAGCGACTGTAGCTTCGCATTTAAATCCAACAATCCCAAGCCACACAGTTAGGAAGGAAGGAATTTTATCAGCAAACTGTATCCCCTTACTTATCCAATACCACTTTCTACGCTCTTGGTTTTAGTGTTTAGAGTAGCAGTAGCCTAAGCATAAGTATCACTGCTTACCCTGTCACACCCACAATCAACCTACCTAAACCAGATCAACCTACCTAAACATTTCAGACAAAGTACACCATTTAATAGCAACAACTCTCAGCAGGATAATGTGCCCTGCCTCAAAATCTTCAGGAAAGCTTTGAGGAACATGACAAAGAGTTTAAGGTGTTGACTTGAACATCTGTGGGACGTGTTAGACAAACAAGTCTGATCCATCGAGGCCCAACCATATACAGGACTTAAGGATCCACTGTTAATGTCTTGGTGCCAGATACCACTGCACACCTTCAGAGGTCGTGTGGAGTCCATGCCTCAACATGCCAGAGCAGTTTTGATGGCACAAGGAGGACCTACACAATATTCGGCAGGTAGTTTTAATGTTATGGCTGATTGATGTATGTGATGAATCCAACAGTAATGGGCTGTTAGGTGCTCTTTTAACGGCTACAAACTATGTAAAATGAGGATATGTATCAGTTGCTGAGACATTACTGATATTTCTGTTTGAATTATTAGACAAGATCCTCAAGCAAACACTAGACCGCAGCATCTAACCACTAGGAGTTCGGTATGTTAGATATGTAAAGGCTCAAATGTTTTACTCCATTCTGTTACATTTTGCAAATTCTAAGAAGTCAACATCATGCAGACTGTAAGCTGTCTATGAATAGCTTCATATAACAGTTGGATGCATTCTATCATCACTGTTGCAATATTAAACAAAGGCTGAAATAATCCCCTCAATCACCACAATTCCCAGCTCTCTAACTCTCATGCCCACTGTTGCTGATGCTTCCTCTGCCATATTCTGCCTCCAGCTTCCATGGCAACTCCTTGTGCCGAAAAATTACACCAGAGCCAGTCATGAGGACTCCTGATTGACTAGCAAGAGAGGAGTAAGGAGCCGTAATTTTCAATTCACTATCCTAATAGCAAGCGCGCCTCTTTTAATGCATCCCTCACTCTGATTCCCCACGGTATGCCAGAGCCGGTTCTGTTTCGCCCTGAAAAGGCATCAAAAGGGGGAAGTCTTTAATATTCCTGGAGCTAGTGCTATTCTTAAGCATATCTAAAGAGCCACAGCGTTAAAAGCCAAACGGGACTTTGAAAGCGAACACCAGTAAAGCAGCGGGGAGTGCCATGTTAACCAATAAAAGGGGCCGATAAAGCAGAAATAAATAAGTAAATAAACAGAAATGACACAGGACCTCTTTCGTGTTCCCGGAGATGTGCCAAAGGGGTGAGGGGAAAGGTGGGCGAGCGATAAAGTGACAAAAACGCGGCCGCCAAACTCTAGGCAGAGACATCCACCCATGGCCTGTTGCAGTTTTTGACAAGAACAGGGATAGAGCACCAGGGTGGGGGGTTGTGGAGAGGGTAAGAGTTGCTTTCTTGCTTTTCTTTCCCCTCAATTTACATTTCACTAAAACAGCTTATGAAAAATGGGCCACAGTCTTCAGAGAACAGTTAAAGAAAAAAAAAAACGACTCGGAGGTCTGGAGCTTCTTTTTCCTCAGAAAAAGGGCAGCTTTGTAAATTCTAGAGCCCTGAAGCTGTGGCACCATGGCACAGAGTGTTGTTCCACAGGTGGGGATGGTGGTCAAGCATATAAAAAAGCCTCCTGATGTTTTTCAAACGGTAGCAGGGCCCGGGCTGGCCGCGCCGAGGAAGCCAGTGTTCCACTTTAATGTCGGCCCCCTCTCTGATCCGGGAGAAACCCTGCCTGGGCTGACAAGTGGAATTCACCCGTGGCCAATTAGTGGAACATCAGGTAGCTGCGATGGCCTGCTCTCCGTCCCCGAGCTGAAGCCACCGGAGAGGCCCGGCAGCATGCAGGTGGGGCCCCGCTGAGGCCCGGCTCTCTTCCTCCTCTGCATCCAAACAGCTCAATCTCAAAGCTCCCCTGCACGCGTGCACCAGGACCACAGGCCCTGCACAGCAAAGCCTGGGTACTACCCTGGGGCCTCATAAAGAGAAACACCCTTAAGAAAACGTACCACGTCCCTAGGGAAGCGCTCTCCAGCGTCAATATTCCCTCTATATCTCTCTCGTCCTCTCCCACACTCTCTCTACTGTCTTCAACTACAACAACAGGAGCTGTTACATTGTTACAATAACAGAAATGGATACATAACAATAACGGGTGCTGTCTCATCTCCTCCAGCTAAAACTGTCTCAGGAGGGGATGCTGTGTGTGTGAGCGCTCGTGTGTTTGCATTCGTGTCTATGCGTGTCTGGGGGTGTTGTCTCTGAGCTAAAGGAAATAATCCAAATCGAATCAAACTGCATAGCTTATGAGATGCATATGAAAGCAACATGCATTCAAATTAATGTCAGCATCAAATGCTCATAATGGAGGATAATTTACACTCAGAGCCGGCGTGCGAGAGCTGCAACATAACGCGTACAGTACAAACAGCAGAAATTACCTTAAAAAAAGGGCCACCAACCCTGAAATGACAGGCTACTAAACGCTTAAGCACCCGCGTAAACTGAAAATGAGAAAAATTAATACTGCAGACGTTTCTCCTGGATATCATAATACATTTACAGACTTTATTCTTGCACGCAGACAGAACATTCATCAATATTTCCTATGTTAACTCCCAAACGATCCATCACAAGTCCACAACCCCACTCCCTACCCCAAAATCATGAATATTATTTTGCAAACTGAAAAGAAGAAGAGGTGCATTCCACTGTAATTCTGTAATTAAGGCCGATATGATGCTCAAACCCCTTAGAGATGCTGCACTTAGTACATAGAGCTTACAACTCGAGAGCTCATTAGCTAAATCTGGAAATGTAATTCCTCCTAAAATGAGTCACTGGCAGTTAAACCAACTTTTAGAATCCTAGAATCAGAATTAGTCCTGCCATAGAAGTCACTGACGCTGAGCTGTTTGTGGCGATAACCAGCAATCAAGCTAAGCTCACAGCAAAAACAGCTGCCGTTCATTCGGGAGCAAAAGAAATTTCACAGTTCTGAGTGCTGTGCGGGCGGCTAGCTTCAGAGAAACACAATTAGGACTCTAATGCTACGTCTAAGTTGCTTAGCTGTGCTCCGCTGCAAGCTTAACTAAAACGGTTTGGACAGAGAATGAATACGGGAAAGTGTTGGTGATCTGGTAGGAAGAATGTGCGTAAGGTGATGACAAGGATTTGTCAGTTTTTGTTTTTCAAGACACTCCACAGATCCCATGTATTCAGAAGATTTGCTGCTTCCTCTGATGAAGCTACAGTCGCTTTAAAGCTCTCACTGTGGTCTTCTCATTTAGTCAAAACTAGCGGCGTTTTGGTTCAACAGTTACACCAAAATATTTTTTTTCCCCTAAATGTAATACTATTCCCGAAATATTTTGATTATTATCAGAGGTTCACTTATCTAGACATTTTTATCATAATTTTTAAATAATTACTTGTGGAGGATAAGTTGCATGGAAAAAATGAAATGCACATCATGGAAACTAGTTTTAGACAAAAAACAGACGTTTTTCATATTTCAAATGATACTGTAAGTAATAAATTATAGTTTATAACAAATTACAATGATAGTTAATAATGTATTATCTTACTCCCTTACTGTCCGTTAATACAAATTAATGTGGGACAAATGAAATGTTGTTTCATATCCCTGTATTACACATACATGCATGCAAAATGATTTTTTTCTTACAACATTTATCCAAGCTGTGCACTTAATCCATGTTGTGCCAAAGCTAGCTTAACCTGTGCCAGACCGACATGAGCCCAGATTCCCAGATTCGACTGGAAGCCTCAGGCGCGATGGCATTATCAGGCCGCATGCTTGCAGTGGCACTTTCACACAACAGAACGGCCACTGGCATGGAATCTGCTTCGTGTTCCTTAGCCACCTGCACTACCATCTAACCGCCATCATTTTAATGCTCCATTTCATCCAAGCAAAAGCATGGATCTGCCATTGCTATTGTATTTCTCCCACCTGCTAATGCCTCAATTCATGTGCATGGTGGAAGGAATGCCTGTTTAAACGCATCTGAGAATGTATATGGAAAATACAATTAAAGATCTTGCTAATTTGTAGTCTGTTTTACCTGTAGTAGCATTCAGAATAAAATAAAAAAATTATATATATTTATATATATTTTTTAGAGAAAGGGCATACATTTGTAAATAGCTTGATTGGACCCTTATTAGCCATTTAAATGTTTTATCTTTAAAATCCGATGATGGTCTCTTACAGCTCGTCAACATTGTTGATTTTTTATAGCTAGTCCAGTTTAGCGAAGTAAATAAATTCTGTCGAGCGGGTTTACATTTACTGAACGTGTGGCTGTACTACTCATGCAGGCTCAGATATTCACACAACCATCCCCAAGCAACCTACTTAGTATCCTGATTAATTGTATGCGCTCAACCCTTAACCTCAACTGTTTGGAGCATTTATAAAGCCGGTGGCGTGTGTACTTGCCATTTGTAGTCGCGCGATCTCGTTTGCAACGGCATTGCATTCGTTTATTCAGAGTGTTATACAAAATCTCCCCTCTAAACTCCATTCAAAGGACATTCTTCGCGTCCCGTTTTCTTTCATCTCCAGCAGCCTGTTCAAATTCCACGCAAGTGTTTTTTCCTTTAGGTCTGAGTGAATCAGCTCGCAAGAATTAGGTCACTCTGCTGTCTAATCGAAAACTCCCTACAGTCGGAGGAGAAAGTTAAAAGAAAGCCACAAAAATAACAAGCGTGATTGTAACACAGATTAATAAAGGGGAATGACTGTCACAAAACATACAAACACATACACACACTACCACACTCTACCCCACACACACATGCACAAAGACTCCCATCGAGTGACAGGCCCCCTTTGCCAAATTCTGTTTGTGTGCAACTCGCTCTCGCCGGGTTTTCTCCACCCGCTGAAGATGAAAGTGGAGGAGGCTGAAACGTGAGCTCCTCATTCCCAATGCTGCAGCCTCCCATGGGCCCCCCAAAAACGTCAATACACTTCTCCCAACCAGATCTAACAGAGGTGGAGCTGCTCCCACTAACATACATACAACAAGCACACACATACACACACACACACACACCCTTAGCAACGGTGTGGAAACATCTCCAGCAACCATACCACACAAGAACACTTCATAAACACTGAACTGTGAAGAACGACAACAGGGAAAATATCTTTGAACACTTAATTGTTTGATAAGGAACACTGAGAGTGTGAGGACTCTGGTAATCAAGGCACTGAAGCAGAACACCACTCTCGATGAGAGCCACGTGGCTATAACTCTGTTTATGATTGAAAAAAAAAAGGTTCATTTTTTAATTTATTTGCCATGGACTTGTTTTATACTCTTTATACTCTAAAAACCTCCAGGCAGGTGTAAGTCCGTCCCTCACTCCTGAACTTAAATAGACTTTACAGTAGTTACTAAACAATTCATAGTACTAACTGGATCAGTCGTCTTAAGTCTTAAAAGTCTTAAAAGCTGATAACTTTTTAAATGCAGTTAAACAATTATAAAAGAGAGAAAAAGACAGAAAAATTAGCTCTGTTTAATTCAATTTTTAACTGTAGTGTGTGAAACGTTGAAGAAAACTCATTTGTACTCATGATTTTTGATAGTATTTTTACACGTTGTGCTACTGCTTCTTTGTGTCTGCTCCAGGTTATCAGATGTCAGAAAATAAACACCACAACATACTTGGTGCACAATTTGTACATTTCTGCTATATTCGTTCCAGTTTGCCATGCCTTTGCAAGCGAAAACAGTACCTACTAAGGGTTAACCGTATGTGTGTAACTCAAAGGAAGGCCGTGGCTGGCTGCTCTGCTGCCGCTGAGGTAATGAGGCCGCCTAATGAGACATGGGGTGTCTGCCTGACCGTCTGTCTCACCCCCTGTCCCGCCCTTCATCTTTCCGTCTCTGCGTCGCTCCGTTTCTCTTCCAGTCCAGCTACGAGTTGGACAGGAACAGGCAACCGTGTGCACCCCAGCAGCCTCGGGATGCCCGGCTGGACCTTCCCCTCACCAAAGCCCCATCTGCTGGGGGCCCACAAACTCCCACTGCTCTTGTAACTGGCGGATCCTCAAGTGCCTGGTGACACACTGCCTCCTGCCATCTGCCCTGCCCCGACACACACTTGCAGTTCAACGCCTTCACGCACTTGCACTGCGTATGTGCGTGTGTGTGTGTACATGTGTGCAAGTGGAAGAATTACAGCTCCAAACTGACAGCTGTTTCAGTGGCTAACGGGATGCTTGCATGCTGTCGGAAATTAACCTAATATATACTCTTAAAAATCAAGAAGCTAATTAAGGATCTTTAGAGCAAAGAACCTTGATTAAATTCTTAGAAACTTCATTCAAGTAGTGTAATAGCATCATTAAACATGACATAAAGATTAATTTAGGAATCAAGATTCATTTAAGAACCAAGATGTCCAATATTAATTTAGGAAGCTTTATTTTTATTTATGTCTTTATTTTTGAAACCCATGCTACAATGGGAAAGGCTGTGATGGGGGTGGAATGGTGCCCATGCTACCTATCCAGAGAGAGCGAGGACAGTTGTGCCCTCTTGAACTCCCAGCTGCTCCATCACTGGAGATCGAACTTCAAACAGTCTCCAGGGGATCAAACAATCACCCGATGATGGCTCCAAAGCTTAAGAGCGCCAGAAACCTTTATTTTTGAGTGTACTGACATTTCTGACCCCAATCTAGAACATCCCCTTGGCAGAAGTTATATCCAAGTATAAATGGCTTGTATTGACATATAGGCTTTGTACAGAATGTGTGTTTGCGGGAACATATATAACCTGGACTAAGGGCTCCTGAAAGTTCCCTTTCTTAACATGAAATCATACCACAGTCTACAGCTGGAGACCAGAAAGAGAAAAAAAATGTACTGCAGAGTTGACCCCAATAGACACATTATTTACAAGGTACCACAGGGCTAGAGGTCCACTGGGGTCCTGAGGGGTCCAGGCCTGCCTTTTGTGTGCTTGACAATTAATTATCCTGCTGCTAATGATGAAGCCTCACCTGCTGAGAGAGGACTTTTGGCACCGAGGTTGAGGTTTGGGTGGAGGGGGGGTTGAGTTGAAAGAGGTCAGAATCCAAACTGCCGTCATGGCAACAGGTTTAAGGCGCAAAAGCAAAAAAAGCATGTCCTTCATTGCCTCTGAACCATAATATGGCCCAGTGCCAAGTTCAGGACTAGCCTACAACCACACACCCAAGTGTGCGACTGCTGACCCGAACAGTGGATCTGTGTTTTATTTCGCTAAAGATTTCATCCGCCGTTAAGGAATATGTACTATATATTAGGCCCCAGACCTGATGACAGACTGCTCGATTCCAGTAAGGAGAAAAGCATTTAATTGCCACGGACGCAGGGGCTCGGTGCAGTGCCTGCTCCAAGCGCGGAGCTGAATTTACACCCCAGCCTGCCTTGCTCCCGCACCTCTTAGCTAGGCACTATTTCACCACGGCCTCAGGTTTCATAAAACCTGTCCCCGTGAAAGCGGATGCTAAATTGCTGAAAATTACACGCATGTTGGATCTGGATGATTTTGAGGCTGGGGTATAGGGGGGGAATGGCTGAAACTTAGCGGGTGTGGTGAGGGGGGATAGGAGGCATTAACCACAGCCAGGTTTTCCCAATTACTGCTCTTCGTCAAAGACGCTGTTGTGCGCCAACAGTGTGAACAGACTGAATGATTTACACTTTTCCCTGTCACTTTATATCACTTCACAATTAGGCCTTGTCTGAGCACATGCTTAAATCCTATACATTCTGGGGGGTTTTTTCATCCTTTTTCTTTTCTCATCAGACCGTTCTCTTCTTTGTCCAAATATATGCTTATGAGAGCAGCTGCAAAGGCTCCACTGCAGCTCATTTCGTTTTTCTATGATTGGACTGACAGTATGAATCGAGCCCAATACTAATGCTAATAATGTACTGAAATAAACCTCTGTTCTTCCCTGAATAGAAAAAACACGAGTAGCGGCAGCCATGCTGGATCATTGGGCAATGCTGACACCGAGACTGATCTAACCTATTTCAAACCGAAAGTCAAAACCAAAAACAAACACCGGTTTTGAACAGAGCACATATAAGTAGTTTTTTTTTTTCTTTAACTATATTTATTGCGACCATTTATCTATTTCCACTCATAAATTATATATTACATACACAAATAACACTGGTTAATTGTTAGCCCACACTCTAAATACCATCTTACAGACTTATTTACAGAGTATTTCTGATGAGTATTTGAATACGTATTTATAATTAAAATGTAGTATTATTATTACTGAGGTTTAAAATGCATCCAGTAGGGGGAAACAATGTATTAAGGGTCCGCTGCTTGCTCGCTACATGCTGCTATAAATGCAATAAATGTAGCTTCTTGTCCAAATACAATTCAATCCTTCAGGATTTTAATTTTCAACAGCAGCACTTGGTATTCCATTCTGCCGCCACTGCCAGAACTCAATTACTAAGCAGGTTTAAGGCTCCGAGTGTCTGAGCTCCCAGTTTCAGTATCATCTTCAGTGGCCATGAGAAAAAGAAATGCAGTTTATTGGTTCTATTTATTTATTTATTAACATTTACTATATCGTAACAACCACTATCATTTTAAATGCCTTTGCAGATGAAGTTAGCAGTAGCTTAAACTACCAATTCTGTGGCATTGAAAAAAAGGATAAAAATATTTTTAAAAATTATACCAGTTTACCAATGCCATCAATACTCTACCATTCATATTACTCAAGGCACCTCCATTTTTGACAGTTAACTTCGTGATTTTCTTGAATGTTTTAGCTGAAGGTTTTAGAAAAACAACAGCGCGTTATCTCAAGGCGTGCTATCTCAAGGTGCATCAAGGACTTTTCATTGAATACGTTTATTAAACTAGCTGAGTGTTTATTTTCTTGACTCTGGCTAAAGCCAGGATTGTGTGCGGCCAGAAATTCAGGACCTAAGTTGCAGAGTCGAGTGGGAGCTGTGGACTGCCATTCTCTGAACTATGCCGCTAAATGCTAACACTGCAACAACCAAATACTGCTTGTTCTAAGGGTGTAAGACGCATTGGTGTTTCGAGGTCATAGATAATGTTGCCGCAAATAACTGTCAGTAATGGATGATTTCAGTGACCTTTGCTGGACAGAATTTTGCGTTCATTGTCACACCACACGTCCAATTAACTCGAAAACTGAAGAAAGAGGGTCTCATTATAAACCTATTTTAGGTGTATGCCTCACAAATATGAGCCTTTTTAGGCCAATACTCTCAAGACTTGGTATTATTATTTTCTTAATTAAAAAAATGAATATACCAATATAACAACTTTCAGTATTAAAAACTCCAGTACTGCCAATTATGCCATTGGCCAAACTGTAATCTGAACATTGGCATTTGTCCTTAAATATGGACTTTCTCTCTTTTATAAAAAGTAACTTGTGGCTCATTTCTCTCTGCAAATAACTATATAGGAAGTCATCACAAATCCCTCTCCAGACTTCTGCCTAACAATGCTTGGCAGTATTTGCCACACAGATCTTGTGTCTCATTAAACTGAGCATTTCCACAAAGTGAAATCAGTGGCCCCATAGCGCAATTATAGGCCTCTGCTTAATGATGTTTTGTGTCCGCGTTCCACACAAGCAGTCGGAGATATGTGACCGAGAGACCACTCGTTAAGTAAACGAGGAACTCAATTAGCGCAGTCAGAGAGCGAGTCTCCACATCCACAGCCCAGGAGGACCCGTGACCCCTTTTTCGGCTTTGGGCCATCCGGGTCTCTATGGGTCCCTTCCATCAACAGCGGCTCTCAGAGCTGGACGACGGCTGACTTATCACCGCAGCGCATTAGCACTTGGATGGCCACCTCCATTCCGATGATTCCCAGACATCTGCCAGAGGGGAGGCGGGCACCAGGGGAGCCTTTCGCTGCTGTTTAACCCGCCGCGTGGCCGTGTCCAATCGATTGCATGCTGCTGGCCCGGACGCCTCCTTCTCTCTCACAGAGAGGTGGGGTCGCAGAGGGGGGAGTTTATCGGGAGGACAAACGCCTTTCAGCAGCCCAATGAGCAGCAGGCCCAGTCCTGCCTCGACCCCCACCACATGCAATCTTAAAGCTTTGGCCTGGTTTCACTTTCTGGGTCCTTTTCTTTTCTTCAGGCTTCTTTTCTTCACCTCCTCCTCCACCACCACTCCATTTGTTTGCATAAATAAATGAATGGCCAACAAGTGCAACGATCCAGTTCCCATTCTGCCGTATTTTTCATCTTCACTGGTGAATAGCAAGGAAGGTTCAAACAGGGTGGGGAAGCCGTAAAAACAACAACAAGAGGGATAAAATACCCAAAAGAATGATGTTGGCTGAGTCTAAAGGTTTTAACCATGTACTGACACTTGCAAGAGATATATTCTTATTGGTTTCTCAGCCCACATACAGGCAAGCATCTGTCAATTCTGAAGCGGGGAGAATCGATCCACCAAAAGAAAAGGAGCACATTAACGAAATGTCACTTGGGCCTGATTAAGGTGCATTCCACTGCTGGACACTGACATATGTTTGACAAAGGAAAACGATTTTGCAAAACTTTGCCTTTTTGTGGGAGTCGGAGGAACTTGGAGGTGAAAGGGGCCGAGTAAACCATCTCCCATTACTTGCCATGACATTTAATTTCTTAAAAAGCTTCCACATGGCTGTACGTCACTCTTTTGCTCCTAAGACCTATCGCCGGTGACATAAACTCTTGGCCAGAATGCTTCAGCAGCCCATCAGAGCAGAGTATGCTGGGAGATAAATACAGTCTTCAGCAGCTCCCCTGCTCTGCAAGTACATTGGAATAGGGGCTCCAGAGTGGTGAAGACTAAGCTTCAGACAGACCAAGGTCGCAAATATTTTAGCCGTTCCATGTGTGAGAACATTTCAACTTTACTTTCCTGGAAAAGGGAAGAGAGGTATTTAACTCCTCGTGCCAAAATATTCAGGGTTTTAAAAAAAAAGCGCCTTTAGAATCAGCCGCGTTGTAAAGGGACAGGGAGTGTAGATGCTTGCCAGCTTTCAGGTGCTTGATCAAAAGAGACACTCAGTAAAGACTTGTCTATCATTGAACCTCAGTGGGTTGTAAAAGTCATGGGTCAATGGCATTGATTTGTAGCACTTCAGAGGCTGAAATTCAATTCCTGTAACACCTCACCAGCTTATGACATACAAGAGGATATTTAACAGAAGCGCAAACAATGGAGACACGCTTTTTTATTTTAGGCCGGTTGAAGTGCCAACTGAACCAAAAGCTTATAAATTTATATCCCTCTTTGTGAGACAGGCCTAAAAGAAAAGAGCCATAAACCAGCATACTACAGACAAGCTCCACATATTTTTTGAAGTGGCGTTCAGGTTTCACTAATGTTTTTATATGTGCAATGGATAATGGGCTAATCTTCAAATAGGCCTAGATCGTTTTACGGATGGGCCGGAGGATTTTCCACCGTCTTAGCGAACTCCATTTGGAGCCCGGGTTCAGGTTTTGCTTTCTCATACAGTCACTCATTGGGAATGCATGAGCATCACATCATGAAATCCATGCTGTTCACTTAAGGCTGGTAATGTCCCGGCATGTGCAGTCCATCCTTTTTTCAAGCAAAGGGTTTTTTTTGCTGGAGCTCCTTAGGAAATCAATTAAGTATAATGTAGCATTTTGCAGTTTGACTGCATAACCACAAGAAAGCAGCATTTAAAAAAATAAATAAAATGTTTGCACAGCTAAGTTCTAGCCTTTCAATGAGGAGACTGAACAACTGGAATAATTTGACAAATTTACACAACCTAGCTAAGGAATAAGGATGTTAGAAAATTCATGACCACATGTTCATCAACTGAAAATTATGACCACATGTTCATCAACTGGTAACCAGAGAGAAAAACCTGCTGATTGAAGTCTGATTCAAATAATCATAATAGAGTTACTTATCATAAACCATTACTTTACATTGTAATACTGTGAGATGCGATTTATCTTATGTATCATATTACACTGCAACAGACTTATAAGAAATGCGAATGCTATTAGAACATCTATTCTATGCTTATCGGAGGACACAAGAGCCTTTTCGATCACTGTGCAGGTGAGCGGAACCTGTTCCCGAGCCTGTCTGCGCACAGTGTTTATGGGGGACCTTCACAGTGGGGAGTCATTAAAGCAGAAAAAGGAGGCCTAAAAGTGAAAAAGAGAACAAGTATTTGTTCCAGACCTCCATGAGTAACTTAATCTCAATCTGGGTTTTATAGTGGGAAATGCGAGGAAAGGGGCCGTTGCACACTTCCAAACACATGCCGTGCACATTATTAAATTTCAAGCTTAGGGATGGAACTATTTAACAGCTTTGGGCCATAGCAATAACACCGTCGCATTTTATTTCTCTACCAAAAGGTCATCCTGGTCCTCATCACCAGGACTCCAATAAAAACAAGATTTTAAAAAATGATAGCAATGTTTTTGCATGAAAAATCAAACCCAAATAACAAACCCCTCCTAAAAATGCAGATCAGTCTCAGGGATGGTGTAACGCTCTGCTGGAGGCCTAACATAACAACAAAAATAAATGGTTACAATTAAAAAAAAAAAAAAAAAATAGTACCAGAAATGTCCAAAGTAAACATATTTATTCACATTTAAAGGCATACCTTTTGTTCCCCTCACAATGAGACCGTGTGTAGTGGTCAGGTTACCTCTGAAGTGTCCTGAACTACAATGCTTGAAGAAGGGGGAGAAGCCCTTCCAAACAGCAGGCGTAGGGGATTTGTTCTGCTTGGGCGCACCCCTGCTTTATTCACATAACCCCTGAGGTGGCGGCCTGTCAGCGCTGGACATGGAAGAAAAATCAAAGAGGCTGGACAACAATAAAACTTCCCTGTGAGAACGCCACGGATTTTCCCATGCAGTGTTTGTATACTGTAGTGAGCTTTGGAGATTTCTGAAGAAAAAAAAACAAAAAACCTATAAACATTAGTAACGATCAAATTAAGAAAAACCTAACCATTTGTTTAACAGACCAGAATAACACAAGTTTGGTGCTTATATATGATCTAAACATTAGGTGGTTTTGACATAAAACAAGTCTATGTTAGATAAACAGGGTCTACTTTTTCTTGTTTTTGCGTGTTGGACATGTTTAACCAACCGATTCCACATACGTCCAAAAAATACTCAAACAAAGAGAGCTTGAGATAATCAAACTGGTGCCCACAAATCATTTTTGATCAAGCATCCCACATACAAAAGAAAAATGCATGCTCAATAATCTTCAGACTATATGTATAAAAAACATGAATGTGTATTCAATCTTGTACGCAAATAACATAGAATCTGCAGGTTTTACAGCCAAGCGAAAATCACCTGACAAAATGACACACAAAGCTGTTTCTCTGGGCAGAAAGAATTTACCTACTAGAAATACAGGTAAAACAACAATAAAAAAAAATCACAGTAAATAGAAATAAGCAGAGATAATAAGTGTGTCAGTGTCTTGGTTTAATCACTTCCAAATATCTTCTCAAGGAAGACCAGAATTTACAGATCCCCACACCTGCCACAGCTAATAATTACTTCATTCAATTAAACCAAGTTTAATTCCAGCGGGTGGAATTTAACAAACCTATGCAACAATATCAATGGATGGCATCATACATAAATAAATTAATTAATGAATTAATTAATTAAAGTTGTGTTATGTTTTACTGTATTTTTTTCTGTGTATTCCACTGTTATATAGTGTTTTCATGGGCTGAAACACACTTACCACCAAGATTTAAACGATTTTCTAGACTGGATAGGACTTTTACTGTGGGCTGTATATTTGACACAAATTGGTACGGAACGATAATTCGTACAAAGATTTCAACTCCCAGAGCACTCTAAAGTCATGAACCACTTTCCTTATTCCTTAAGTAATTCTATTGCGCAGTAAAGCTATTATTTAAGAATTGGTCACATTTCCCAAATGAAAACACAAGCTTTTCTTTTTTTTTTTTGGATGACTGATGATTAACACTTCATTCCTCATTATCCGTTCTCATTTCACTCCTCTGAAAATGGCCTTTTTCCACAAAAATACTGCAAGGAAAAGGGTGCTTCTTACAACCCAGATTTTTACAGCACAGATTAAAGATTCACAACGGCCTCCATGTGCACCATCAAAGCCTAAAATCAAAATAGAAATCATGCCACTGGAGACAATTTTTAGAGGCAGTTTAACCACCGAATCACTGAAGCAGTTCAGGATTTCGGCTGTTTTAAACGGACCAATGGGAAAGCAGGCGAGCTCTGGCCAGAGCCAATCAGACGGGGTTTCGTGGTGCACGCATCCGGGTATCTATGCCGCAGCGCTGTGGTCTGATCGCACTGAGCGAGCGAGTGCACTTATCACTGGCCTGCCACTGCTGGGATTACAGACCGCAGGCTGCTGGGAGCACAGCCCCAGCCATGTTAATCCAATCACTCATTAAAATTTCATGCAAATCCCGCAGACAGACGCACCCACAGATTGGAACGATAAAGCCACTGACAGGGAGAAGCTCCAGTGTTGCTAAAGGAAACCCTCAAAGATGGAATGAAAGACAATCGAAAGGCCGGGCCGGGACTAGGCTTTACGTGTTTAAGAAGCTCTCGCTCACGCTGTGACAAACGGGTGCCACGAAGGTAATAAAGCATTAAATCATCCTGATGATGCTCCACATCAAAACACCTATTCCTCGCAAGAGTGCGCTTGTGTAGCAAGACTGAACAGAAAAGGCCAAGAGTAGTAAGATAATAGAGAAGCTCATGCCACTAACTGAAGAACAGACACCAAGTTGAGCTCTGCAAATTTTGAAGAGCTGGGTCCCTATTAATCTGCTAATCTGAATTTGCAAACCGAAAAACATGCCAAAATTGATAAGACCTTGCAGATCAGTCACCATGTTGAATTGCAATTAATATCACAAGATAACCCGGCTTTAATCAAATAACATCTCTCAATGGAAACACAGGCCATTAGCAACTGTGTTTAAGTCCATACTCTAATAGAAGCAGTGTGACGTTTCTTTCCGCAAATAATAGTCATGTCTTGCGATGATTTAATGTTTGGTTTAATGGTAACTGTTAATTTCTAATGTGGCAATATATAACGTTTTTATGGTTTAACATTCAGCTTTATAATGTTGCTGTTAACAGAAGGTCATAAAATGGAAAAAAGAAAAAGATCTAAGAGAATGAAAAACGACTTCAGAATCTCAGCCTTGACATGATTCTTAAACCATACATGCAGCCTTGAAACTAAAGTAGTGCCTCACGTATCCACTCTCCCTCAACCTGGTATTTTGTGGCTGTCAACATGATTTTTCAAAGGGAGGATTTGCAACAAAATCAACTAAATGGGCCCCACGACAGCCGATGAATCTGCAGTTGCTGGTTAAACAATTATCTAAGCCCAGTCTGAACTTCACCCTAAAGAGGCATGAAGACGACGGGGAGGGGGTGGAAACCTCTCCAACAGCTGGGCACCTCTAAATGAAAAGCAATGAATGCTTTTGAGTTGTTCTGAGTGAGTGTGTGTATGTGTGTGTGTGTGTGTGTGTGTGTGTGTGTGTGTGTGTGTGTGTGTGTGTGTGTGTGTGTGTG
>JBBIGA010000038.1:14582808-14597564 GCA_037576975.1 Alestes dentex
TGTGTGTGTGTGTGTGTGTGTGTGTGTGTGTGTGTGTGTGTGTGTGTGTGTGTGTGTGTGTGTGTGTGTGCCTGTGGTACAACTGCCTTTGGCATGGGAGACATGGGAATGGACAGAAGCATCTGTTGAGTGCTGCCGGTTCCAGATGAGTACCCGCGCAGCTTAGCAACCGGCCCAGTGGCCCCTGAGATGACCACAGAGCTGGCGGCTTGGGTCCCTGGTCCCTGTTCTCAGCTCTGGGACAGCAGATAGTGTCCCCTGAAGCTGCTCCAGTAAAGACCAGCAGAAATCACAAAGCTTGGAGACAGAATACATAAGTGTCAGCTGGGTGGTAAAGGTCAAAGCTCTGAAGCAACCAAGCTTGTGTCCAGCAGGGCTTCTCCTTCTATCTTATCCTGACTGCCACTGCTCAGCACTTCAGTACTTGTGTGCATTGCTCCGTTCAGCACTTTTAGAGAAGTCTATGACTGATTGGTAATTTGAATGATAATGCGCTTTATATCCTAGTCTCTCTAACAGTACGAAACAAAGAGTGAGGGACACACTAGTTAATATGGGGCTTTTTTTTTTTTTAAGTCCTTGTCTTTTGTTTAGCTCATATGAAAGGCTACATGTGGTTCATTATTAATTGTTTTGACATTTTTATATACTCTCACTGCCTGATGATCAAAATAACTTGTATGTTACTTGACTACTAACACAGTGATGGCCTTTTGTACTCCAAAACTTCTAACTGTATCTGGAAAACTGGCAATCAAGCTGAAATGAACTGAACTGCATCCCAGTGATAAACCAGAAGAGCTCCCTGTACCTGTGCTGGACTCTCCAAAAGGTAAGTACCTTTTCAGAGGCACTGAAGCAAAGCTAGGGCCTACTTAAGCAAACCTCTCCTGACAGGCTCTTCCTTCATTTGCTGTCCCTGGCCTGAACCCAGGGAGGATCCCCCTCGTGAAAAATGAAAAGGTCAGAGAGATGTGAGCTATGGAGCCAGTGTGAAAGATGGCTTTAGGCCTCCATTCATCAGAGGACTACCTCACTGAGTGAGGCTGATGACAGACCATAGCACCTTCCTGAACTCTCCCGTCACAAAGGAGAAATGAGAGACATTTGCTTTTCGCAGTCAAACATCCTGCATGGTATTTTTGTAAGAGGGGGTTAATGTTACTTAAAAAGGACCACCATGTCCTACATTCTACGCAAATAAGTATAAAGCAATTTTTTTGCTCACTGTCCACCCCTCTGACGCTTTTTTTATTCATTTGTGATACAGAAATTTCAATTTATGATTTTCAAAGCATAAAAGTTAGTTATATGCAACACTATCCAGTGTGGTCTAAATGTTTTTCTTAAGTGAGGAAATTTAACCTAGTATAAAAGGTATCAAATCTAACACAAAATGATTTGCTGGTTGTCTTTGCCAAAAAAGGCTTGGAGATTCTTTCATGGGGGGAAAAAAACAAATTGCAATTGCGATATTGGAAATTGCCAACACACACAACATTCATGAACTTTTTAAGTAAATTAATTGATCATTTGCCCAACAATTTGACTCGAGAGACAAGCGTGGTCAAAACACAATTTTTCAGTGTTCTCTATTCGAGGAGAAATAATCTATATTTCTACTAATCAAAGACAACATTTTAAACTAATTTATTGTTCAATATACACTTATTTTCTCAGGGGTCAATATCTAAATGTGTAAACTAATTTTGGAGTTATATTACACACACACACACACACACACACACATTTTAAAGCATCCAGAATTGACAGAGAGTGTGTTCTGACACAGTAGATGTGGACAAATAAATGACATACAGTTCTAAGAGTGTGTTATAGTATTCTGATAAAGATAGCAGGACTTCTGAACACAGACATGCATTCACGGTTTTCTGAGCTTGTGATTGTAAAAGTGCTCTGGCCTGCCAATAGTGATTCATCTCATTTAGTCTAAAACAGAGGAGCAAATATAATATCAGTTTATGAGGAGTGGGACAGAAAACCTATTCTGGGACAAGCTGAACTAGATCAGTACTAATTGAATCACGGAACATCACACAGGAGATCGCTTCTTACCAAAGTACTATTAACAAGACTAGCTGGTCACTTAACATTAAGGGACAGGGGTTGTTAAAAAAAAAGGACAACAACATGATCATGAAACGATGGCTTAAAGCAAAGTACTCGCCTGCTGCCCCAAACTTGCAGGGTGACGCTACACAGTCGTGACATACGGCAGCTATTCTTCTAACAGCTGCTTTAACATAAATGCACTAATATACCTGAATGAGAATACCCATTTGAATGGAAAGTGCCTATTTCTGTCACATCCACTAGAAAATATCACTTCAGCTGTAATTGGAGCCTTTTCCTTGCTCCCGAGTGATGCTGAGGTGAATTGCGTATGACGAGAGCAAAGTAGTCCCAATCAGAGAGCAATGTGATAGTGCAGGAAAAGTCATTCATCTTCATTTCATGGCGTACAAAGAAAAAAAACTTGTAAAAGAAAGGTAAATGGGGGGGAAAAAAAACGCACATAAACAAAAAGGGGAAAATTACACATGGCCTGGCAAATTTGCTGAGGTCTGTTTAGTTTAAAGTTACGCTGCCAGTTCATGAGTCAAAAAGCATAAAAAGCTCTTTCTCAAGCTTCCTGAGCCTCTGTAAATTATATGTGCACGTCTGTACCCACGAGCCTGTAATGTGCAGATATGGACGCCTCCCCACACATATATAGTGACAAGTCAAATGATCATAACATGCTGCTGACGACAAAAACGGAGTGACACTTACGCCGTTTGCCATATGTTTTTGCGCGAAGGAGCCCCACTCTTACATTACCATGCATTACCTCCATGCGTAAACATACACAAGTACGTGTGCCATTCTGCAATCTGACATCACACGCTGCTCATCCGTACAGAGAGTCTGGGTTTGGCCTATATAACGAAATGGATGCTTTCCTGAAGAATAAATAGCCTGAAAACCAACAAGTTTTGGGGCAGCAGTCTCTGTTTGATTCAACAGTTCCGTTTGAAGTTCAGAGGAATAGTTTGAAGAAGAGATGGCTTCGCCTCCTCACTTCTGTTCCAAAGCCCCACTAAAACCACTTCAGGTCCCCTGATCCTTACACTGTACACACGCGGCTTCCAGCAGTCCGGTTGTTACGCCTGAGCATGGAGACCACACGCTGTCAGGCAGGCCAGCAACGGGCGAAGACGAAATCTTACCCGGGATTACACATTTTCCTCAAGTTAACATAGGAGATTTGCCTCAATCTAAATACATCAACAAACCTAAATATTTGGAATATGTCAGGCTACCACCTAAAGAACACAATCCACATCTAAGAGCTCCATAAGCTTACGTGTGGTTTAATTCCTAAATCTGCATGTGAAGTGAATAAATAAAGAGGATTAAATATGTTTAAAAAATGATCCACTTGTTAAAAAAAATAACAAACCTCTAAAGTGAATTGAGGACAAAAAAAAAATGTCTTACCTTCACAGGTCACATGGGCACAGCAGAAGGGCAACCGGAAAGAGAAGAAGAAATGTGTGACATTAGAAGAGGGCAGTCAACAGACAAAAGATAGTTTTTGTTTAATAAAGACAATTTTACAAAAGTAACTTAGTTATTAATCAAAAGCATACAATTTAACTTGCACCCAATCAAAAAAAAATCACACAACTGAAATGTTTCTTTGTCTTGCAAAGATTTTTCTGCCTCTACTTAGCAGAGCTGGCCAGTATCTCATTACAAGGACAGATTATGTTATACATTATGGATATTCTTAACATTGACTAACTCTATGTTCCATTATAAAGAAAGAATTATTAGACTCCTTCTTCTGGATTTAGGCCAGCGTGGTGTGTTAAATGCTTAATAAAGATTCGGTTCTTACTGTATTTTTTTTTTATGTAGAACTACTCGCTCTTTTTTGTCTATTCCAACTTAACAGATGTGAGAAAAACATCATGAAAAAGTATTGCGATCTTATATTTTTGCCATATCGTCCAACCCTACACTCAAGCGTTTCCATCAATAAGATGACATGCCTAAGTGTTTGTGGACAGCAGATGTGTCCATAGTAATAATGTGTATAAACTGATATGTATATCTACAAGGTCTACAATGACATGGTGACATCAATCATCAAAAAAATAAAAAGGTAACAGGGCAAGAGGGTCAAACTTGTTGATCCAAAGGGGTCATGTTTGAGCACAGGAAATATGTAGTCTAGATTTATATGCACTGCGCACACTGAGATCTTTGGTTAAAGGCTAAAAGTATGGCAGCTTGACAAGGCCACCTATTTTTCAAGACCTTTTTTTGTCCTGTGACAATATCCTCTCTGTGCCTCTAATGAGGTTTGGACAGAGAGTGTATCTTTGCTGAATGGATGAAGAGAGTTTGCCGGGAGGGAAGAGAGAAGTGTCCTGTAGCACAGCCCTTAGAAAGCCGCGTACGACACAGGCTGTAGCTTTCTGCTAGGCCAATATAACGCTAATTGGTCACAGAGCTTGTCTCCAATGAGACAAAAAAGACAGGATCCCCCGCCCCAGACACAGGGTCTTCAGTTCTCAGAGCGTCGCCATTGTTCTCCTGAAGGAGCCCGGTGAGTTCAAGTGCGCCTCTGCAAGAGTGGAAAGCTTCTCCCATTTGGAAACGAGAGTTTGTTTTAGAGAAGAGCAGCCAGGGACTGGAATGTGGATCTGGGGTTAGCAATGACAAAAGAGCTTGTTGGAGTTTTTGTGTTGAAACAGACAGGCCACGCACCAGGATGAACACCCTGAGAAGCGAGCTGGATCTGTTTCTTAACCAGCTGCATTCGTCCTGCTAACAACGCTGCAGCATCCTGTGAAAAATCTGTATTTCATTTTCTTTGATTGGGAATAAAAGCAAGTCTGCGTCTGGAATTAATTAAGGCAAAAGTTGCAAGGATTTTCGAAACTCTCCATGAGTTACCGTTTAACCGACACAGATAAGGGTCTATGCTCAGCTTCGTTTGACCTTGAACATTTTTCCAGAAATGAATGACAATGTGAAAACACAGGACTGTCTAGCTGAAGCCAAAGGGAGTCAATTTTCCATGTGAACTTTCTTGAAATCTGGGAATCTGCGATCTCACTGCCTTTACCTCAGTTATTCCAGTAACGGCTGTACAAAGAGCACTTTCTATAAATCAACGCAATTGCATTAGCAACACATTAAGTCAAGCCAACATGGCTAAACAACAATAAACACAGTCATAAAACATGTTAAAATGGAATGGAAAATAAAGAACAAGATCAAATACAGATGTCTGAGATGGCATGGAAAAATTAGAACAATTACAGGCATCTTAGGTTTCAGTGCAACGCAGCGCTGCATGATAAAGGAAAAAATAGCAGGGCCTGCATTATGTGCATTTATGATCAGATATTATTACAAGAGAACTGCAGGCACATTTGGCCAGTTTCGAATAACACACTAGCCTCTTTAAAAGTGACTATGAAAAATCAGTTTGAGGCTCGGCCTTTATTGGGTATTCCCATAAAATGCCAATCCACACTTGAGTCAACTCACAGCTGTCTGGCATCTTTTATCTGTCGTGCAAAATTTCACACATCTTTTACCCTCTTCTCCTGCTTGGACATCAGCAGACTCGCGTGCCATGTGAGCCTGGCTCTTTTCCTTCAAGGCTGTGGAGCGAGTGGGAGAAAGAACAAAGAGCCAGAGCTTCCTGGATGCCTTTTTTTCCGCAGGGGGAGAAAGTGTAGGCCAAACGTCTGTGTCATGAATTTACTGTAGCGTCGGCTCCATGCCCGGTGCTGCACCGTGGAAACAGCAAGGCTCCCTTCTTCCCTCCACTCGCCTGAGCTGGGTTTAGGACAGGACTACTACTAATCTGCCACTCTTTGTGAAGCCTGCTTGGCGTGGAACGAGGCGAGATAATGAAAACATGTTCTGTGCCCAATCTCTCCTCTCACTCTGCTCGAGTCCCCACCTTGCCCCCTTTGTAGGCCCTTCCCTGTCTTCCTCCCTTTCTGAGAGCGTCTGTTTTTAAAGAAGGTCTGGGATGTGGGTCAGCACACGGAAAAACGAAACACGGACATTGCCTCTCCGCCGCAGCTTCTCCCCAACGAGAGAAACCTAAGAGCCTAATTTGCCGTGATATATTGAGGTCTTTCCTCAGTTGAGCACAAAAGCTGGAGGATGAGGAGCTCACCGCCCCCCCCCCATCTCCTTCTCTGTCCCACTCACGCTTTCTCCCTACACAACTCAAGGGCTAATCAGATTTGGAAAAAAAAAAGAAAAGGTTTCCCCCCATAATCCTGACCCCCACCCCCCTTCCCACTCCTTTGGACAGTCTTTACTAGGGAACAGGAAAAAAAAAAAAAAGCAGTGGGGTTTGTGCTACTCTCCCTCCAACCTCCGATGACCTCATCATTGCTGGCTTTGTCGCGTTACCCCCAGCAACACTGGCCTGGCTTGTGAGTGGCAGCTGTGTGGAGAGATGACCCCCCTTTTGACAGGAACATGCCCCTTGGCCCCCTACTAGATACCCTGAAGATACCACCCAGTGGTTCAGGGGTGACTCACCCGCAGTCCCTCTCTGCACGTCCCACCAGGTAATTTGTGAGAAATTCACTGCTGCCAAAATTGTGGCATCTCCCCCCTCCAACAAATCCCTAAACTTCACTTCCGTTTTCCTCCCCAAACTGGCTGTAACAAACGATCCTTTAACATTTACTGAAGTCATGTTTGTTCTTTCACTAAGTAGAACAAACCAAAGAAAACCTTATAATCTCGATGTTCATTCATGTTGCCTAATGTTTACAAGAAACCACAGCGTGGGTCAGTGTCCATCTTCTGTGAACACTAACTGACAGCACAGGCACATGACAGATTCAGTCCTGTCCTCGAGTGCCCCAGCTCTAATATGTGTTTCGTGTTCAACAAAGGAACTTTTTAGTTTAAAACGGATGAATACTGGTTGGTTATGCCAGTAAAAAAGTATCCGTCATGAGAATCTATTTATCAAGCGGTCACAAAATAAAAGATGGTTTTAATTAAAATGGTGCACAAAATAAAAAAGGAAGAAGCTACATCAGCAGTTTTATCTTACATTGTTATGGCAAATATCGTTCCTATTTCAAGAAGCACACTCTTTGACAGGCACATGTCTGCCTAAAAAAAAGCCTGTCTTCTAGATTACTGATGAGTGCAATGGTTTTTTGATGGTTTCTCTCTCATCTAAACGCTCCTCTGTGAATTTGAATGATTTCATATCTTGGTCATGAGACGTAAAATGAGAGAAAGCACAGAAGTGTATGAAGTCTATGTAATCAGGAAAACATCGATTAAGAGACACATTTAAAGCATAAGAGCACTGAGAATGACTTCGATCCGACTAGTACATGAATATCTGGGGGGGAAAAAGCAGATTTTGTGATATTCAGTTTAAATGTTACTATATAGCAGGTTACAGGAACACTGATAACATCATATGCTTGAAATCGAAGCTCTGAGAAAGTTAAATGAGATTTTCTGCCCAGTTGGGAAAGACATCCCATCCTAACTTCATCATTTCACTTGTCAATACTTGCAAATAAACTCTTCTGTAGCTTATTGACTGACAATGCGCATAGCGGGGAGCACATTCGCACAACTGGGATCTCTGCCTAGACCCACAAAGCAGGTGTGTAAGAGACAAGAAGAGGGAAATACTAAAGGGGGAGATGCCATCCCACTTCATCAGAGCGTTTTTATCGTTAAGGGCTTATTGATTCAAGAACCTCATTAGGGCCCCTTTTCTGACAGGTCCTTATGAATCAGCAGCCACAACATGGCTTAATAATTTGTTCCGAGCCTGCCCTTGCTCCACTGTGCCTGCTTCAGCAATACGATCCATCAAGCAAGGGATTAAGGGAAAGGCAGGAAAGATCCCTCTCTGTCGTTACAATGGAAAGCCAAGAAAGCTCTTATTTGTGTCATACAACATTATGTTTTTAGCCAAAAAAAAGTTTCTCTTGAGATTAAGGGCCATAAAATGCAATTTAGGGAGATTCATGGAGTTTCTAAAAGCCTCTGTTCTCCTTGACTAACTCTTCTTTCTGATGCCATTCGCTTCTCTCACATTCAGTCTCACTCAGCTAGGTGACCTCGGGCACAAGTGAGCGTTTTCAAATGAATGCCACTTGGGAAACAGGAGAGGACCAAAAGCTAGGCTTGCATAATGTGGACAAAATATTATGCTGAAATTAAACTGCTGTGCATTTCTGTTGCAGGATGACTTGCATGCATCAGCACTTTGTATAACCAGTATGACCGGGAAAAAGGTAGGCCTACACTACATAATAATGACAGGAAAAAAAGTCAAGAAATATCAGGACAAACCGTCTGGGGACCAAACATCTCTAATGCTTGAAAATGTGATTTTACAATGACTTTTTTTTTATGAAATGGAACTAGGAAGTGTGGTTTTAACAAGTCCACTGGCAGCTAGTCATCCATATCTGCATGCACCCTTAAACCATGCTGAAGCTATGCCTGGGACTGAAGGGGCCTCTTTTATTAGACAACATTAGCAGGCCTGGAAAATTCTAAGAGGGTTAAAAAAAAGGCACTTTTTCTTGCCATTAACTTCTTGAGACCATGGGGGGAGGGAGGGCTATAGTTGGCTATAGTTCATCCAAAAAGACACGCAGGAAACACCAACAGCACCGGATTCAAGAACTGCTCAAATTTGGCTTAAAAAACAATTTACAGCACCAGTGGCAGATACAAAACAGTGGGAGACAAACCCTTGAACCAACAAATCTGGAGCTCTACGGGAATGTGCAATTTTGACAGGAAGCTCGCAAGTTTAGCACTGCCCGTTTACACAATTGCTTAATACTTGCTGCCATTCTCACAGTGGAAGACTCTGGTACAGTCTTGTGCAAACCTTAAGACATCCACACTCCCACTGTGAACAATCTGGATTTGATTTCCGACTAATACCGGCTGAAGCGCTTTCACGGAATGAGCAGAAGGTCCAAGAACAGTGGAGCGGCAGAAGAGTGCTCATCATCGAGTTGTGTATTGCATCAAACTCAGTGTAACAACCTTGCAGAACAACTCCAGAGATGGCCAGGGAATGAAGAGTGTCTTAGATGAGGCAGTGAATTAAGCTTTTCTGGAGGTCGTGTCAGTGTTTAGTTTGTCCAGATTAAACCCTCAGTGTCTTGCATTGATGGCCGCAGGGTTACCTTGAGACCGGCTCAAACTAATCCGCCGAGGACTGTCAGCGGCTCGCTTCAGTCCATAAGCAGCACTGATGTCTTGATGGAGACAGTTTGAAGTCAGTAATGGACACAAATTCATTAATCACCCACCGATTCTCCCACTGTCATGTCTGACAAGGCTGAGGGAGTCTGTTTGCCAGAGAGGGCTGACGTATAAATCATGCAACTTAGCGCAGCAGGTTCAGAAAGGGAAGGCAATAAGGACGGACGAGGGGAGGCTGGGGTTGGGGGTCCTCTTCCGACGACAGGCACACGTGTGCACGAATTAATAAGAAACAGAGCATGTGCTTGGTTATTAATGAAGAGCCTAGTGGATGCTACGCGATCAAGGGCACTGGGAGATGGGGAGTGCATTGCTCAGTAATTGAGCTTCTGAAATCAATATGCGTTTCTTTTGCTTTTTTTCGTCTGCGGGTCCATATTCAAATTCCCTCCTCTTGCTGCGCCACAAAAATGGTTGCGTGCCAATTGGTAATTCTGCTCAACGAGGTAGTTTTGGTTACCGCTTCCCCAGCGTGATCAGAGGAAGGATCCTAATGTCATTACTGAATTTACTTCAGGGGATTATGGTGGAATTACAGCCCACTAATCCCCACTGAACTCACACATAACATTATATCTAAGCATTCTACGCACTCACGATAGAGTCTATAGTCTGATGTACATCTTATTTTATTTTTTTCAGCTAGCAAAGCTATAGTGTTGTCAAAAATGTTAAAATCTTACATTGAAGTTATCACTGACAAAAATGCTTTGCATTTGTTTAGCAGGGTCTTTGCTAAGTCTTGGGCTCATAAACTTGATTTTAAAAAAGGCACTTTTTGTTTAAAAGGCATTTATCATGGAAAATTAAATTAAAAATATAACAGTTTATTGTAATACATACCCACAGTGAAAGTAAAAAAAAAACAAAAAAAAACTTTTGCTTCCCAGTCCATTCAAGTCATATATAGACACTGAGCAAAACAGCCTGTTTGTAATTAAATGGTTTTGTGTGATCAAGAAAAGCAAATTTTAAAAAGAATTATATGCCTCTCTCTATTCAGCCAGCGGCAGTTTAGCCCTGCCCATTCGAACTGAAGTTATTAAGAGTATTTCAGCCCAAATTACTTTCTGAATAAAGCACATAACAGGGCAGCCAATCCATAGAGAGCCTATTTAAATGTAACAATAACAAAAACAGCCTGTTTAATGTTAAAGGGATAAAAATAGGTTGGAAAATGGTCATGTAAAAAAACCCTGACTTTTTGACTTTTTGGTACACAAGTCAAGTTGACTTGGGGGAACAAGAAAATTGTAGGATATGGGCCCTTTAAACAAAATAAAAACAATAACCTGAAAAAGACAAGTAACAGTGTGTTCCAGTATAGTCTTTCCTTGAGCAATCCCCATAGGCATGGCTGCTAGGAAATAGCAAGCAAGCCTAAATAAATATTTCATTGAAAAAACGGCCAGTACAGAACTTTTTCTGATGACAGATCGCAATTGTTTCTGCTTCAACAAATGGTTGCATTGTTTACTGAGTAGGGAGATTTCTTATCAAACGTACGCACAATTGTGAAATGCTTACTTGTTTCTTCGGAAGTTTGCCTCTTACGGCTCTGACGACTCTGAAATAGGCAGCACTGTATCTCTTAACCAGTTCCCAGCCATCCCGGCTTGATTCAGTTTGCTGATTTGAGTTCCTTTTGCCAGCTCTGTAAACATGACATTCCCACATCACCTGCCAATACTTCTTTCAGGAGTGATCCATGTGACGATTGAAGCGGATTGATTTTGTTTGGCTAGAGCCACCGAAATCCTTTCAAAAGCATGGGGTGGAAAAAAGGAAAACCTGCCGGATTGGGTTTGCCGACTGGTGTCTTGTTAGTCATAACTTCTTCAGAGAGAGAGCAGGAGAACACTGAGCCCCAGGTGAGCTTTCAGACAGGTGACTTATCCTGGAGAGACACAGCTTCATCAGTGCTGCACTGTGCATCAGCCTTTACTAGCTTTAATCTGACTGTAAACATGGCATTCCCACATCGCTTACTGTCTAACTTGGCAAAACCAGCAAAGAGAATCCAGGTCTACAATGAGTAAACTATAGTAGAAGTCACACAGTTAGATGATCCTGAACATGTCAAAACAATGAGTTTAGGTAGACTCTAAAAGTCTTTACACTCCAACAAATGCAGATAAAATAATTCAGGGCAGTGCAAAACTGATTTTGTTTCACGCACTAAACTGAATTTTTCAGACAATGGCATTGCGACATTATGTTATTTGTTATTTTGCAAGCTTTCGCAGGTGACTCAAACTCACTCGACCAATCACTGCTGTCTCAGGCGTTGGCTGATGACGGACGGGCCGCGTCCCAGCAACTAGAACTTTTTGACAAACGTCAGAATTTTCAGTTTGCCTCCTGTTTCGTCATGTGTGGTACCATCGTCTCCAAAAGCAGCTCAACCTGGGATTCAGGCATCAGAGCAATATGTGAAAGCAAGTTTCAGCTCCCGAATTTCTCAAAGGCCATGTTCTCCTTTTGCTTTTTTCCCTAATGGAAAGTAGCCTGTGCAATGTCACCGTTTTCCAAGAAAATCAGCTCATAGATTTATTCACACAGTGGCGCATAACAGTCTTAGGACATTAAGATCTTATGTTTTTCCCTTATATTTGCAATCTAAGAGTGATACCACACGGAAGAGTTAAAGGACATGAGCGTGCTCTGAATCACACAAATAAATAAATAAAAGTGCTCTTACAGTTCTGCCAATAAAGACCACATCCACAAATTAATGCAGACAACTATTCCCCAATCCCCAGTAATGACGTGTGCCTCTCTGCTCTTCATCTGTGTACTTTTCTGTCTGCTCCCAACATGCTGTGACAGGACCTGCTCATTAGCGTCATTTGAGGTGAGTGCAGGCAGACAACAGCAGCTTGGTCTGCAATTAGGGGCAGTGAGGAGAAGAGCATAAAAATGAATTACAACTTCCTCCGCACAGCTCCGAACCAGCTGAACGCACACTCCAGAGACTCATAAACATTCGTATCCCTTAGTCACAATGTAGCCCGACTGGACGGGCGCACCGCTGCCGGAAAACCCAAGCCGGGGGTGTGTGTTTTGCACTGGTGGCAATCATGTGGTCATCAAACCCATTACTTAAACACTCTGTTTAATCGAGGGGAATTGGAAAACGAGGGAGGGGGCTGATTAATATGGAGCTAATTACTGTAACAAAGCAGCATCTCACGAGTGAAGATTCCCCCAGGGGCAAACGTGAGGTTGGGTAATGAATTGAATTTGTCCGATTCCGCTGGCCAGCGGAGCTTCAGCCGGTGAAGGAAGAGTCGGGGGCTGCATGACTGGGTGCTGATGTCCACAATTACAAAAGCAGAGGTGTATTCTGGCCCTCCGGGACGCAGCATGGGCGCACTTCCACACTCCCTAACCAATGTCCCAGTGCTCCAACCACGCCACGCTACGCGCTACACGCCACCTTCACCAGTGGATGCTGCCGAGCCTGGAGAACTGAAAATAAGTGCGAGTGTGTCCGTGAGAGAGAGAGAGAGAGAGAGAGAGAGAGAGAGAGAGAGAGAGAGAGAGAGAGAGAGAGAGAGAGAGAGAGTGGAGAGGGGGAGAGAAGAGAGTGAGAGAGAGAGCAAAAAAAAAATCTGAAAATCAAACAAAGTATCTCCTTCTCCTCCCTCAATAAAAAACAGGCATTTTCCTTTTTTCCTTCTTACCCTGGCCTGTGGGCTGTTTTTCAAAACAATGGAAAAGAAAGAAAATATTTTTTCTACAATATTTTCATCATGCCAAAAGCCGGAAGTGGTAATTGTAGGAATGTGGGCTCTGTACTCCTAAACAAGATTTGGTTCTCTCTCCTTAAGAGCGGACAAGACCAGTGACCGGGCCAAATTAAGATGCACTCCTCACTGCTTCCTCTGGGAGAGGCCTGTAATCACTCAGGCTGTCCTGTGAGGCGAGGCTCTGCCTCTCGCCGGGTTACGGACCTGCAGAAACGGGCACTGCCCTCTAGACCCTACGTGCCACGGCCAGCACCACTTACCAGCCATACTGACCTCTGAGAAACACAGAGAGGCCGCCTAATTCAGCAAAGCAACTACAAATATAAACTCCAGCCAGGGAGCATGTACTTTATTTAGAGCATTTTTAATCTGCAAAAGGCATGGCAGGTACAATATCTTGTTTCTTAAAGAAATATTGTACCTGTGCTCACAAGTTTCCATCAGCATCAAAGTAGTATAGGCAGAGAAGAGAATCAAGAAGAGAAGTCTTGGCCAGAAAAGGAGAATTTAGGGAGTTCAGAATGTAGCATGTATTTGTGTATATCACATAAATCACTGGCCTCACACCTTCATTTTTGGTGATTTTTTCACATTATTAAAAAAAAATTAAACATGCGTCCATGTTTAATTTTTTAAACATGGATGCATGCCCAAAATAACATGGAGCAAACCTGTTACATTCACGGACAATGTTTTTTATTTTTTTATACGTACACTTTTTGAAATACTCACACTTTTCGATTTTGCTGAGCCTAGTAGTCCCACAACATGAAGAGTCACGAAAATACACAGCACACAAAATCCACTTGAGTGGATCTGTAATCATCAAGGACATTATATGGGAATAGCCCTTACACAAATCAAGTACAGGAAGTGAGATTTTAAAGCTGAGATGGTAATCTGCGTGACCTTGTAAAAGCTCTACTGTATTTTGCTGCATTGCAATAAAATCCTAGTGAGGCATAAAATTAAATCCAAGGCAGCACCTCTCATGATCTTCTGCCTTGAACATTTACTAAAGTAGTACTGGCCCAAAAAAACCCACACATACACACTGATATGAACTATCAGTAAACATGCGCTTCAAGAGACAGAGGGGGGGAAACGGGGGAGAGAGAGAGAGAGAGAGAGAGAGAGAGAGATAGGGAGAGGGAGAGACCAAGAGAGACAGAGAGAGAGAGATATTGAGGGAAGGAAAGGGACCGAGAGAGTGAGAGAGAGACAGAGGTAGGGAGTTTAAACCTCTACAGGTGCATCTACAATGCATCTACAGGGGTAAGCTAGCTCAGGCCCCAACATTTGTTAGTTTCGCCTTTGTAGGTTGCTTACGCCCCCCAACACACACACACACACACACACACACACACACACAGTTGCTAACGCTAGTGCTGTATGCAGAAAGAGGGTTGGTGAAGGAACCATGAATTATTTATGCAGGCCTGTCTTTCAGCATTAAACCAAGCAAGTTGAAAGCTCCACATTGTGCTCCACCTCAAACAGAGAAGGGTGCAGCCCAGGAGAGCGTCCGAGACAGAGGGGTGGAGCCATGGGGGTGGAGTAGATGGGATGTGGAAGCCCAGCACATTATATGTATAAACGCACGCATAAATGTATATATGTATGCCCTAGTCAGGGGTTAATTAATTATTATGCACTTGGTCACTTATATATAAGGAAAAAAAAATTCTT
>JBBIGA010000038.1:14597664-14613398 GCA_037576975.1 Alestes dentex
ATTCAAACAGTTCAAGTCCAATGAATAGCGTGAAATGGTACAAAGGACAGTGCTGAACTGCGAGAGGTTTAAAAAACCCAATCTAGCAGCTTTAGGATGAACTAGACAGAAGCGTGAAAGCAAAGCAACCTATAAGTGCCGCTCACTTATGGGAACTCCTGTAACATAGTTGGGAAGAACCTTCTGCAGAACGAACAATGAGACATTAAACCGCTTGAATTTCAACACAAAAAAAAAACAAGAAAATTGGGGTGTTCTAAAACTTTTGACCAGTAGTGTATATATATAATTCATTATGCATGTGATCACTGATATAAAGCGTTTAAACTAGTAGTGTAAACAGCACAAATATTAGTTCTGTGCGATTCTCAATACAAAGGTGGGGTTTTTTGGATCAGAAAAACACATTTTTACTGCCACTTCAGTCCTCTAACAATCACAACCTCTAGAATTTTTCTGAACCAACTGCAGAAAAAGGCCAGTCATCCAAGTGAACCACTCACTGGCCACCAACTTTACTCTAACAGGATGCACATAGATGCCAAGCAGGAACCATTAAATGATCTTTTTTTAAGTGCCATTTTGAAATCATTACACCCTCACCTAGTATGCCATTAGCTTTTCTGAGAGAATTTTCTGTTGTTTCCTAATTCATTTTGCATGTTACAGCAAGTAAACATTGCAGAAACAAAATCTAACACTTTTCTTAGTCTTTTCTGTTCTGTAGGTCTTTCGATTAATTAAGGCAGTTACGTGATCCAACAAATGTAATCATATTTATATTTTAGTTGATCAAAACGCACATTTCAAGTGCAACATGTAGCCACACAGTCATAATATTTGTTCTGATGTGGGTCAACGGAGCAAGAATCCATCCGCACAAGAGCCTCAAAACCAGTGTGCGTTCCATTTTTTGTGTGACTCGCCACCAAACTTCTCTCTCTTTCATATTCCTTGTGGACCAACATTTTCTTGTGCTTTCATTTTTTTCCTGGTCCCACAGACTGTCAGAGTATTTTCCCTGACAACAAGCAACAGAACCAAAAATATTTTGGCCAATTTAATTATGTTCGTTTATACGACAGGAGTTGAGTTTAAAATACATGAAATAAATACTGCCCCCCCCGCCCCCCAAACCAAAGAATCTGAGAGAAAGCCTGAAAGCAGCATAAAAAGGGGGAAATTCATGAAACTCGGTGAGTGAAAATTCCCCATTTTCCCAAAACAATAGGCAGAAAAAAAACATGCAATTCAGTGGCCTAAATGATTCAGCTTAGTATGAAAATGTGCACCACAGGCTTCTATTGAGCAGGCCAGAGCAAAGGATAGAGCTGCAGAAATGGGTGGGGAAAAAAAAGAAAAACGTCCATAAGCATTCTGGGAATGTGGCCGGAGAATAAATCCCACTAGACCAAGGGAGAGACAGACATCGACCAACCCCGATCGCTGTGAGAACATGCTAGTGTATGCATGTGTGTTTTTCTCGTCATTGATAAGTGAGTGACACAGAGACGTAAGGATACAGTCCGTGCAGATGTGGGCCTGAAGGCTCCTATACTGACCTGTGTCTAGTGTAAGTGACTGTATAATGCATATTTGCTTTGGCGCAGCGGTGCTCTTCAGCAGTGTGTGGATGGGAGGCAGAGAGGTGAAAGAACAGACAGGGAGCCTGCTTATGTATGCATTAAATAAAAACCATTTCCTCGGCCAGCGGGTCCACCAGCTCCGCCTACCAGCTCCCGCTCGCCTCCCAACGTGAGGAAAGACAGAGGGGGCAGAGAGACTTTAAATCCCCATCACGAGAGCGTCTCTAAATGATGGAGAAGGCCACACCAATTGCGCGAAGCACTATGGTTCCCTCAATTCTGGAGAGAGGGGAAAAAAAACACACACACACACACACACAAAAAAAAAAAAACATGCTTGTCCTGGCCAGCCGTAGCCCCCGTCCTTGCTTTCCTTACAGGCTTGGCTAGATGGAGCATTAACAAAGGACACGCCTTTGCATTACAGCCCAAAAAAAGTACAAAACATCACTGTTTCCTCTGTAATAGCTTTGCAATACCGGTGTGCCATTACAGCAGAGCCTGGACCCACTGCAGTCAGACTGCTCTCGCCCTTCACAAACCTAATATTTATTTTTCTGTTGTTTTCATGCAAGAAACAAGCAGCACTGGAGCTCTCATGAGGAAATCTAAGTCTATCACAAGCGAAACCAACTCATACAAAAAAGTATACAGACACCTACAAGGCTTCCTGAAAAATACAAGGGTGGTTTGTTGTGGTTTTGGCAGATTTATGATACATTTCAAACAGTTCAAAGAAAGTCATTAAAGCTCCAAACCTGAGCTGAACACCTGCCAATCAAAGTACCCAAGTGCATTTCTCAAAAAAATACCAGTCCTGACTTTACACAGTGACTCCTTAACAAAAAAAAAAAACTTCATTAATATCACCGTCAGAGAGGACATTAAAGAAACTGAGAAATTAAAATAAGATACATGAACGCTTTGCTCATATTTTCCCAAAGCTTTTTTCCTTTAATCACCGTGTGACAAAAGTGCATCCACTTTGCTTAAACACACTTCGGTGAATTACACCCCGAAGAAAAAAAAATAAAACTAGTTTATTCAGCTGCATATATCCATTCTTGTTCATCCATTCTTATTCAGCCATCAAGACACCACTTTCCAATGCACTGTAACAGCTTCACCATAACTATAGAACACTTCAGAAAACATGTTTCAGGGGTACCCTGATGAAACAGGAGATTCTTTAATACATATTTATTGTGAGTATTTTTATGTATTATTATTATAATTGCCAGTCACAATCATGAAATTACAGCTGACGATTCAACGCCATGTAAGTAATTCTGGTCATTTAAGTAGTTGCTCTCTTATTTATTAGCTTACTTAGTTGCTCCAGCTCATGACAGAAACAGTTTAAGCTCAAATAAACAAATAAATACTCTTTACCGCGATCCAGTTTGAAGTTAGAACTTTTCTTGTTTTTAACAATCATGACATGGTTCTTAATATAAGTGTGGAGATTTTTTTTATAAATACACCCTCAGTTTACATTATATGTGTTCCTGCAAACGAGTATTAGCTGTCAAAAAAAAGCAGCATGTCCTACATGGTAAAGTTACAGTAAAAAGGCAAAAACTTTCTAATGTATGAAAAATAAAAATGGTAAATAATGTAGGCACATTGTTTTCTTGGGACAGCAATGATATGACGGGAAAACTGTGGAAAATAATTATGATTGGCTAAAATATTTACAATCCGGTGATAAAGAAGTGAATATGAAAGATTTAGTATCAGTGACGACCACTTTAAAAGTATCTGAAAAGCCTTGAACTGAAGAACGAAAGAAAAAAAAACCTCAGAATGTCACACTGTCTCATCTAAATCACTATTTTATGAATTTCAGCAACAACTGAACTGAGGGGTCATTCCACTGTGATCAGAAAATCTCTCCCTCTTTCCCTGCCATTCTCTCTCTCTCTCTCCCCCTCTCTTTCTCCTTCTCCCTCTCTCTCTCCCTTGGAGGATGTGGGGAGAAACTTACTTAGGAGGACTTGGGCAAACACAAGGACATGCTCTGATTTAGTTAAGCTGCAGCCTCTCTCTCTTCTCCCTCCGCTCCTCAAGCAGCAGAGCAAATCCATCAGGTCCAGGAGCCAATCTCCTGTCACACTCTTCCACTTCGCTGGCCGAGGGCAGAGGTGGCTCCTGGTCCTCCGTGCGCAACCCCCCGAATGAAGGCTGGAGCGTGCGAATTACTTTGTGATTTGGGCCAAACAAGGTTAGAGCACATGAAAGGTAGTATTTGAGCAAGAGTGTGCCAGTATCGAAATTGCCTCTTGCATGTTGATCTTAATGCCTGGGCCCTAAAAAGTGGACACATCCTTGGAGAGTGGAGTCAAGTCAGGTCCGTCTCTCTCTCTCTCCCTCTTTCTCTCCCTCTCTCTCTCAAAGCCTGGCAACACTGAGATGCGGGAGCTACTATAATTCAGAGCTGTGGAGGATATAGATCTCCCCGCGGTGGATCCACCGTTAGCTGCTTGATCCTCCCCACAGGAGCCAACCTCCACACTGAGCCCAAGCATCCTTCTTGCACAGCTCCCTAGCTCCCTATTTCTCCCTTTTCCACATTATCTCTCTTTACCACTCCTTCCTTTTGTGTGGTTCTCAGCAGCAGGCCTTACTTTGAGAGTACAGGACGGCGAGGACAGTCGCCACAGCCGAGGGAGCGAGGGAGGACCTATTTTCACAGCAGTGCTGTTAGCCAATTAGCCGGCAACGGGGCTGTGACATCCAGGAGGTTCCGTTGTGATAAATTGGACACAATAGCCACAAGGGTATTTGGACACGTGAGAATGAGGAGGACCTCACGGAAACCAAGGGCCACCCTGATAAAAGGTTACAAACAGGACTATTTTGTGGATTCTCTATTTTCACTTTCAAGATATATATCTGTTCTGATTGTCTGTCCTGTATTTCGTCCTGGGCCTCCTTCAAAACAGTCAGGCTGAAACACTAACATCAGCATAAATGGACCTAAACTACAGTAGGTTGGTTGGGTGAATATTTGTGAATGAGTATGTTCCTGCAACATCATTAAAAGAATTCAAATAGGCGGCTTTTCCAAATTAGCTTTCACATCTTGACTGTAGGGACTGGGGAGTGAATGGTATGCTACCGATATTGGTGTGCTTGTATAAAAACTTTTAGTTTTCAGTTTCCATGATATGGAATCTTTAAAAAGATCCATTAAAAGGTTCTTTAGGGCACCAAATGGGGCACCATTCATTCTATGGCAATGCTCCAAAGAACTCTTTTTGGCACCTATATTTGCAAACATGTAGAACTATATTTCACGGAGTACTTGTACAATTAATTTAATTGATTTGACAAGCTTAGTTTAACTCAAACCAATAATATCTCCTTGTAAATTAGGAAGCAGATAATGAGACATGTTCTCTGAAGGGCTACATCATCGTTTAAAAATTCTACTGGAAAAGAAAGCAGTAGAAAGCTATAGCCTATCCAGAGTGTGTATTTCACATAATGATTCCTCAGGTTGTTGACAAAGAAAGAATAATTTTAATATACAACCATATAACATAATGTATTTTCATGACACCCACCAATATGTATTTTTGTGACATCTGATAATTGCAAGAGGAATTCCTTTTATTTACTGCACTACATCCAATTAAACTAACCTCTGATCTCTTTGTAATGAAACATGCAGCTGGTTGGTGTTCTCTAAGTATTGACGATACCACAACAAATAGGATTGACCAGTTCTGCATACAACATACAATTTCTGATTCCAAGGATGATTCCAGAAGAAAAGATGTTCCTTAGAAAGGTAAATGAATGAAAATCCTGTTTTAAATACAGCACAACTCTGAATATGATGCAGGCCTAGCATTTAAAAACGTAACCCACAAAACTGTAGCCAGCTGAACCACAAATCTATTGCTTATTGTTATATATTTTTTATGCTTGCCTCATTCATCTCATTGAGTTCAGATATTTTTATTCCCACAAGCACATTTTAAACCAAATATTAATTGCTGGCTTTGACATGTCCAGGACCTTCCCTCCAGATGGATTTGAGAATCTTAAAGAATTCTACTGGCTCAAATCCTACAGTAACAGACAAAGACGTGTGTTTACTGGATGCACACGACCTTTGAAATACTCTCATTTTTTTTTAATGGCTTAGAGTACCTGTGCTTATTGGGGGATTTTCCCCCTGTATCCAAGACTGAGACTAAAACTTGGACAAACATGCTGTTAAAGTGAAATTTAAGGAAATTTATGCGGCGTTTTGATGATGCAACGTTATGATGTTGCAGACGGACTCGAAATCCAGATTAACTGCCTGGCCTTATGAGGCTATGCTTCAGGAACAAATCAAAACGCGGAGGAAACCAGAGAAGGGTAAGAGGGGGGCTTTGGGCGGTCTGTGGCAAAAACCCGCTCTCCGTTCCGCCCCGATCCTGTCTCCACGGCAGCTGCGGGGAAATCGCCATGGCAACTCCCACCTGGGAGCACTTGTTAACATGAAAGTTGGAGCCGAGAGGAGAAAGAGGCTCGGGTTTAAATGGAACGACTTCAGCCTGTGTGGAGCTCAACAGGTTGGAGGGGAATAAACGGAGGCCAGGAAGGAAAAGATGCAGGCTATCAATCGGAGGGCAATTTGTCATCAGCTTTTCTGCTTTTCTCATGCAGCTTCAACTCTCAAGGCCATTGCTCTTTTGTGGAGGAAGAGGTTTTTAGTCCAGACATGCTAGATGTAGAAAGTCAAGCCAAAAAACAAAGAAAAAAAAATATATATCACACAGTTCAAAAACAAGGCCTATCTGAAGCTGGGTCCAATGCAAAAAAGGTCTCTGCTCCCTCATCTCTGCTAAAATCATCTAGGGAGCATCATTCGTGAAAAGCCTGATGGTTGGGCATGAAATAGTGTGGTTAAGTAATGACTAAGACGAGAGAGATTTTCAATTTCAATCTGAAATGTGGAGGTCATTATTTTCCTTTGAAGACACCATAATAGAGCTGGCTGAAATATATTCGCCGCATTCTGGAGTAGAACTACATTAATGCTAAGATACCCTTCCATCTCCTAAATCTACCTCATTTGGCCTCACCATAGAAAGGGAGGGGGGGCGAGCCCCAAGTCCCTGATGGCAATTCATCCAGTTCATTGCTTTCAATATCAATTATATAAAATGAAAGTTAAGTCACAGGAGCCAGTGAGGACTTTCTAATGTGGAACCTTGACTGGTATTCCCATTTTTCCAGCCACCGGAGAGCAGGCGAGTGAAGCCTCAGGAGTCAAAAGAATGGCGGACAAGAGTGCTAGGCAAAAAAAAAAAAAAAAAGGAGGATTCAGTGGAACAGGCAAGGTGTTCTGACTTTTATTTATTAAAATACCGCCATTTTACTGGGGAGAGACTGACAGGACAGACAGCTCCCAGTGACGGATGCTTTGTTATTCTGAATTTTCTTTTTTTTTTTCTCCCCCCACCTCAGTGCTATCAATCTTTAGCGGTGCTACAGGTGTAGACAAGACACACCAAGTTCCCAGCGCTGAAGCTCGCTCTTTCAGGTCCTGTCCAAACTCTGGACAAGGAGAGGGGGGGTTTATTTGGAAGACTAAAGTTGAAAACTTCACAAAGTCAATTTGATTCACCCTTCCTGGTTTATACTGGCAGCCACTTTGAAGTGAGCCTGACAGAACAGGATGTCTGAAGCTGTTTTAAATTTTGAATGCAGCCCTCCTCTGATACTCTACCATTAGTCTGTGCTCCTGTCCTTGCATTGGCCACCTCATTGATATTCCCCTCCACCAGAGCAGCGTTAATTCAGCCGGCACAGAGGAAGTTGAGAATAGACTAGAGGGGGGAGGAGGCATATGGACTGTCACTTAAAATAGCGGCCCGTCCCTATACTGCTGAATCTCAGAGTTACCTACAGTGTCCTGAATCAATCACCGGTCATGACAAGCCACTGCAAGCAAAGGAAGAAAAAAAAAGAATAGAAACAAAAAGAGACAAATACAGTAAGACTTTTTTTACCCTTAAGAAAAGACACAATAAGAAAAGAAAAAATAATAAAATGAATATGTCTTGGTCAAGAAGAGCTTCCAATTCCACTTGGGGAGATTGCAGGTTAGTTTTTTTGTTTCTCCACTCCAACAAACATTCAGACACCAAACTGACGATAGACTCTTTTAGACTCTTTGTGTGGAGAAAGCCTGGAGAGGACTTCTAGCCAGACTGCACTAAGAGTACTGTAAAGTACAAATGTGGAAAAACTGGTGGATGTCAGTTTGTGGTCACTGATACATCATTACCTCAGACGTGTAAAATGGCATTTTCCTAAGAAACTTCACAAATGACAATTATACGAAACCAATTTTCATTCTAGACAAAGTACAGCTTTGTAAATGTGTTTAAAAATAAATGGCACCTGGTTTAATACTGTATTTCCTAACACTGTAAACGTAATCCAAGTTTAACTATGATTCAAATCGAAATGTTTTTTTGGGGTCCATTACAATCCTCCTTTTTAAATGATCATTAACTACTCACTGCATACTTCAACATAGTTTTGTTGCTGCCGACTTGTTTTCTTGTTGGTTAAAAGCAGATCACATTTTAATTAATGAACAGGTTAAATAATGTCGCAAATTATCGTTCCCAGATGCCTCACAGCATACTGAGCGAAGTGGCTGCTCTTGCATAGAACAGTGATTGTGCTTGGGTGCTTTTGGGACAGTTGGTAATTACTGTTTCAGGTAAACCAGGCTTTGCAAAAATGAGCAGAGAGCTTCCCAGAAAAAGGAAACAGTGTGATCCAGTCTAAAATGAACCACCCTGCTGATGACACGCATTCGGTCTTCAAAAATATACCTCTCATCAGCGGAGAACGTGAATTATTGCTCTGTAAACTTGTCAAAAAAAAAACAAACTGGATTGTGACTTTAAAAATTCTGTAAAAGCCTTGACGGCTGAGACGAGGGATTCTCCTTATTGTGATTATGTGCACTTAAACTTTAAGTAGGACATATCCTTATTACGCGCCCGCCCTGAGAGACTAATGACATTTGCAAATGTAATGTTCTACACAGATGTCTGCAGATCACATCGAAGCTGTTGAAGTGACCTTGCTATATTTCAGAGGATGATATTTTAAGCAGGAGTGAAGAAAAACCTCTTAGCGAGAGGTATTACAGAGTCGTGGGAGTGTATTTACACTATTTAGCACTATAATTTTACATCACATGTCACGGCCTCAACAACGCAGCATTCATCACCATTATTAAAGAAACTTGTTTGAATAACCGGACTAAATGTACTCGTACATTGTTAAAAAAAAAAAAAAAAAGAAAAAAAAAGAAAAAAACCCAATATTTTTGCATATGTCTTCACTTTGGTACTTTCAACGAAAAAAAAATAAAGCATTGTACTCAGCACTGATATACTGAGCTCAGTGATCGCGTGTTTAACAGAGCCATTGCTCCTGGGCTTCACTGCGCCAAAGTCTCTTTTAATGGCCTTTTAATCTGTAGCTAAAAGAGCCGGGTCATCCAGTGTCTGCAGGTGCCTTTAATTAAAGGAGAGGAACAGCTTTTTCGAACATGCAGCCAGTTCCATTATTTCTGCTCAGACAGCCCAATGAGTAATCGACCAGCGTAATCAGGTAAGCCTGCCGCTGTGATTTTATTTCCTTTCTGGATGTCGCTGCTTGGTGTTTCAACCAGAGGGGACTACATATGGAACTGCTGAGTGGACTGTTACTCATTTAAACGTAATAAAGGAGTCCTTAGCTCTGAGGTGATTTGCTAGGGAACCACACAGGGACCAGCGATAACAATATAAGCTTAAGGTCATATGTTCGGTCGTAATTGCGAGAAATAGTCATCGGCTTTCGTGGAAATTTAATACAAGTAATAAAAGTCATTCTTCTGTGAATGCTAATTTTTGGCTGCTGAGAACTGCTCTGGCAACCACAGTTTTGTCTACAAACAAACAAAGAAAGATGAAAAAAAGAAACTGGATGGCATTATAATAGACTTCACACTGGAATCTTCCTCCTGTAACTGTTTAGAGTAAATACAGTTAATTATTGATTAAAGGTGCATTTTCTGTGGAAAAAAAAACAAAACAGAAAAACGTCTCTGATGTCAAGATCCCACACAACAGTTTCTATGCTTTATTTTTCTTGCATCATTTTCTCAACTCTAAAGAGGACGAATAATACTGTTCCTGTAAAACTGGGTAAAATTAAACATTTCGTACAGTAGGCATGACCTCTTGTCTCCCATATTCCTCCAGCTCTCTCTCCTCACCGGCTCCATGCTCGGATGCCCCCTCTTCCTCCTGGTCTTTGCTGTCCTCCCCAAACCTGACAAATGGGCTGGCTGGATTTATTTATTTATTTGCACACGTCCTCCTGCCTTAGACCTCCTCCCAAAACCTTTCCACTGCCTTTTCATTTTCACTCCAAGCGCCTTAGTCAGTGGACCATTTCCATAATCTCCATTAACCACTTCAAATGGGCCCTTTAAGAGCGCTCCAATTTGCATAATCCCATTAACTCTCCAGTTATTGCGCTGCCTTTACCACAATCCTTTGCAACATTCGTACAGGGGTAGAAAAGAAAAAAAAAAAGGCTAGGTGGGTGTGAGCCAAGGTAAAAAAAAAAAATAATAATAATATAAATAAATAAACAAATAACATTGGGAAGGAATCGTTTTAGAGGATAGAATTTCATAAACATAATTGTAACAGCATTTGCTTCTGATAATCCATCAGTAATGGTTTCTTTCTCTCTCTGAGATATCCCTCATTGAAACAGTGGTAGTAGAGCCTGATTTTGCAGCTGGTAGCTTGAGTAAGTGATGTAAGGCATGTTCAGAGTTATCAGCTGTGTAGAAGATATTGCAGGAGTATCAGGTTGACTGTAATAAACATAATTTACCTCATTAGCTAATTATCAAGTCCTTCAAGACAAAGCTGTGCAAAACAGTGGTCCTCCAGAATAACCCTCCCCTCCCGTAGCATTTGATAGTCCCAATTATGTCACAGTTAATGAACTATAAATTGGAGAACTGTCTAACTACCATAAAGTTTTAGTATATTCAAGAAAAGTAACTGCATGAAAAAGTTACCTTCCCTGAACAACCGCCATGTGCACAATATCTCAGAACCAATTACCCAACAGTGCTGTCCTCGCCGAAGCACTATCGCTATAATAACCCCGCACTCCAGGAAAAAACTAATAGATAAATTATTTGTCAGAAATGAGTGGAATATGGAGATGTACTTTATACAATATATATTTAATTCACTTAATTAAGCGCATGATACCCAAATTCGGAGGAGCAAGTAAATGTAGAAAATAATGGCAACCACCACAGGGTTAGAAACAGAACTTCATTAAATGACATCTTGAAAAACAGCAGTTTTTCAAGATGCTGCCCCCCTTGCCCCCTTGCCCCCACCCACCCACCCACACACACACACACACACACACACACACACACACATCCCCCACCACAGTGTTATATGAGAACGCTACTGCTATGCCTGCTGCTGCAACAGGATGGCACGAGGAGTAGCAGGGGCTGATACTGCAGCAGTGCGAAAGCTAGAATGTGGCACAGGCAAGTCGGGCCTGCTGCCGGGAGAAGTGGCAGATTTTTTTTTCTTTCTTTCTTTTACTTCTCTTTTTTTCCCGTTCGGCTCCGGTGCAGATCAATAAGCAATCTGTTAAGGTTTTACCCAGAGAAAATGCTCCTAATAAAGACTCCCTCTGGGCACCACTGTGAGCAACAGAGAAACACAAGGAACAACAGAGGCCCAGCGCAGGGCTGATGGCTACCTGTGTAATGCACGTCTGTGAAATCTGTCCTGGTCTCAGGTTACCGGGATGGGAATTCACACCGCCGTGCTCCTGACTGATTCCTGGCCAACACTGAGAGCCACACTGATGGAATGCTCTGGGCACCAGCATCATGTTACAGATCCCCTCTAACACCCCCCTGACATGCGCCCCCCTTCCACAAACAGCATGATGGATGGAGGAGGCCATGTTTGAATGATACACTGTACAACACAGTCGTGTTTGCTGTGATCAATACTCATTAATCTCTTGGATGTGGTTCTGGCTTCGAAAGCCAAAGTGCAGAGTGCAGGAGCGTTCTGCAGGAACCAAGTTCTTTTTTTGGTCACAGACCACTTCTCAAAAGGACCCATTACATAAATGCATCGCATAAACCATTCAGCTTCCCTAAACTCCGATCCGGGTAGCTCGAACCTACTGTATGTGTAACTAGGTCTTGTTCCCTGTGGGAAGGAGAAGATATGAACAATTGCGATTCTTTTGGGTTTCAATAATTTATGAAAAAGGCCACACAGTAATCTGAAGTCATTCATAATGAATGGTCCAAGGGCATTATTTTTTTCCCTTTTCATAAGCATATTGTATACTCCTCAACAGAAGTTGAACAATGCACATCATGGGGCAGCAAAAGGCAATAAAACAAGTTTTGTTTGTTTTTCATTAAAGAGAAATCTCATACTTAAGTACGGTTTCAACAATGCAGCCAAGACAGAAAGGAGGTCATCCAGTTCCCAGATATGAGGCTTTGTTATAATAACTAATAATCAAAACATTCATTTTATAAGTCTGGCTGCTCCGTCTGGTCAAAAGTTAAGGGCAGGCCACAACTTGCATTCTTTAAAAAAAAAAAAAAAAAAAAAAAAAAAAAAAAGTTTATTACAAGCTGTTGTCTTTCCCCTAAATTTTCTAGATTTATTTCTGGCACAAAAGAGGAAGAATGTCTCAGCAAAATGCAAGGTTTTCTTCCTGCAGGAATACAACACAGGAGAGCCGCAAAGGCTGATTACTCCGTTCGTAGATTATCTGTATTAATAAAGTTCTGCAGGCTTACTATTCGAAGGAATGAAACAAAAATGATGTAGTCTTAGCGAAAACGAAAAACAAAAATGTGTGAAATGAAAAGCCTGGCTAAGTAAAGCAGATAGCCACAGCTCTGAAACACACCACTATCCGTAGTGTTACCCCAACACTCATGCAGTGGCTTTATAGCTCTGCTCCAACCCAGGCAGGGCTACTGATCGAAGCCAAGGTGAGGGCCTGGGGCCCCTCTAATACTCTCCATCTTTCCTGTCTATGCAGACTGAGTGGTACTTAGCCGAGTGCTGGGAGAGCACTTCCTCCAAACGACAAGAAAGAGCGGGCACGATGCCCCCCTGAGAGGGAGAGATTAAGGGCAGCATTAACAAGCCTGGCGCTGTGTGCCAGCACGACCCACCCTGGCACTGGAGGAGCTGGGACCATTTAACAAGGTCCTACAATGTGAAACCGGACATGGACAAAACTGGAGATGCATTCTTAAAGCTCCTAAATGAGCAATATGTGGTGTAGCACACAACAATAGTTATGCTCGTTTTTATTTCTTGTTTCAATCCAAATGTATGTATTTTGCTGAATTTTATGGGCATAGCGTTTGCAAAGAAATATATTCATGGCTTATGCCCTTGCAGTTTCTGTAATGTTCATGAGTCAGTGCGCCTTTGCAGTTGAATGCTACCTGCATCTACGTTTCAAATCAAACTGTGCTCCTCTGACACATAATCCATATAATAGACTCAGAGTCCATTCTTCTTGAACTGCCACATTAGATAAAAGGCAAGTCTGATAGGCCAGGCTTTTGAAGTGGTCACAGAACTTTATTGGTTACCCACCACTCCACCCACCCACCCACATCTAAACACAAAGCCCATCCGTACCCTCGAGTCTGTTCAAGCTGATCAGCCATGCAGACTGGTTCAACTAACAAGTCTTGGTTTCCTTGAAAAAGAACTTGAACAAAGCCCTTTTAGCCCCCCAAGTCTCTCCATACCGGAGAGTTGTCTCATTTTAATTACAACTTTGAAGGGTGTGGGCATAGGCCCGAGGTATCCTTGTACTGACTGGTCCAACAAATGCACTTTCTATGGGAACTGCAGTTAATTGCAACTACTGAACTCGGACAAGGATGGAGAATCAAGGGCGGGGGGGCCGTTCCTGGACCACAGAAATCCTTTTTGTTGAAGCTAATGTGGCAGAAAAGACTCTTCCAGTGGAGTCTCTCTCGGCCAGTTTAATCCCTGTGTATGGAGTGAGCTTCGTAACAAAGGGTTCAGCAGCCTGGTGCTTCCGAGGATTCCCTAACTGCCCGTTCCACAGACAGATTACAACAGTCCCATCCAGCGCTGACTTTCGAAAGGGTCAGTATGATCCTAATGAGCCTTGCTGAGTGGACGAGAAGTCCACGCCCTGGGCGCCACCCTTCAGTTTGTGGTTTTGAGTTCCGAACAGAGGTCTAAGATCAGGCAGGGGTCACAAAGCTCTTGATGACCATGATACACTCATCCGTGCTTTTCTTAACATGAGCCAAAATGACTAGTCATACAATTTCAGCCCTTTCTGGGCACGCACCACATCTTTTTTTATTTTAATAGTCATCTGCTTCAGCAGGGCCGTTTTCCAGTCTACCTCCAAGCAGGGAGGTTACGCTCGAAAACACCTCTTATGCCCAGTGATGGGTGTGGGCCCCAGACGGCTCTTGCCAGAGATGGTCTGTCCGAGAGAAGCCATGAAGAACACATCTTGAAAAGTCCTTTGCTTGAGGTGTGGTTATGAACGATGATAATGACCCATGAAATTCTTCCCTGGCCTGAGTAAATGCTGAGGCACCAGACAGTGGCTTTTTCAAAAGCACTAAGTGCTTGGACACCTGGTGAGCAAGCAGTTACCTTGACCGCTGCCAAAAGCTTTTGGAAAAGAGTCTTATGACTATTAAACGACATACAAGACAGAGAGACTATTTTCCAGAGATGCTCGTAACAGTGTGCGCTGCGGTTTGCTTCATGAACAATTGTGCGTGCTGAATGGGACTCACAAATGCCACGCTAACAGAACCTGTGTGCCTCGACTATTCCTGGACTGTTTTTCTCTGGAACAGAGGTGAAGAAAAGACACATGGCCAGAGGATGCACAGAAATAGAACAGAAGACAAGAACATGTTTTAGTACAAATGCTGACAATGTAATGGCCCTGCAGTTGAACACAAAAGACCAATGTTCCACAGACTCCTTAACATTTTTACAAATAGGCAAAAAATCATTTGAAATGTAATGAGTGGGACAGTAAATAAATTCTAGTGGGTTTTAAGCTGTAAAAAGAATTCATTTTGTAAATCTTTTAAAGGAGCATTTCAATCATGTTCAGTGCTATGATTCAGAGCAAGCACTTTAATACTGAGTATCTGCTGATACAATCCAATCTTTTTGCTTTCATAAGAAATACAGTCTCTAATCAAATGTGCATAATGTGAAATTCTGGACTGACGTGTTTTGTCTTTGACTTGCTTTTTGAAAAATATCATTTTATAGTGTTTTTAATATTTGCTTAACATCTGATTTGACTACCTGGGTGATTTTCTTACTGGTCACCAGTCACAAAATCAACCACATTATAAACTGATACCCTCACAGGTGTCGTGAATATGCGGATAATATGTATCGCCTGCAGTGTCCAGCTCCTTTCTCTTGGTTTTCAATACTCCTTTACTGTTAACATCTGTTTTTAAACAAAAGCAGCACAACCCACAGTAAAGCAGCCGTTTACTTGGGAGTGAAAAATGTAGCAGCAGTGTAGGGCTGCAAAGACAAGTGAGATCTATAAAAATAGGCAGAAATAAATTTCATAAGGGATTTGTTGGGTCTATGTCATGGAACTGGCTATGTCACTTCAAGAAAAGTAAAACACTTGAAACATAGTGGAGGTGGAGAACACTGTTATTGTAACTGTTACATAAGATGTTACTATAAGATCTTCATTAAGTTTAGACCTGTGGTGTGCACTGTGTGGAATCGTGTGAGGAATGGTTCATCTCACAGCAGGTAGATCTTCTCATTTATCTAATAGCTAGTGTTTGTTTGTGATCCAGCTTCGATGTTCTTGGTAAGTCTAATTTGCTTTAGTATTGCACAAAAAATGTTTTTAACTTGCTGACTAATATCAGCTAATGCTTCCTGTAGAAAAAAAGCAAGACAAAGGGTGTGTGTGTGTGTGTGTGTGAGAGAGAGAGAGAGAGAGAGAGAGAGAGAGAGAGAGAGAGAGAGAGAGAGAGAG
>JBBIGA010000038.1:14628699-14645234 GCA_037576975.1 Alestes dentex
TGAACTCATCCAGCCATGTCTTTATGGAGCTTGCTTTGTGCACTGGGACACAGTCATGCTGGAATAGAAAAGGTTCTCCCCCAAACTGGGTCCACGAAGTTGGAAGCATGGGGTTGTCCAAAATGTCTTGGTCTGCTGAAGCATTAAGATTGCCCTTTATTGGAAGAAAGGGGCCACCTGAATTAAATAATTAAGCGGTGTGTCTCAATACTTTTGTCCATATAGTGCATTTAGGTTATGCATTAAAACTTCATTTAATAAACATGAATTAAATAGAAGAAGTTCATTATGTAAATTAGAATTTACATAAGACAAATAAGCTCTCAATTTCTAAAATACAATGTAAATGATATTCATTTCATCTGTAAAGATGTATTATAATACATTAATTATAATTATTGAGCGTTCTGATAATAAGAATGTACTCTGTATTATAATTATAACATTGTACTTGGTGAATGAATCATACTTTTAATAGTAAAAAAATAATACAGCTTATTTAATTTTGCTGTAGGCCTACTTTTTCATATTCAGTTGGACTGATCTGTGAAACAGGCAGAGCTTAAGAAGCAGGCCTGCTTGCTGCGGTGGCTGCTGCGAGTGAAGCGTGGAGTACTTTTGTTTTGACTGTGTCAGAGAGCAGACGCAAAGATGCTCTAATGTGTGATTCAGCGCTGATAAATATTTAACTGTTAGGGTAGCGGCTGGTGGACAGGGCTAGCCAAGGATAGGGCGGGAGGGGGAGAAAACTATAAATGAAACTTTAATTCCCCGCATTTTAAAAATGGCACAGAGATTAATGGTGCACACTTATAAAAGTTTCAGCTGCTTTTATGCATATATGCATGGGCTTAGGGGCAGTAGACAACTTGTGGCAGAGCCTCCTGAAATGAGTATAGCCTACCACAGGCAAAGGAATGCCAGCTCAACAATAAAGAAAAAAATAATCAAGACGTGGGAACTGGGCAAAACAAACAGCATGGAAGTCTTATTCTAATTCACTTTAATAGCATCTTCCCTCGCCCAAGGCATGTGGTTTGTGGAAAAAAATGGGACAAGAAACAAAGGCACCTATGTGAAAGTCCTGTTATCTTATGCAGGTTTGGAGTCTACTCAGCAAAATAAACTGTTGCATGGACACATTTCATCCAAACAATGTATGCAATATATTGAGCATATGATGCATTTGCGATCAGAATTTTAAAATTCTGGATAATTCGGTCACTGATACACAGTAAATAAAGCAATTCAGTCATCGTTTGTTTGTTCAATGTTACACTGCAGAGAAAAATAGAGGTGACTGTATGTACCCTTAGACACAAAACATACTTCTGTAAACTATCATATAACAATGTTATAGGAATCAGGCAATGTGCTGAGTACCATTTTTTTGTAATGTGAGGTACATTTTAGGGTCAAAGGAGCTCCCAATGAATTTTGTGACTATTTCATTACATATAAAAACTCAGAAAATGTGTAGGTTCACAAGTTGTTTCTTTATATAAATAAATATATATGAACCCGAGTCAGTAGGTTTCTATACAATAAAACATTTCTAAGGACAGAACTTTTCACCTCAAACCACTTTGAGTAACTTTGTTTAAATCTGTTTATAGAATCCGTGAAATTCCACTTTAAACTATTTAGACGGCTGCTGTGAGTCATTCTAACTCTTCTAACTTTTTTTTTTTTTTACAGAGTTGGGAATTTCACCGTAAACCACTCTGAATTATTATTACTTAAAATATGTACTTATGCAGAAATGTTGAAAAGTAGATGGGATTCCCCCTTTAAGTCTAAAAACACAATCTCTGCACAAATCTGACAAGAGGAAACAGGGCCTGCTTTATGTTAGGACCCATCAAGCTGAATTGTAGCCTCACTATATATATGCCCAGACTGCGGTGACACAGGTCTCAGCCCATAACTCACTCTAGCAGCTGAGGGGGACAGCACACAGATAAATAACAGTGCGAGAATTGTCTGGACGCTGACAGTCATGTGCAATCAATGAGCCTGGTGCACGGCTCGCAGAGACTCATCTCTCCATTACAGCCGTGGCAAAGGGCAGACGTATGAGTCACAGGTCATATTTCTCCCCAACCACCCACCCTCTCATCCTGAAGGCTTTATGAGGCCAATTACATCAGTTCTGGGGTTACGGGAGTTGGTAGAGGGCAATGGTTTTGTAAACGACTGTCGTACCCCCAACAGTGAGGCCTCCACTAGGACATGCAAACACCTGAGCAGCACAGTCACCTGTTGACTAGAAAGAAGGAAAATGAATGTATAGGTAAGCTGAGTGGGCAGGTCTGTGGCTGGGCTAGCAGGTGGGTTAGCATGGGTATTTGTTTTGTGCTGATTCAGACACGAGGCTGCACTGAAAAATGTATCTGATTTGAATATGTACATTAAAATAATTAATATACATTCATGCAGTGTAACGTGGCAACATAATACCATACTTGATTTGGCTGCTCTAAATAAGTTATAATGATTATTATTACTAATAGTGTTTTTATTTCAATTCATATTATTTCAATATTGTTATTATTTTGATTTTATTTATTCTTTTTCAAGTAAAACACCATTATTCTTGGTGGTTAGGTAGTCCACTATTCTCTCCCATTGTTCAGCATGCTCCTAGTTCGCGCAGATGTCTTTTAACTAATGTAACTAACTAATGTTAATGTTCTCCTCCAAGCATGTTGAGCCGTCCAGTAATGGTGCATTAGAAGCAGTCCAAAAGGATGCAGTGACTGACTTCACCTTTCTTCTACTACTCACATGCCTGCCTTCACCCTTCACACCTTGGTAGCACTGTGCCATGGATGGGGACCTAGCTAACAGCTGGGAATTGGCAACAAACAAAACAAACTGTGTTTATGTATTATGTTTTATTATTCCTTGGGACATGATGGATGCATTTGAAACATGGAGATTCAAAGCATCACTTTTTTCAGATTACATCACACCGCAGGGTTGTAGAGGCAATTCATCATAGATCCCATTTTCAGAGCTGTGTAGACGCACTAAGAAACAGACCTCTGAGCACCTTCATATGAGGTCATCAGCGGCAGCCTGACGATGAAATGCAGGTCAGTGTCAAGTGGGTTAATTGTCATTTCAGCCATAAACACAGTACACAAAACAACTTTCCTAGAGGAGCATGGCGCAACACAAGAACAAAAACAGAAACAACACAAGACTACATAAGTGCAGGCAGGACAGGAATACCTGGAGTGCAAAGAGAAAACACATGAGAAACAACAGGATGACATTCAGTGTAGTTAGAAAAGCAGCTCCAGTACTAGTTTGAATGGATACAGTATTATGACAGGTGCTGTCATAATATTTTCATAAACAAATGTGAACTGCCAAGACCGAAAGTTCAGATCTGAGCAAAAAAATCAGAGCTATTCAAGTGTAAAAGTGAGTGTGGCCTGCACTCCCCAGTTACATACCATGACTTGGCCAGCAGGAGGCAGTGTGACTAATGCATTCCCCTTATCCCAGCTGAGCCATGTTGATTGTCCTGTTGTTTATGTCCAGCCAGAGCAGCATTAGAGCAGTCAGCATTCAAATGCATCCGCTGAAAGTCATTATTAAAAGCCCTGAAATGCCGTGTTAGCACTGCTGCAAATGGACTGTGCGCAAGCTAATTTCCAGCCATCCCACCGTACAAGCCCCCCCACCCCACACACACACTCACACACACACAATACACAGCAATCATTTGACAAGGCCCTACAATGTTTGAAAAATATATCTGTCATCATAACGGGTGACTTTGTGAAAAGCAGTCAGTTGGAAATGTATATAGGCCTGAGGAGAGATGTGGGTAAAGGGGAGAGAAGAGGCCACATCTGTTTTTTCTTTCCAGAAACGATCCCTAGCACACGCCAGCAACCACGGGGTGTGTAAAACAATCCTGAAGGGAGCAGCCATACCTTTTTAATAAAGCTTCAAACGGGGCCGTTCTCAAACCGGGCAGCAGCAGAGGTTTTCTTGGAGCTCTGTGACGGTCGAGGGATGCAACACACACACGCGCACACACACACACACACACACACACACACAGAATAGGAGAGTAGGCTTAGTCTTGGGGTAATTGAGTCCCAGTATAAATGAGATAACCATTACACTCCTGCAGTTCTGAATCTTCTGAATCAGAAATGACACAGTATCACAATATCTAATATAACACACCTGCGTTTCATAAAGTCGAACCATTTTATAAACTTCTCATATATCTTTCATGTTTTCATTTTCCTTTTGACTGGATTTTTGGGTTTTGGGATTATCTCAACAGAGGTTAGCATAGATCTGTGTGTGTGTGTGTGTGTGTGTGTGTGTGTGTGTGTGTGTGTGTGTGTGTGTGTGTATGTGTGTAGTAATTTCAGGACACATGTGTAACGTGTAATGTTGGGCTATCCAAAAGGTCCTGAATTTGTAAAGTGCATTACTCTAAAGTAAGACACTACGGGTGAAGTATTGTTTTTAATTTTTTGTATTGAATTATTAATGACTGCAGTATTTAACAATAGATATCACAGTGAAACATGGCCAGTTAATGCAAGAATGCAAAAACTGAAGAAGCTCTTCATGTTTCATGTTTTTGGGCAAAAGTTTACTTAAAACGTTGAAAAATGTATTTTTAATTCAGTTTTTAATATTTTTCATTGTTATTTGTAACTGCTAAATTTATTTTATACTGCATGAACATTTCATGATGAATGAATCCAATAGCAATGGATTAATTCTGCCTCAATACAAAATATTGGAATAATTGATGTTCATTAGCCCTGAAATGGCCAGGACTTGATAGTAGGTCAAGCTTCTATTTAATATTTATATAACTCAGTTTGCATTGTAGCCCAGGCAGTTACTGATGAATAAGACTTGTTTTCATGTTTACTTTTTACTTTCTACTTATTATGATCTGATGAATTGTAAATAACAAAGTTTTTGTTCCTCTTTAGTAAGCTAATTTCATGGCTTTGTCGCTGCACACCAGTTGGTATTTGTGAAAGACATAAAAATATAGTTTGTAATCACCATTTTCATTCATTCATTGTCCAAGCCACTTATTCTAAACAAGGTCATGGGGGGGGCCTATCCCCGCACTCGGAGAGCAAATTTCCATTTTTAAAAATGTTCATCTTATACAAAAATTAAAAAATTAAAAAATTTAATTTGAAAATTCCAGTTTCATAAATAAAACGATTCTATTCTGATGCTGTCACTCTACACCTTCAACTCATTTGCATTTCTGTAAAAACAGAAGTTTAGTATGTATCCACTAACTAGACAATTATAAGTTATTCCAAACCTTTGAGCACCAGATGTATGCATAATCTCACAAATACAACTGTGTCTGTGAATGTGTGTGTGTGTGTGTGTGTGTGTGTGTGTGTGTGTAAAAGCCTATATGCATTAGCCTTTCCATGCAGCCTTTCAAAGGCAGCTGTGACTGAAGAAACCGCCGGCCTCTTGTTCCTGAGTGACACAGACAGAAACCACAGCTCTATCCTAAAGTGGCTACAGAAGTGAAGGCAGTCGGTCCCTCACGCGGTGTGTGAAGTTCACAAAGTCCCTTTACGAAGCCCTGATATAAACTTTAAATACCTATTGGCACTGGTGTAATGGAAAACCTGGAGCTGCCTTTAAGACCAGCTTCTTTGACTTGGCATCATAACTTTCACCTCACTTGAGTCTTATAATGGTGCAAATAACAAAGCAAGCTTGTGAAACGACGTCTGCATGCCTCATTCATGAATTGGGACTGGAAGCCATAATACGACAAGCTAAAATCCTACAAATGATTGCTGTTATTAAAGAGAAATATAGTGCAGTTAGTAAAATATGTGCTTATACAGATGTACTTAATTGAAGTGTGTGCACACTCACACACTCCGATACACCTAACGCAGACAAATGTCTGCCTCAAAGCAGGACTTTGCGAGCGGATTAAGAGCGAATGGAAGTAACTGCAGTTCTTCAGTAGGCATTATGCTCGACACAGAGCTTAAGGACAACCTCTCGGTGTACTTATGCTTTTTCGTTTGCGAATGGGTCACCAAGCCAAAGCCTGCGTAATCAATCCCATCTGTTCACCTTCTATTTAACATAATTAAAGCATTTACAGCGGCTTAAGAGTGAATATGGGACCGTAATTGTTTAATCAATGGGTGAAATGTTTCCAGTGTTTCTTGGTCATCAGGGTCTACTGCTTGCAGATGTGTGTATTAAATGAACAGCAGTTTTGCCCTCGCGCCCGACTCAGGGCACGCGGCCCTACCTCCAGCTTCAGTCCTGGCTCTTTGTCGTGTGCCCCCCCTGTTGAGGCCAAAGGGTACTGCAGCCAACCTCACATCCCAAACCTGGGTGAGTTAGAAGTGTGCGAAAGGAATCATGGTAATGGCTGGCCACTCGCTGTCTGCCCTTTTCATTTAACCTCTGAAATGACAACGAATCACACTTCTGTTTCTCACTTTAACAGCTATACGTGCAGTACTGTGCAAAAGTCTGAGACACTTAAAGCCATTCTTCTCAGCGTGTGATAATTAAAGTGCCTTACAACTATACAATACATGTAAACAAACAAGAAATCAGTTAAGATTGATCTTGTTGTTAATAAAAGTAGTTATTTTATGACAACACAGGTTCGGTTCCAGATTTCTCCTCGATGTCACCAGTCGTTGTTTGGATTTGTGAAATTCAGCAGCTCGCCTGGTTTAATTTAAAGACTAATTGAGTCAAACCAGGTTTCTGATGGAAGCTACAAGTAATACTGTGCTTCCGCAAGGAACACACTGACATACTGAACATAAAATCACTATTTACTGTATAATGTTCTTTGTATTTATTCTTTCAAGTTTTATTTAGAATATTTATTAATATTCATGTGGGAAAAAAACACTCTCTGCTTATCTAAACAGTGTTTAAAGATTATTTTTGACTTTTGCGCAGTACTGTACATGGTAGTTTCAAACTTACTGAATAACTTAAAGATGAGAAAGATGTGCCTTAAAGGGGAATTCTGCCAAATGTTGAAAATGCCTTCATCATTCACTGAGATAGGGTGGTTAGATGTAGATAAACTCACTGACTCAGATTTCTTTACAGTGCTGGTGATGCTAAACCAGGGGTCTTGATATCAAACAGCTTTTTTCTGTCCTAAACCTACATATTCTTTAATTTTCATATGTAATGTTGGTAAAATAGTGGTAAGTCTGAAAAGGTTTTTTAGATACCATTTTGCCTTGCAGTACCTTGCATCTGTCCCTCTGCCATATTAGATTTAAAAGGTTTCAGGAAGAGAGCTCATAGTAAAACAATGTCTCAGGCATCAGGCAGCCTGAAGAGACTGAAATCTGTTCAATATAATAATTTGAATGTAATAATTTCCGGCCATTAAACTCAGACGTCTGGTTCCAGTTACCATCATTGTGAGAATGGAACAGTTCACATGAAACCAGTCAGAATGACTTTTTTTGCGTCTTAATCATGTGATTATGTAGAAATGTAGAAAAATGTCTGGAAATACAGTTTAAGATAAACAACTGAATAAGACTGCTCTTTAAGGATGCAGCTGTTTTGTATGATGTGTGTGTGTGTGTGTGTGTGTGTGTGTGTGTGTGTGGTGAAAAGGGGCTGTCAATGATATCACAATCTTTCATTTATCATTCATTATTTGCACACTGAAGAAAATCTTGACCTGGTTTTAACTGATTATAATAGAAACTTGAATGATTTTAACAAGTAATTCTATGTGATCGAAATAAAGTCTTATGCTATTGCCAATCACCATTTAGCTTCACCTTCAGGGCTCACTGAACTGCAACAGCCACCAATAGCGGTCATCTAGGAGTTAACGTGTCCTGTTCCTTCGCAGCGGAACCTCAGAGACTGTGTGTATGAGTCGGCATGGTGTATGTGCATCATGAACAGGTCAATCTAATTACCGTCTGATTCCAGCGACTCATGCCAACTATATTAGCCCTCCTCATATTGGAGGAGACTGCGCGGGAGTGGACGTGGGATTAGATTAGACAGCCTCACTTACCGTCTGAGAGGACAAATGCCAGAGGCAGAGGAGATTTACCCCAAACATTCTGCCTTTGGAGAGAAAGGAAAGTGTTGGTTATTTTATTTATTTCTGGATTTTTTTTCTACATAAAAGAAAGATGAAAGTTCACTTCCAAATGTCCCATCATTTCTGGTATTGTTCAGGCCAAAACTCCTTAATAAGAGTCATTTTTTGTACAAATTAGAGGCCTAATAAGACAATGCTAATATGGGACAAAAGTAAAATGGACATTAGAACCATAAAAGAGTAAAAGCCTGCATTTTTATGATAATGAATTACTGAATAAACTGGGACTAAAACAAGCCAGCACCAGAATTGATATTGCATTAAAAGACTGAATAATAAAAATCCTTCGTAAAAGTACTTCCTGCCATAATACGAGAGCTAATAAGCTAGTGCAAAAATGGTTCGGCAGCAAAATGACCATTAGATGACTAAATGACCCACTTAGCTTAATTACCATCTTTATGTCGGCACTTTAGATTTAGGACAGAATAAAGTGGAATAAATGGAGCGAATGCTGCTGCTTTTAAATTCTTTGCATCTTCTGAATTTAATTATTTGCATAAGTCGACGACCCACCACACTGTAACGACCCACCACACTGTAAAACATAACACACTGAAGCACATGAACAAAATATAGTAACTCCATTACTACATTAATAAAGTAAACTAAAGACAAAACTGTGTTGCTGTAATGTTATTCATCTGGAAATTGTGTTATTTGAATATACATTTGAAAATAGTCAGCTCGGTGCATCATTGTTTTCACTGTCGGCATCAACAAGCAAGTGGGGAAGGCCAGTCCAGATAATCCTGTGCTGAAACAGAGTCTTTCTGATTTATGTATTAAATTTCTGATTTATGTATTAAATGATGTATTAGGTAAATAGGTTTCATGGTCATCTATCTTCACTAGGAAGCTCACTGTAAATACTGGTCAAGTCAATTTTCTGCTCCTGAGTCTTATCTTTGAGCAATATAGCGGGGATGCTATTTGGCAGCACCATAAAAGAAGGGCCACAACGTGCCTGCCAAACATCTATCAGAGCTTTTCTTGCACACATACAGGTCAAAAAATTGAAATGAGAGGTGTTGTCAGCATGGCTTGAGAAGACAGAGAGGAGTCCTGCGCCCGGCATTTTGGAATTACAGGCTAGCGGAGGTGGCTCTGATGTATGAAATGGACGGGCAAGGCTTTTACGGAGGAAAATGGGGCCCATTAATGTAAATGGAAGACCATCCAGGCCTGTAACACAAACCCGGAGTAGAACTCAGTGTTTCCACTGCCTGCTGTGAGAGCAATTATGGTGGGATACACAAATGTACTGTAATGGATAAAACTAATCGGTGCCCTCAAATTCTCGGGGAGTAATCCATTTGCGGAGGGAGGTGTCCACTCAGAGAATACCGCAAAAAAAGCGCAAAACATGCACCACTGACTCACGCTTGATATAATCACGTTATCAAAACTTTCTACACTTAACCGAGTGTGTTTCTGTGTAACCGTCCAAGTAACACTCGTATCAGTAATGCAATAACAAAACCTTGTAGAAGTTCATGTTCCTAACAATAATTGACATTGACTTTTCATTTTGAGCCATTTCAGTTAGTTCCTTATACAATATTCATGCAATGTTAAGAGCAGTTGTTTCAGTGTTGATGAGCAAAAATGATTAAATGGAGACAGAGTGAATGAGATTTGAATGATTGAATTTTATATGATTCAAATATGTCGTTCAGTTGCACATGAATAAAATGTGTTACATCAGGCATGTCAGACCGGGTTCCTTGCAGGCCACAGCTCTGCAGAAATCAACGTTTCCCTCGTCAAACACTCAGTTAATGAAGGCCTGGAAGGGTGTCACTGGAAAACGTGGCATTCAGACTTACACTATCCTGATCGTCTGGAAAATGGAGATGTTTTTATTTCATTTTCAAAACCAGGTAGGCCTGTCCTCCCCAGCATCTAACTAGTGATAGCTTTAGCATGAGCTCATTTGAAGAGGTAGCCTCTGGCCTTCTAGCCTTTACCTGACAAGAATGCCTAAATTAACACCCTGACTAAAAGTTTTCCAGCAAACACTAATCTTTTCTTTTTTTCTTTAAAGATGGACTCTAGTGTCAGATTTCAGCGTCAAAAAAAAAAGATCAACAGTACTAGCCAATCTGTGCTTACATTGTTTTGATTTGTTTAGAGTTTAGAGGACACCACCACCAATATTCCTCCAGTATTTCAATCTATGACTGTGTTATTTCTGAAATCCACGTCTGTTGCTGTTAACAGGTTGTATTTAGGCTCTGTATTGACTGTAACAGGACTGTATTCGGCCCTCACTATGGACGGATGATGAGGTCAGCAGGTGGTCAAAGGAAACTGCAGTACAACTGCAAATAGAATAACAAATAAATTAACTGCATGTCTGCTGGGAGCTTTTCATATCTGTGTTTAAGCTAAACTCGGCATGAATTATGGTGAACAAAACTACAGATTTCCATAGGGGCACAGCTATAAATTAAATGGGCAATGAAATGCTACTTTTAAAGCAAGCACATAAGGTAGACAAGAAGATAGGTAGATAGTAAAGCGTCTTTCTTAAGCACTGCTATGTAACTGGTGCACACAAACTGGCGGATTTATGATTTTATGTATGTATTCATTCAAACCATTAATGATTAAATAAAGGGCTGACATTGCAAAAATCTCCCATATCCCAAGCTTGCATCAGTCATGATAAGGCTGTATCAAGTCTAATAACTGAACCAATGCTGGAGAAAAAAAAGAGGGGGGGGGGTGAGAGAGGGAGAAAGAGAGGGGGAGAGAGAGGGAGAGAAAGGGAAAGAGAGGGGGAGAGAAAGGGAGAGAGAGGGAGAGAAAGAGAAAGAGAGGGAGGGAGAGGGGGAGGGAGGGAGAGCGGGAGATAGAGAGTTAGAGAGAGAGAGAGAAGCCAGAAGCTATGCTTTATTTATTGTGGCACCAGTTGAGTTCTGGACTCCAGGTGCACCTTATTCACTCCTTTATAGACACCTCACTTCCCAGAGCCCGGAGTGGTTCCATTTGTTCAGCCTGAACACTTCAGTTCATCAAGACATTTCTTTCTTTCGTTTTTTTTTTTTTTCTCCCCAAAGCCAAAGCCCATGATCTCAAGATTCTCCTTTCAGTCGGCAATAAATAGTTTTACACTTGGAAGTTGTAAACCTCGTCTTGAGTGGTTTCTGGCAGCTACATGGCGAGAGATTGACTTTCAAAGCTCAGATTACCCTCCTGACTCTTGCTGTATCGTTTATCAGAATTTCAAGCCATAATTTATGGATTCAGATGGTCATTCAAGATGTATATGATCTTTTAATGTGACACAGTGGGGAAGGCAGGGGTTTCTGCGATCCTTTTTTTTTAACGGCTCCCAGAGCCGGGGACTTTTGCAATCCAGTGCTTAGAAGCGACTTTGAGCTAAGAAATTAGTTTCTTCGAAAGCTCTTCAAATATAATTGTAACAAACGTAATTAGCTCTCAGGTAAGGCCGAATCTGAAGTGAATCAGGGGGCAGGTAATTGGCGAAGCCAGTTATTCAAGAACAATAAGATACAGTGCAATAAGATAAGAGCAGCGCGAGTCTATTAGGTTACCCTTTTAATAAGCACTCTTGTTAATTATGCTAAATGAGGAGAGGAGCACTGCAGGAATAATGACTGGGTAAATGTTTAGTAGCACCATTTAATAGACATCCAGCAAAGAGACTGGCAAATTAGTCAAGCATCACTTCCTCTGTCCATTTGGGCAGGCGCACCTGCATTTCCCGAACCACAACTGGGCGTTTTTGGCCTTGAATGTTTGCATAGATTTTGCTTTGATTGCACAGCTCACTGTGGAGTCACACAGACACTCATTCCTTTCTACATAATGACACATAAACATAGAGGCATCTATTCCGTCATTGGTTACATTTAAATAAAATTTAGTTTATAAGTGCTGTATGCAGATAGATAACAGGTAACATACTGTGCTGCAACACAGCAGTACCGCAGACATTACTCTACACATTAAAAGAATATTTTCCTGCCTTATCTCTTCCTGTAACATCTGTATCATATTAGTCACAGTTTGACGCATTTTCCTGTACATCAGAGCCCCACTGACTTGAAAAGAACAGAAATCAATACACAGTTCCTGAATTATGCCTTTTAACATTGGAAATATGGGACTATAGCACACAAATGTCAAACTACAACAATTTACTAATGCTGCACTTTGCCAAAGACCTAACAAAATCTCACCAAAGCTGTTGCTAAGAAGATTCACCCCCATTCAAAACATCTGCAATATTGCTCCTCTCTGAAAAAAAATAGTCCTAACTAATGTCCAAATGTTCTGCCCTTTTTCTCCTGTTTATATTGGGAAACTTATAAATGGCACCGCTCAGACATTGCTGGGGAAACTGAACCAAACTCACATGAACACACATACTCTATCATTACTAGAAGACACAGATAGTAAAACAAATGATGCGCTCGCTGATGATGTTGATTTAGTCATCGTTTAGTCTTAAAAGAAGATAAACTGCATTGGAATCTGATCTCTTGGACCACTTGTGGAGGTGGTCAAGAACGCATATTACAACTTAACATGTGCAGTATGAATGTTAAAGCAATTTAATGGATCGTCTACAGTGACAAATTACCCCCCATATCAACCATGTCATTGTCCTAGCCGGAAAATTCATAACAGTTGTGAGACTGTTGGAAATTGTCTGCTATGCGAGTTAAGCAAGCCAGGCAAATGAAACAGGAGTCAGGGCGTTTCGGTCTAAAACAAGGAGAACAGGAGAGTGACTCTCTTGCTCCAGTGGAAAGTAGCTGTTTTTACATTTTTCTGGTCCTTTTTCACCAGAAGTATTCATTACTAGGTGACTGTCCTTTCAATAACTTAACATAATGATTGCCGAGAGCTTTGCAAGTCAAAGCAAAAATAACCCGACCTCAGTTTTCATGGCTTTCCAGCTGACAACAAATAGAAGACAAAACTGTCTTGTGCAATGAGGAGGGACAAAGGAATACATTTTGTCATACTTTTATCTGTCATCAGCATTTTAATGCAGTAGATTACACAGAAGTTGGTTCCCGCCTGAAAGTCAGTGCCACTTTCAGTGGAACAGACTTCATGTTCCCCCTCAAAAGCTGTTGATATTCAAGACAGTGAGCGTTCAGCAGGGAGCAGATGTTCGTTCACTGGAGTCCTTGGCTGTGAAAAAGGTCTGCAGTGGAATTATGGGCCATGGCTACATGGCACGCCCCCCTGCCGGAATGCTATGTTGTTAACATAAGCAAAAACTAACTATCAGTAACAACATCTACAACTGTTTCATCGTCACTTTACACTATAGAACAGCTGGATGGAACGCAATATATCAAAAGTGAAAATATGATACACAGACATCAGTGCCAACAACGTTATTCTACCCTGATGTCCATGAACGAATACCTCCATGAAGAATTCATATCCTTTGTTCAACTTGAACTCCCACATTGTTGAGAGCTCTCCAAGCATCCTGGACACAGCCTCAAATTTCAGTCTTGGCAGTAATGAGACAGAAGAAGCTGGGTTTCAAAAATGCTGGTATTTCTGGACAGGAAGGGCAGAACTTGTTTTACCCGTCATCTACATATTTCCAGTTTGTATGAAAAGGGTCTATTAAATAAGAAATCCAATCACAAGTGGTCACTGGAGGCACATTCAAAATGCCAGGTGTAAACGCCTGTGCTTTTTGGTTGTCCCTCGTGATCAGATCACCCAAGACCCATGGAAATAGCAGGTATGAACAGGGCCTGAAACGTGATCTGTTTTCTCGACTCCTGTGGTGGAGCGGACCCTCGACTCACTTCCATCTCCGCTTAATGTAACCAAAACACTGCCAGTTTGCTACAGGTCTAGCAAAATGATGAAACTCTTTTGGAGTCAACTTTAACTAATCTGAAACTCGATCAGGAGGCAAACAGTCAGAGCCAATCAGCACAGACAGGAGAATCAGGGTAAACATCATGTCTTTAAATACCTGGGAATTTCTGGGAATCTTTTTAAAAAATCGTTTGCAATTATTGATTTCACAAATGGCCAGTGACTTCTATTACAAATGGGGTTTCAGTCGGTGAGTTTTCTGTTCCTTTCAGTGTGCAGGGAAATGTGCTGAAACCATTGCTTGTGGTAATCGAGCGCACAATACAGATGTTGTAAACAGAGAACAGGTTAGAAAACACTGAATGAGGAAAGAAAGGGTTCTGGGTGTTTAAACTGAACATTACACTGAAGGGTCTGGCTGAGGGGAGGAGCTGAAAGAAGTGATGGATGCAGGATGTAAGGCGTCAGTGGTGATGTTATCAGCCCATTTCCTGGTTCTGGTAGTGAACAGGTCGAGAAGACTGGGCAGATCTACAGGTTTTTCCTGTGCCTCCCCCTCAGCCTCCAAAATGAAACACTCTCTCTTAGTGGTAATAGATAGAGTCTCAGAACGGGTTCACATGAAGCAGAGGAATGCAGAGGTCTGTGCAGTCAGGCCGGTCTGCCTCACGGACTGAAGACCGTTTTGATGCCCTGACTTCACTCGACTCTGTATGACTGGATGGGCCTAAGCTTGAAGAGCACAACCCACTGCCGAGTCAAAGGATTCCCGTCCACATCCAGTTCAGTTACGTGACTGGTGTGGAAATCAGTGAGAAATCCTACTTAGAATTTCATTAGCCGCCACCCTCCCTCGTAAAGAGAGGCCAATCCAGAGATCATCTCATTAAACCTGGTTTTAGGCTCCGACGGCGGAGGGAGAATAAGCGAGTCGAGGCTGACAGTTGCTGTGTTTGCGTTGAATGTGTTCATTTGGATTAATTTGCTCGGCTGCATGCTGTGCCTGTTACTCTGATGTTTGTGCACAATCAGCTAGGCGACCGTCACCAGCCCCTGTAATGACTCAGATCTGAAACATGCCCATGGGTAAAATATATAAATAAACCGATGGGGGGGGCACAAAAAACAATGTTTTTGCTTGAAGAGCTGGACGAGAGGCATATCTCTCCATGATAGGAGAACAAAGCAGTCAAAGAAACCAGTGGAAATGCAGCCACTAAATGGCTGCAAAAGAGTCCTAGGCCACTTTCAGGGTTTATTTTGTCCGTGGAACAAGATACACCATTAGCATAAACACAGATAAACATGAATGCACTAAAAGTTACAACATTTTGTTTTTATTGATATGGTTTGTTTCCTCTCATAATTGTTCAATTTCACCAGGTAAATTAGCTGAACCAATGAACCAGTGTTAACTACAAATACTAGGCTGCCTCAAGGTAAAGTTTGGTTGTGGTTAATGCCATTGCCAATTTTATTAAAAGATCCATACAAGTAAACAAGTAAACAGTGTAAATGTTTCAAATTAGGGATGCAATGATACCACTTTTTTACAAACCGATATGAGTATGAGTATTTTTATTTGTGTACTTGCCGATACCGAGTACTGATACCGATATTTCTTAGAATGGTGTCCATGCAAGTGCAAGTAATTTGGAGACCGGTTTTATTTCTCTTCTACAGATTATGACAAGCCTACCCTTAGCAAAAAGTAGTATACGTGAAGTTCATTATATTAAGTATGCTTGAGTATAAGTATAGCAAGTATACGAACCATCTTCTTGTAGTGTACTAGAAAGTATACTAATTTAATACTTCTTCTGACTAAATTGGAACATTTTTAAGATTATAAAAGTATACTTTAAGTATACTTTATGAGGTAATTTTAAGTTTACAAAAGTATACATTTATATACTTTTATACTTATCAGTATGAGTCAAGTATACTTCACTATAACTATTCTAAAGTATAAAGTATATAGTACATAAAGTATATAGTACATAGTAAATATAGTACAAAAAAAGTAAACTTCAAGTATACTGCCTCAGTTTTAGTATAAAATAAGTATACTTGTAGTACACTTGAATAAACTACTTTTTGCTAAGGGTGTAATAAGGCTAAATACAAAAGGTATGAACAGAAGGCTATTCCAAGGCAAAAATAAACCATTCATTCTGGTTTGAACAAAGCTTTAAGTCCGCGGCACGGTTAAACTCGCGCATTACGAACACAAAGCGTTCCGGGTTCGCTTCGACTGTTTTTGCCCTCTAGGCTTGCCATAGTTAGATGACGTGTACAGGCCCGGAGCAGAAACAGAACTGAGTCCCCTTCAAACGAACTCACAGTGTGAACATAAAAAGAACCGAGTCCCCTTCAAACGAACTCACACTGTCAACATAATAAGAGTTGAGTTCCCTTTCTGTACGTCCACTTTTTGGACCACTTCTAGAGGACTGAGTTCAGTTCCTTTAAAGAGGACTATATGTGCAAACACCCTTAAAGAAAGTATCAAAACAGTCTCCTGCTTTCATGTACACAAAGATATGCG
>JBBIGA010000038.1:14645334-14677868 GCA_037576975.1 Alestes dentex
CTTTAAAGAGGACTATATGTGAAAACACCCTTAAAGAAAGTATCAAAACAGTCTCCTGCTTTCATGTACACAAAGATATGCGTTAAGTTTGGTTGCTGCGGACTTGCACTAGCATTAGCAGCTCTGTGTACTGAGTACTGTGATGCATCTTCTTAATCAAATCGCTTGTGTTAAACGGTGTACTTTCCTTTCCGCCCCTCGACACCATAGCAGTAAAGATCTTGCAGTCTGCCTTACTCCTGTCGTCGTCTTTTATCTTAAAATATTTCCAAATCGCTGACATTGCTTACTCCTGACGTCTGACGTTTCCAGCTCATTGTCTCCCCCTACATATTGAAGTCAGGCAGGACAACAAATCACAGTGTAATCAGTTGATGTAGTGAAATTGGACATTGTTTAGTGGTATCGGTGCATGGTATCGGCAGTTCACGTACGAATACGAGTATTTGAACGAAGTATCAGCCCGATACCCGATACTGGTATCGGTATCGGTGCAACCCTATTTCAGATGTTCATTATTTATTTTAAAAGTAAAGATAGGTTTTAGGGTGGCAAAGGAGTTGCTCCTGCAATCGAAAGGCCGTGGGTTTGAATGCCAGTACTGCCGGTGGCACCACTGAGGTAACCTTGAGCAAGGTACCGTCCCCATCCACTGTTCCCAGACACCATCATCGGCAGCCCACTGCTTCACTCAGGTGAATGGGTTGAATGCAAAGGACTCAAGTAATTTCCTTGAGGGATGGGATCAATGTAGTACATAACATTTAAAAAATTAACAATGTTATATCCGAGAAATATTTGAATATTCATTCAATTTATTTGTATCTTGATGCCCCAGACTGTGGCTTGCTTAGAACTTTAAGTGTGTGTCAGCACGCATAATGATTGACAGTGATGTCTCCCCCGCAACAAAAATAATGAGGTGTCAGTGGTGGTGATGAGTGGCAACCCCAGCTGCTAAAGATGGCCCACGCAGCAGGCAGGATCGATGAGGTTCAGCCCTACATGTTTGCACCACCTGACTCTGATTTTGAAACGAGAGCTAAGCAGACCACCATGCTCTACTTGACTGGTGGGAAAAAGGTGCAACATGAAGAACAAGTTGTATAATAGTAATGTTACATTTCGCAATTCTTGTTTGGATCATGTAACATCATTAAGCGTCAGTGACCTGGCTAACTGCTGGACCGTACTTCTGAAGATGAGGTCACACAAGCTGCTGATATGAGTTACTACTGTCATACAAGACCACCGTATGCAAACTGTGAGTGAAGTTGGCGTCTGGGGTCCAACCCACCCTAACTAAACCCAGAGAAAAAACACGTTGAAGAACCTTCTAGTATCGCCTTTCTATCCGAAGAGCAACAATTGAGAGTTTCCTCAAAGCCGCTTCCTGCAACCTCTGTAGCTGATATAAATATATCACTTACTCATGTATGCAAAATTTAGTCCCATCCTACTCTAACCTTTTTTTTTTTTAATCTGTCAACCAAAAATACATCATTCTTTTTCTGACAGTTCATTACAAATTCTTCAACAAAAACTGTAGACAACAGCTAGAAAATAATAATTTCTGAGAGGAACTATACATTGTCAGCCCATTCAGTCCACCTGTGAAACCACTCATGTGACTAAACGACATACTGTTCCTGGCTGTCATTAAGGGAATTAATCATCATATAGATTTCTAAAGACATCCATACAGAGTAGTTAAAGTATATTTCTTCTAATATTCCACAGGACTTCAGACCAAACAGCTTGTTAGAAGTTTCAGCCTGGACTGTTTTTTTTTTTAAATGAGGCACAAAACAGGGCAGCCAATCAGAACATAGCTCATTTACATATGACACTTTTAAAGGCACAATCACAAAAGAGCCTGTTGAACACTGAGGGATAAAAAGACAAACAACTGTCATGTAAAACTGAGTCATGTTCCACTTATGTATTATGAATAAATCATAGCACATAAATGGAAAAAACGACAAGGAAAAGAACATGGGCTATTTGTATTTGTTTCCTGACAAACAGCTCTACATATCATTTTGTAAAGTGACTTAATACTTTTGCACAGGACTGTAGTGTTTTTAAACATGGACTGCCTCTGCATTACCAGGACACAGGCAAAGCAAAGAGGAATAAAAAAAAGCTTCAAGGGTAATGACATCACCGGTTTGGCGGTGTGGGTGCTGGGTCGGCTCGATTGCTCCCAGACACAGAGCTGACCACAGACGGCCTGATTGGAAACAGCATGCCGTTGGTATGCAGAAAAAGGAGCAAATCAGTGCCGTTTAACAAAACTAGGAGAGGATACCCATTCACATATATAGGTCACCAGAGGGGAGACTTTATAACAGAACAGCGGGAGCGTAGAACCTGGTCCCCTGGGTCTTCTGACTGAAGACAATGACCTCATGCCTTTCCATGTAATGCACAGATATAATCATTTTTCAGTACAATGAGGAACTGATGGAGAGGGGGACGTTGTGGAGAAAGGTCTCCGAGCAACATGTGTTCTCAATGCACAAAGCAAGCGTCCACCTTGCTCTCAGCCTTGATTCCACAACTGTAGTGGTGTGCTGGAGTGAGCTATGTACTGTTCCTGGAATGTGGGATCATTTCTAGGATCGACTTTCAAAAGTGGTGCAGTCTCCAGATATCTTGGGGTGGAACAATGCCTTGAAAAATCATAGAAACAGGAGCTTTATATGAACTGTAATATTTTAGCATAATTCAGTCGGTGACTGTACACTATTACGTTAATGAGTAAAATGTTTACAAATGTATAAACTGTACGTGTTACATTACTTAATTACAGGAAAAGGTCATTACTTTGTTGTAATGTGTTAGATTACCTTTTATAGGAAAAAAGTAATTACATTACTGTAGTGCAATACACTTCCTTATAGGAAAAAGTCATTACAGTACTGTAACATGTTATAGGGAAAAAGTAATTATACTGTAATGTTACATTACCTCATTATAGGAAAAATCAGTTACACTATTGTAACATGTTGCATTACTTCATTATGGGAAAAAGTAATTATGCTGTTGTAATGTGATACATTACCTCATTACAGGACAAAATGATCACACCACTGGAACATGTTACATTACCTAGTTATAGGGAAAAGTCACTACAGTACTGTGACGTGTTGCATCACCTCATTACAGGAAAAGCAATTAGACTCATGTAAATTGTTGTATTATCTTATTGTAAGTAATTACAGTGCCTTAAATAATTATAGTTCTATGATATGTTTCATTGCCTTGTTACAGAAAAAAGTAATTACTCTATTGTGCTGCATTACATTACTCTGTTAGAGGGAAAGGTAATTACAGTGCTGTAACATGTTACATTACATGAAAAAGTCATTGGTATTCTGTAACGTGTTACTTTATCACATGTTACCGTCAGTGCTGGTCTGCCACAAATATTTCTGGGTCTGCAGACAAAGAATCGGAAGACAATCCGTCCTTAAGCGCTAAATCGCGGTTCTTGCCTTTTTTCTTATCTTGACTTTTTTTTAAGTTCATATTTCACTTGTAACTTTCCAGACTTTTTATAGTCAGTTGTCATGACCATAGCGCTGGGAAACAGGCAGTGTGATTTGCACTGCAGAGATTGCGTCAGAGCAGAAGATAATAGAGAATCCGCAGCTTTTTTTTTGCTTTATTTTTCTCTGAAGCAGGGGAAACACATCAACCCTTCTTACAGAACATATTTGGAATGTGCTTTTTTTTGTTTGCAAATACATGCTTTTCTAGGCCTGGGAATGAGTGCTATTTAATTCCACGCTCTTCCAAATTTTCCAGATCTGCGTAAGAATCCTTTAAAGTTTGCAGATGCTCGGAAGCATCCAAATCCACCCATCTGTTTTTTCAAAGAGTTCCAGCCCAAAAGGCCCAAGGTGGTACGTGTTTAAGAGGCGGATCATGGTGCTGACAGCGGTGTGAGCAGACTCCTGTTACGAGTGCATGGAGAGAAAGCAGAACTCCCCGCTGTTAAACTGAAATCCAGCTAACGTGGAAGCCTTTAGTTTCGGACGGAGAGAAGACAACTATCATCTTGACAACTGCAGAATTCCAACTGTACACAAACAAACACAGACAGACACGTAAGAGTGCTCTTTGCATGTTGCTATAGAAGAACCACTTTTGGATCTATAAAAATCTTTCAATGGATGGTTTCTTGGAAGACTATTTTTGTAAATGAGATATAAATACTAAGGACCATTAGCAAGTCTAAAGAATCTCCAGAAAAAGGTTTAAAAGGCTCTTCATACACACTTATATCTTTTTCAAACATAGCTTCTCAGGGATCCAAAAGTGGTTCTTCTGTGCTATCTCTCAAAGAACTACTTTTTTAGAGATACACTCCTAATTGTTTACCAGTACCAAAAATGTTTTTTTGGTTTGTAACAATAGTAGATCCAGTTTTGGTGCTATTCAGAACCACTTATTGCAAAAGGAACCATTTACAACAGGTTGTCTATCATAGAGAAGAAACAACCAAGCAAAGAACCGTTTATGCATTAAAATGTTTCTTTTTCATGGTTCCTTATAGATCCATTGCCTTTACTAAAGAACCCTTGAAGAACCATCTAGATATAATCTCCATGCAATTTCCATGACAACAGACACAAGTGTAATCTTATTACACTTAAAGGTTCCTAGAAGGTCCCTGGTTTTGGACAAAACTACAACTGATATCAAACATTTACATGTAGGTTCTTTAGACTTCATGTACTTCAAAGGTTCCTCATTCTCACACATATCATTAACAAAAACTTTCTACTGTAAGATTCTTACTGGAGGTAAGAAAAATGGTTATTCTGTGGTATCGCTCAAAAAAAAAATGCTTCTTGGCAACTTTAATAAAAGTGTTTCCTACGACATGAGCAATGTTCTCGAGCATTCAGTAAACATCTCTCTGTCTTAGTGGCATAGCAAGATTGTTCCAGGAATCAAGGCCATTCATCAGAGCTTTCCAGGGACAGGCTCTCCACAGTGGGCTACGTGAGAGCGGCTGCTGCTGACAGTGATGCTGCTACCTGGAGGAATACTGGAGGAAAGAATGCTCTGAAAGGAAGCCACAATAACTGTCTGACAGCCGACTGTCACCAGCGCCCCCCTCAGGGCGACCGCAGCCTGCGGATCTGCATCGTGAGAAACATTAGTGCCTCATTTTTCTCCACTTTCACCACCAGTTGGGTCGTACAAGGAAGTCCTCAAAGCAGAATGAAGTGCTTTTCATACTTTTCATCCTCCTTCTCTCAGACGTGGGCCAAAGACAGAGGCAGGGCACTGGAGCGAGGGCTGAAGGACAGAGCAGATGTCAATCACTGTTGATTTCCAAGGGAATTAAAAAAGAATCAAAATACGCCCTTGTTCACTTGAGGATCCATCAGGCATTAATTGGCTGTACTTTGCGTTTCTGAAGGAGGGAAAGGCTCCACCGTACAATAAACCTATACAAAAAAAAAAAGCCTTTCAGGATTGAAGTGGGAGACGATAAAAATTCCAGTAGCGTGCAAAGCAGGTTGGATGAGGAGGAAAAATGCACCTTTCCCTCCAGCCCACTGCGGAACTCACAAGTGCAACCAATTAGGGTAATTGAAAACAGAAGATGTGTCCAATTAATAGTGTCTTCGGAGAAGGCGGCAGCGGTGCATTGTGGTTAGAGGCAGGGGCGAGAGGAACATTGGCAATTACTTACGTCTCACATGCCAACGCAATTATCCGTCCACAGGAGGGGGTTCTCATAAATAAACAATGGGACAGGCAAAAAGCTGGCAGGTGGGGCAAGGAGTGTAGAGGGGGTATTAGGTGGAGAATTTGCCCACTGGGGGAAAAAGCCCTCGTGATGTGAGGCACTGGACCATACCTTTTGCATAATACCCCTTTTAGGCAAAAGCACCAAGTTGTCAAAGGCATCTGGACAGCGGACATTCTCTCCGATGGACCTGTCAGGGAGGTCTCGTGGCGAGCTTTATCTGAGTGTCGTCCTGCCTCGCATGTCAAATCACGCATGGGCACTCATCGTCCGCTTGTTGCTTGTAAGTCAAACACTTTTCAGGCCGTTTTCATCTCCCACCCCTTCCACGTCTCCCAACAGCAGCACACAGCAATTTGTATTGATCACTCTGACAGCCATTGTGCGGCTTCTTATTCAGCACGGTGGCTACGACTGAGCAGCACTTATTGCTATCAAAATATGGCAGGGAGATGTCTCATAAGTAGTTAGCACGGCTGGAGAAAAGTGATGGGGGTATGTTTTTGACACGCGTTTGTGTGCTGTGTTTTGGGGAGGGTAGCACACGGCAGCCGGAATTAGCATTTAAAGTACTTGCTCACCAGGCATTAGCTAACCTTGTGTGCTCAGTCAATATGCCCCCCGCTGCCCTTTAAAAACTCCCCATCTCTCCACCAAGACTTGCTACCAAATACTCCAAAAAGTTCACCCAAAAGCTTTCTCCTATGCTTTCAGCTCAGAAGCCAAACTTGTCTACGCCCTACAAACATTAGCAACAACTCAGTGAGCAGAGTGTTCTGCTAGTTCCTAGACATATTGTTTCTCATTTTAAATGAATCAGGTCATTTAAAGCAAACAGGACTTTCTGTGTGTAGCCTGTGAGAATTTTGTTTTGATTTCTTTTTTCTATTTTATATGATTGATGGCTTTGCAGTGTAAGAGGCTGAAGATGCAGATCTAGAGCTGACTTGTGAAGACTGGTGCACTTGTGGAGGAAAAAGCGAGGTTTTCATTGCAGCATCATCAGCGATTTTTGTCTGTCAAACAGATGTTTCTCCAAATTCACCCTGAAGATATTATTTTTTGTATAATTTCTGATTTTTGACTGCTCAGTTGGGTGATGGGTGTTTGTGGTTGTAATACAGTACTACTTTAAAGCATGTTGAGTTTTAACCAGGCGTGAAATTTTGGTCAAAACCCAAATCTTGCTTGAGAATTTTCTGTCTTAGCCAAGCTCAACAAAATTGTTTCCAAATCCAACCTCTGGGACCAAAAACTGGCCACATTTTGACCTAAAAAATTTTGTCTAACACTGACCCAAAACTGGCCAGTTACAGTGACAACAGTTAGGTCACGGATAAATCAAATACTAAACAACATAAAGTAATATGCTATCAGAAATTAATCAGGAGTCCAAAATGAAGTTTAAATCCCATTTAAACTCATTTATCAAACAGTGCTTTCAAACAATTTCCCAAACGTTTAAGTCTGGATAAACTTTCCATCCTCCACTGTTCTCATGCTGTGTGGTCTTGATAGCTTATAGTAAGATGTTCTTTCACCCGATTAGTCCTACAGCTCTGATTCGACACATAGGACATATAACAGAAGAGATTTTTTTGGCCTAACAAATGTAAACGTCCTTTTGGCTGCCCTCTTTGGTACTTAGGAGAAGTGATTCACCATTTCTCTCATTTGCTTCATTAGTGTGGACCTAATGGACATCAGATTAGAAACTGTTTTAACGTAATGAAAGAAACTAAAAGTAAAGTAAGGAGAAAGGCAAAGGGAGGGGAAAAGCAGGGAAAAATCTGTTAAAAGCAGGGATATAAGAGGGCTGTGAGAACATGAATGTGGATTTTTTTTAAAAACCTGGACGTGACACATACAATATATAGACAAAAGTATTGGGACACACCTATTTTCAGGTTTTAGGTTAGGCCCCTTACTTCCAGTGAGGGGCAATCTTAATGGTTCAGTATACCAAGACATTTTTGGCAACATCATGCTTCCAATTTTGTGGGCGCAGTTTGGGGAAGAACCTTTTCTATTCCAACCTGACTGTGTCCCAGTGCACAAAGCAAGGTCCATAAAGACATGGCTGGATGAATTCAGTGTGGAAGAACTTGCCTGGCCCACACAGAGTCCTGACCTCAACTCCATCCAACACCACTGGGATGAACTGGAACAGAGATTGTGAGCCAGGTCTTCTCGTCCAACATCAGAGCCTGACCTCATAAATGCTCTACAGAATGAATGGGCACAAATTCCCACAGAAACTTCAAAATCTTGTGGAAAGCCTTTCAAGAAGAGTGAAAGCTGTTGTAGCTGACTGTTTAAGAACAACCAGCACGAGCGGGCATGGTGGACGAGGCCTGGACATCACAAAAGCAAAAAAAATGTGGAGGATATCCACGGTTTCTGCAATAGTGCGGGGGCTTCAGTGAACAATTATTAGTTCAGATCTCAGAAAAAATCATTGAGAGACTGAAGCCGCAACTGCTGATCCGCAATTAAGCTGGGTTTTACTGTATTCCAACAACTGTTGAGCCCCTTACCTGTAGGGTCTTTTGTAAAATTTTCCTTTGTTTAAGTTGCTTGTACAAAAATGATCTTGTATAATTCGAAAGCAAAAAGCAAAATGTATTAGGCTGTGCCCCATTTTATTGTATGTCTAAATTGCTTACAGATTGACTTTCCATTTTCTTTACTGCCCGGCTCCCCTGTGGTACCCATTCCCGAAACTTGGTTTGGAGAATTTTATAGTGCTCTACACTTACACTGCCACTCCTCGTGGGTCGGCCCTGATACATTAGAGCCAGTCTGGGTAGAATATGGGAGCCGTTTACAGCTCTGGGCCAAAGTGATCGAGACAGGCAAACGCACCACTAGTTTTGGTTTCCAGTGTGCTACTACAGGCCTGAGTCTCTGCAGTCATGTAATTCTAGGAAATCACATAAATGCACAAGCTCGGCCCGAAACTGACAGACGAATGTTAGAATGTAGAGCTGTCAATCAAACTTACTGCAAGCTAGGATTCAGTTGTCAGTACAAAATCCACTAATACCTGGGAAACGACACAAGCCATTTCTCAGCCTCCATATCTGTATGCTCTGAGTGCACTCAGCCAGCAGTCGGACAGTGGCACAAAGTGAAGCTGAAGTGCGTTAGGAGAGGGGAATGAGACGAGGTATGAAGCATATCTGGCAATCACAGAGAGTAAATAAATAAATGTGCTTTAGAGGAGAGGACAGACGCACAGTTACTGGTCTACTACAAAGAAAAGAAAGGAAGGGATGTGTCCAGACAACCGTGAGCTCAAACTTGTGGATGCTGGGAAAAATGAGATTACTGCAAGTATGAAAAATGGCAACTTTTCTCATCTGGCAGTTTTCCTAAGTTGACATCAGCACTTGACATACAGACACATTTTTCTGGCCCCGTGGGGGGTTCACCTCATGGACCAGCGAACAGGTCAGCACTGGCAGAAAGAAATGCAAACCTCAGAACTCCGGAGGATCTAAATCTCAGGGGCACAGGCGGCTACATCATTCGACAGCTAGCTTCGCTAACTCTAAACATGCAGCAACTGCATTCTCAGATTTGTTTACAAGCTCCTAATCACTCTGGGCTCCACAAAGTAAATAAACAGAAACAGATACCAATCCATGTTTTTCCCATCATCACCCTGCAATGCACGCTTGTGGTTTCCCCCTTATGTATACATATTTCCGCAACGAGCTGCATTTAAAGCTTCACGATGTGACTGCATAATTGATGTGATGGACCCTGAAGCCCGGTTCTCGTCATCATGCAGCTGTATGAAATAAGGACCGCCGTTTTGGCCGTGTCCAGAACCAAAGCCCTGTGGCCTTTCAATCCTAAACTCTCCGTGGCAGATCCACCACATGAAAGGAACTAAGTACCCACTCGCTTTCTTCCCTTGGTTGTTTGCAGGAGTGAGCATAGATTTGCTCATTTTCAGCAAACAGAAATGAAAACTAGAAGGTCTTGATTTTAGCATGAACTAGGAGAATTCAAGGGGGAGGCAGAAGTCTCCTGTATCAGCAATTTTCAACTGGTCTTGCCTCTGGACATACATCTATTATAATACCACCCAAAAACAAGTTAACTTTCAAACCTGTTTTTAACTGTACCATTCAAAACACACTGCGGTTTGAGCCCTAGTCTTCGTGTTACTATTTAGACTACAGCCCAGTCCCATTTGACGCACTGGTGGTCCTGCATTTGCATGTGCTTGTAAGGCTAAGATGTTCCTGCTTCTATCAGAGTAGCGGCACTCTGAAGAGGACTTATATGGCTCAGGCCTGTTTTATGAACACAAAAATAAAATACATTTTGCTCACACTGAGAGATAAAAACATAATGTGGTTACATAATTCCACATAATTATAGAACCTTCTCATCTAAGTTCTGATTTTAAATTATGTATTGGTACCAAACTAGTGATGGAATACAATCGCATTAGCATTTAAGCTGTATTTATAACATCTGTTAACAATTTAACAGACATAAACACAGCATTTGTGACTTTGTATGTTGCAATTGTACAGTGACTCATTCAGTCAAGGCTGAACCTCATACCTGTTTCTGAAAATTACAGAAGAAGCTGTTTAACCCATTAGCTGTGATGACTCTAATGAGGGCAGAATATAGTCAACATTGCAGAGGATCTGGTATTGGCACTAGTTGAAGAGAGCTAAATCCATATCTAATAGAAAAAAATCACAGTACTATGTTGTTATACAGTATCTGTACACTGTATTTGTTCAGCACTTTCATTTTATTTACACTAGTCCTAGACTTGTGTTCATAAGAAGTCCAGGTCCATTTCTCATTTTGTTGGTCAGTGGGTCATTCATGAGTGCCCTCTATGTTCCCTTAGAGGATCGCATCGATGTGGACTCAGTAGCAGCCTCTTACCCTACATTCTCTAACCCAGAAACAGGCAAGGACCAATCAGAGTAGAAAGATTTCTTTACAGCTGATATGAGGAGGTGACAGCAAAACTGTCCAGCTTGATGCATCTCACTAATCAGGCAAATTTTGTCTTAAAACTACACTGTGTTTGTAATGATGATCAGTCATGAATATTAACAGAGCAGTCGTGAATATTAACAGAATTTCTCTGGGTGTAAACATGTATAGAGTCTGTCCCAAACAAATGCTTTCAAACCTAGCACCCTATGGCCTTGTCTGAGCATCGTTGACATCAACAAAGTGCAGATTTATGGAGGATTGCATGGCTTAGGCCAATGTTTCTCAACCTTTTCAACATTAAGGCCAACCTGTCTATCACAGCATGTTGCCAAGGCCCACTTGGCCATATTAGATGATATTAAATAACCAATTGCGAGACAGACCAATGGCCTGTCTCGATTTTAGATTTGCGGCCCAACAAAAGCCTTCGCGGCCCATCAGTGGCCCAGTGGTTGAGAAACCCGGCCTTAGGCCACATGCCTTTCAAAATAAAAGTGCACCATCAAATCCTCCATTATTAAACCTAATCTCCCTCTGACACATCTGTAGCATACAGTCAGTGGCCACGGACACATGTCCTCATACTTAAAAAAAGAACAGAAAACATGTTGATTCATAAGATGCAACAGATGTCAGCAGACACATTCGCTGTTGCACCTGTCCATTGGCTGCTATTGTAAGTATATTTCCAAAGGATTTTAAAATGCAGAATATTCCTTTAGCCCTTAGAAATCAGAGTGTATTAGCGAAATCTGATTTCAAATGAAAACGGTGCAAACAGTCTAAAAGTGTTTGCTCCCCTACGTGCTCACCTTTTGCTGGTTTTCCCCACCCACTTGTTGGCAGAAACTATCCTGAAAATTCTCCCTGGTCCAAAGGCCTTGTGTTTTTTCTTTGTTTCTAAGGCCTAAAATAAAAGACATTTTGGCGTTTTTGTTCTTTATGGGCATTTGCATGCAACGCCATTTTTAAATCCCAGTGGTTATTATTACTATAGAACTCCAAACAAAACAGATCCGTGCCGCTTCTGTTCAAAGGGTTAAAAACAAGTTATGGTTTGATGGGGTTAAAAAGTTAAGGTTTGATGGAGCTTTTTGAAGAGAGAAAAAAAAAACACCCTCACAATCCACTCTCTTACAATTAATATCCGCTGTCCCACGACCACTAGCATAAGTAAAAAAAAATCCCAAGGAGAGATAGAAAAAAGACAACACTGAAGCCCTGTACAGACACTTCAACCATCCACTTCACACATACAAGGAACACTACATGTGTGAGGTAATTAATGGGCTTGCTGGATACCTAATTAGGTGACAAATGTCCTGAAGACATGGGCCGTGATGAGATTCTGAGCGATCTGTTCACAGAAGCTAATGTAACAGTGAGGCTCATCAGTGCCTCCCTGGCTACGCTCCGGATTCTCTCGTGATGCGGCACTAAATGAACTTCACAGCAACCGAATCAGCTCCACTTTCTCTCAGCATGATAATTCCAGCATCTCCGGGACATCCCACACATTGCTGGCAATCTGCTGGGTAAATTAGGGCCAGCACAAATAGATACATAAATTATAAGCCCGGAGCTATGGCCCACACAGGCTAGGAAGAGAGATTCGCTCCCTGCTTCTGTCTGTCTCTCCCTCCCTTCTTCCAACAGAGTGGAAGCAGCTGAAGCATGGCACCCGCTCGGTTTAGACAAGCCAATCTTCCTTAAGGATGTCAAGAGCAGCACAAGCCACGCCTCACTCTCTCCTTCCACTGACAAGTCAAGTCAAGTCAAGTTTATTTCTATAGCTCATTATCATACACAGGTCATTCAATGTGCTTAACAGGAATAGAATAAAAATATTAATAAATCGGGAACTATAAACATAGTAAAATCATAATAATGATAATAATTTACAAACAGCTTGTGCAGGAGAGGAAAGAGTGAGACTGATGGATTACACTGATGGATGAAGTCTAGAGGAGTCTCTAAAGACTAGTGAACAAGTACTTAGGCCAAGATTCAGTTGTCACCCTCCAGCATAATGTGTTCAAAAAAGCGCAGATTCTGCTTTGGTGAAGAGTGTTTTACGATCACCTCAGCTGACTGTGGTTTTACCGTCTCTCACTGAAATCATCCAGCTGGGAGTGCCCCACTAAGGCTCTCTTGGAGTTCATTAAGCAACAAATCAATACTTTTAAAGTGCTAAAATATAACAGACATGAGAACAGAGATGTATGCCTACCCCAAGTAATCTGAATGACCTTAATATGTAGGTATTCAATTATGCAATTTTTGGGGAAAATAGTCTAAATAAACACATTTAACAGTTATTGTTAATATATACATGGACAAGAACAGCAAGTGGTTTACTGCACTTAGGTGCTTCAGCACCTGCCCATTAGCTCCTATGGTAACTATGTTTCAGGCATATTTTCAATGTCCACTATTTTCATTCTCTTTCTGCATGGAAAGGATCAAAACAATTGCCCAAGGACTGCATATTCTACAGACAAGGTAGACAAAAGCTGGAGTATTCCTTTAACACACCTACTTAAAGGGTGTGTTACTACAGGGCAGTTACAAGCATTACTAACAATACATTTATGGGGTTAACTGATAAACTGTGTGTCTTAGAGCAAGAAAAACATCAAAAGATGAAGGGCAGAGGTACTTCAGGACCAAGTTTGGAAACCACTGATCTAGATAAAGTACCTGCAAACACCTCTGCCTCTACTGAGGGCCAAATATCTTTGTAGTGCATGAGCGAGTGAAGGATGAAGGTCTGGCGCACCTGTAAAGTATCTTAGCAGGATGACCTCTCATTCACACAGAGTGGCGGGGCTTTGATGACCCACCCCCACCTCCAATCCCCCGTGGATGCGTCGGACTCGGCTCAAAGCGTGGAGGTTAGTCAGCCCTGGGGGAAGAGTGACAGAAAAGTGAAGGAAAACGCCAATAGTCTGTCAGCAGGAGCCGCAGAGTGTCGATACCTCCTGAGTGCAGAGAGACAGTGTGGAGGACACAGCAAATATCGACACCGTCCCTCTGCTTCAATGCGGGACCATACAGAGAGGCAGCGGGGTGCGGCTGCCTTGATAAACACCCCGTCTGTATACAAATCAATCACAGAACAGGGCCCAAACAGGAACCGGTGAAGCGCAAGCAACAAGCTACGTGAAAATACAGTGACGTCTGTATTGCTTTCCTCGGAGAGGGTATAATAAAGCGACTCCAGCGGCTTACATGAATAAGTCAGTGACTTCAACCACAATCTCCTCCGTGGATCTTGTCCCAGCTCTGGGAATGCCGCTGACGGCTTTTCGGCAGGAACGCTGGGGTGAGCCTGTGCCTGATTTGAACCAGAATCAGAAAACTGTTTCTGGTTCAGTTGTTTGAATGCAAGCAAGGAGGGAGGGACAGCTGTAACCCTGGTGCTCGGGCTGCACAGAATTGTCTCAGCCTGGTGCCTCTGCCTCACACTGAGGAACACAAAAATGTGCACTTAAATGGCCTTTTTTTTGGTGTTCGCTGCTTTGTGCCAGCCCACTGCTGCACCTGCATCCAGCTGCGTAGACTGTGTGTGTACCAAGTGTGCAAAATAAAAGAGAAGAAATTACCATTTGATTTGATACCTTATTAGGCAAAATTGCTGCGTGAACCTACAACTGGCAACCTGCCAGAGTAAAACTAAGCAGAATTAGGCTAAATTTACCAACGCCAAAACTCCTTAACTGAATAAATGATTCGAATAAGTCCACTTAAGCCACACTGATGGACAAACGTAACAGCTTTGTAAAAGAAAAACACTATGTTGGTGGGTTCAGGAGATCTCACAGAAAAAATAGCCAGTGACATTCAGAGGAAGATGTCAGAACGGAAACACTCGTCAGTCTTGTGAGTGTTTTTGTCTATCAAAAGTCACAATAGCACCTCCATTCACTGTTCCCACCTCAGACTCGAACCACAGGGAGTCAAAACGACTTCTAAGGTCTACATAGTAACTACATACTGACACAGTGAATTATATTTGTTTTGTTTGTTTCAATATAAAGCAAATAGGAAAAATCATTACACAAAGGTACAGCCAAAGACTGGGAGCCAGAGGTGAAGTGACCCCATAAATGTTTCTCTCAGTACATATTAAGTGTATTGTTATGGCCGGCCATAAACTGGGGAGAGAATTGTGCTGCTAACCCTTCAGAAACACTGTTACTAGCCTGAGATACATTTAAGAAAACAAATAGCGCTACAACCACAGTACAGTTTAGGTACAGCACAGTTCCTGTACACCAGTGGGAAAGTGCCTTTAGAGCCCCACTTGTCAGTAGGCATGATGGGGAATGGTGGCTAGAGTCCAGATCAGGATGGGTTTTGTAGTGTAGTGAAACACAGAACAGGTGCTGATAATCAAGTTAGTGGGGGAAAACCAAAATGAAAGTAGGAGCAGGGGGAGGGGGAGCGGAGCGCTGACCTCAGTATTCCAGAGACCGGGATGGCCGGGTTCGTGGCAGCATCTCATTTAATAAACACAATGATATTAAAGTGCACAAAATGGCACCCACGTTTCTATGGCTGAGGATGATGAGAAGATTGATATAAAGCTAATGAATCCTACACCACTGCAGAAATAAATTCTTTTACTAGAAAACCGACAAAGAAAAGCGTCCTCTTCATCTTGTGAACACAAATGCGGTCTGTAGGCCTAGTTTAGGATCCATTCTGTTGTTGTTGATGTAAACATGAGTCCTGGTGTTTGAGTGGAGAATAGCGGGAGCTAAATGAAATTAGCTGAATTCGTTTCAGTGAGGTAGAGTGAACTGCATGTCGGAAACAGAGAGACAGAGAGAGAAAGATGTTCCGCCCACAGCCGCCAAACTGATAATTAGCTTCTTAGCGCCATCTCCTCGGGGTCGCTCCTCTCAGGCAGGCGCCGCTCGCTGAGCCTCCCCGAGCTGATGTCTAATTAGAGCCGCGTCGTGGCGGTGTCGGTGGTCCTCCCCAGTGGCTGCCAGTGGACACAGATGGGGCTTGATACCCTTAATCGATGGCGGGAAAGACAACAGCGTGAGCGCGTGGACACGGCAACCCAGTGGTGGCGGCAGAGCCAGAACATCGGAGGAACGTGGAGGGGGTGGGCGGAGCTTCGGAGGGGAGCGATAACCTATTAAGAGACACGACAGGAAATCGAACGAGATGAGAGGAGAGATGATGGCTTGAACTGTGACCAGGAGAGCATGAAGGAAAAGTGAAGGCCTGAAGCTCTATCACTTTCCCTCTCTCTCATTTACTCTCTCTCTCTCCCTCTCTTTCTTGCTCTCTCTTTCTTTCTCTCTTGCTCTCTCTTTTTCTTGCTCTCTCTCCCTCTCTCTTTCTTGCTCTCCCTCTCTCTCTCTCTCTCTCTCTTTAGCATCAGGCCTTAACAGTCAATAGTAACATGGTTGAATTGCTACAGGTTTATAATGAAAAAGACAATATAATAAAACATTCAGACAGCATTACAGTCACCGTTGAAACTAAAAACTGCATTAATCTACATCACATGATCTACAACCCTGTGGGAGCCAGCTGTTGGTCTGTAGGTGATGTTACTCATGGGTGTAAACGGCTGTGGTTGCAGCCAATGCACTTAGAATCACAGCCCAGTATTCAAGGATCCCAGCAAGGACTGTTTGTCAGTCACATTGTGACCTAAACCATATCAAGTCGGCTCCACCTTATTGAAGACCTGAATGCAGTTTGAGTGTGTGAAGGTTTTTTTTTACAGAAACGCAGGTGACTACATTTCATTATACAATTCTAGTCTTTGTTAGCTTTGTTCATTTTGTACAGCTACATAAACAGTATCAATACAAAACATTTTCAAACAGCAAACATGGCTTAACTGACCTGGAATAAGTGGAAAATGTAAATTTGATTTTGTGCGAAGCATTCCTTCACGGTCTCCCTTTTTCATAGCAGTTACATCATGTTTAAATATTAGACAATTTTGTTAATATTACGCATTAAAATTGTAATTTTATCAGAAATACCAGCACTTTGAGTTTGGCACTTTGACTCTCTATCTCTCTCTTAAATTTATATATATATCCTTCTGTCTCCCCACTCTCCTTCTTTTTCTCTCTCACTTTCTTACTTTCTCTATGTATTTCTCTTTCCCTTTGTCTCCCTTTCCCTCCTTTTCTCTGTCTATCTCTCCCTCTGTCTCCTTTTATTCCTTCTCTCTCTGCGTCTCCCTTTCTCTCTCTCTCTCCCTCGCTCTGTCTCCCTTTCTCTCCTGCTCTCTCTCTTTCTCCCTTTCTCTCCTTCTCTTGCTCTGTCTCACTTTCTCTCCTACTTTCTCTCTCTCCCTGTCTCCCTTTCTCTTCTCTCTCTCTGCAAGTCTCAGTGCAGTAAGGGGTGGACGCTGAGTGGAGGGACTTTAAACGGTAACAGGAGATAAGGGAGAAATGTCTACATTAGGAAAGCCTGTGCATCAGAGTGGCTCACGAGAGCGCAGGGAGGGACGAGTGAGCACATGAAAGACTGCTGCTCACCAGGTGTGACCAACAGGCGCAGGCGCCTGACTGATGCTGAGCACCGGCGAGTGCGTGTGCGGAATGAGGATCAAGACGACGTCGAGATGAGCAAGAGAGTGACTCCCTGTGTTAAGACAGAGCACTCACAGCAGGAGTGAGGGAGAGGGAGACAGAGAGAGCGAGCGAGCGAGCGAGAGAGAGAGAGAGAGAGAATCTGACCCCAGCAGAGGAATACTGGAATTAAAGCCATAGTTTAGTGGAAAATCACAATGAGTAAGATTTCAGTGAACACGTTTCGTGTCCGCCATTTGTTTCTTTGGTTTTTCACTGGAACTAGCAAGCTAATATAGCTGAGAAATACTGAAAGCTCTTATTCCAGGACTTCAGTATTATACAAACTGCCTGCATCACACACTTATCATACACATCCCTCAGACTGCACATACTGAGTTTTAATGAATCCCTATGGGACATACTGTTATCAATAAAATGGATAAAACAATACTGAACAGCAGTTTAACAACCAGATAGTCTGATCGACTGTATTAGGTGTAAGGGGAAAATTTTGTAAATGTGTTTTTTTTTTCTTCTTTTTTGTCAAGCTGTTACTTTAATCTCCTCCTTTTGGTGTTTTCTTAGAAAGTCACCAAAGCAAACCGTTGTAGATAACCCATTCATATGTGTCAGCTGATAAGAAAAATGCCAAGGAAATTGTTCTGATTGGTCTAAAGTGATGACATTTTGTTAAGTTACACCTTGGATGAACATCCAACTATGCCCTTTTGATTTTTTATTGCATTTTACAAAATCAGTGTTGGATTTTAAATTGTTTAGTTAAAACTCCCATGTGACTAAATAACATGGACAAGCACAAATACACATTTCAAACATGGACATGAACTGATTAACACAAATATGCAAATCTGAGGAAAAAATGATTATATAAACGAGTCTAAGTACTGAAAAAGCCCTGGTTGTTTCTGCTTGTTGAGGGTTAAATGAGAATCGGACGATTAGGCCTCAGCGAGCAAAACTCATATTGTTTTTGACGTGGCTGCCCTGCGTCCAGCTATTTCAACAGACTTTCCTGTGTTTTTCCACTCCAGAGTCATGAATTTGATACTAAGAACTGATCTAGACTTTCAAGTTAACTTCTAACCGTTAACAAACCCTCTGTTTCTGAACCGCCTCTATTTCGGCTTTTATTTCAGCCACAAGTTTTGTTCCTTCCCGGCCGTCCCCGCAGAATCAACAGGACCCACCCCCGTCCTTCCTGGTATTAGAGACTAATCTCAGAGACGGTGTTTTTACGTGATCATTATCACAGCTTCCTTCGTTTTGATTGTCCGGAGGCTCTGTTTCTGTCTCATTTCCACTGAGTTTATTTGACTTTGTCTTTCAGCACACCGCCGAGTGAAACAGAGCCAGTGAAGCCTCCCATGTGGAACTGACCGCAGGAGCGGGACTGAAGCTCATGTGGCAGTGGCTTTTTGTCAAAGGCTCCAAGAGCACCTCCAGACTTCAGAGGAACTTGAGATGAGTTCCACAGTTCAGTAATAACTCAGTCTCTCTCATCTCATTCACATTCACGGACATCTTCCATCTGGAAAGCAAGCCGACATCAGAATGTGACTAAAATGAGACATATAGGCTTTAAATAGCTTATGATCTTCTACTTCAAGTGCAGTACTAAAGGATATACAGTGGCCCATTGCATTTTTGTGCTGAATTATTCAATTATGAAATGCTCCTGTACTCAGAGGCGGGAGGTTTGAAAGTAGCCAGTCCGAGAGTGTTATTCATTTCTTCTTGCTGCTGATTGGCTGCTGCCCCGTGACGCATCTCTGGTAGATACAGTCCAGAATTCCCGTATCAGACCAATTTCCTGCGTGGAGCGGTGCAAGTGTTCTCGTGTTTTTCGTTTTGTTCTTCTTAAAGCCTTGTATTTTTATTACTGTAAATTACATTCCTTTAGTACTGTATTTACCTGCTTATACCAAAGAAAACAACAGCGCATACCAAAGAAATCACATGCGCATGAAGTACAGTGCAGCCTGTGCAGGGGTAACATCGGTATTTTACATTCTAGCACTGGGTGAGACAGCTCTTCAGTGTAAACTGTACAGTACGGATACAGGTTTACCTATACATTTTCTTTCAGGGTAATGTATTAAGCTCTTTTTAAAATGAACTTAAAGTGTTTTGGGAGCATATTTGGTGGCATATTTAGGGTTTATGCTATAAAAATAGGCATCTTTAGGCATTTTTTACCACATCACAAATTGACGTTTTTTCACTATTAGCAGGTGCGTAAACCCCAGCGGATGTCGAGGGTTTTCTGTACTCCATTGCGGTCAGAACAACACCTTCTATCTCCAAAAAGTGTTTTTTGTAAGTCAGTTTCAATGGTTTCTATTGGTCGATCCATCATGGAATTTTTGCAGTTTTTGAGTTAACCCCAAAGAACACGGATCAGTGCTGGTAGCACAACAAATAGTGAACTGCCGTCATACAGCCAAACAAGTCTTTATATGGAAGTTCCCCCACTTTTTGTTGGTGCTCAGCATGTCAGACGTCATGCTGAGCTTTGTTTTGGAGCTCCTATGTCACGTAAAAGCAAAGTTATTGTAATTTAAAAAACGTAATAATAACAGCCACAGGGGCTGTAAAAATGACATCACATGCAAATGCCTATTAAGAACAAAAATGAACAAATTTATTTCATTTGAATTTTAGATTTGACTATATTTATTTTTATTTCATATAAAACAAACAGAAAAAACACAAGTTCTTTGAACCCGGGAGAACTTTAAAAAAAGTCTCCACCCACAAGTGGGTGGGGCAAACCTGCTCTGGGGGTCCAGAGAGCGGCCATGTGGCCATGGTGAGCATATAGGAAAGCAAACAGCAGTTTTAGACTTCGCTGAAATCTGATTTTACAAATAGTTTACAAAAAAAAAAACTACTGGGTCACAGCAGACAGAGAATCAAAGAATCAAATGCAAAACAGAGAAGTTAGTGAAGCAAATAACCTAAGCTCTCTAATAGGACTGTAGCACCTGGAAATGAACAATGAAATAATTGAATTTAGAGATTAGAGGAGAAAAATGGACTTTTGAGAGACTCTCTCTTTTGAAAGCTTTAAACAACTGGCTGAAAAGAAATACTTTATTAATCCCAAAGACAGCAGCGTTTTTTGAGCTCCTCACTGTGTGGTCTGCTTTAAAGGGGAACTCTGTCTGACCCCCTGTACCAAGAAACCCACCAAATCACAAGTCCCCCCCCCGAGGACTTCTCAACCCACTGAACACCACGGAAACCTCAGATGTAATTCTCCCAATGTGTCTGCACACACAAGGGCATTTTGGTGTACACAACAAACACATCACTGCTGTGTTCAAAAAAGGTAACTTTACAGGAGAAGGAACAAGTTATTTAACTTTGGCAGTTTTTTCATGTAATTCTGGATGACTTTTGTTGGTCTAGTCAATTTCTGTTAAAAAAAAAAAAAAAAAGGAATGTAGATATGAGGTCAATGTCATGCAATGTCATTATGTGCAGCGAATCTGGTAAAAATGATTATAAATTTAAATTACATTCTTGTCAGATTTTACCAGTTGGTGCCATCAGAACAAAACCTTGTATCCATAATGGTCACTTTTCAGGAGAAGCAAAAACATTCTTTACGATTTTTAGTACATTGAAATCATTTTTGGTGCTCCATTTATCGTGAAATCCCAACACAATGTAAGCAGCACCCGGTATTTTTTAGATTTTTTCCTGACAGTCATGAAATTTTCAGTTAACATTTTGAATAAACTAAATTATGGAACCCGAATTACATGTACAGCCTCTTTACATATTGTGTTTTTGAGAGCCTTGAATCTGGAGCTTTAGCATAGAAGGAAAGCAGCGAGAATAAAGGGGGCAGTAACTAGTAATATTCATTCGGATGTATGTTAAATGGATATTTGATGGAATTGTTCAGGAATAGTTTGAAGAACATGACAAAAAGTTCAGTGTGTTGACTTGGCCTTCAAATTTCCAAGAACTTGATTCAGTCAACAATCTGTGGGAAGTCCTGGACAAACTAGTTTGGTTAATGGAGGCCCCACCCCACAACTTTCAGGACTTGAAGGATCTGCTACTAATATTTTGGTGCAGATATCACAGTACATCTTCAGAGGTCTTGTGGAGTCCATGCTTTGACAGGTCAGAACTATTTCGGGGGCTCGAGGGGAACCTACACACTATTAGATCAGTCATTTTAATGTTATGGCTGTTCGTAGTAATAACCGCACCTCGTTGCGCAAATAATTGGTGTGTGTGAGCTGCCTGTGACAGACTGTGTAATTTGGATTGGGCGCATGAGCAATGCAGAGTCAGCACAGGAAACAACTTCCCAGCTATCTGTTGAGGCGTCTAATCATTCTAATGTGAAAGCAGTAGATAAAGATCTGAAGGAGAGTGCCAACCTCACCTTTAACTGGCCAGACTCAAATTTCATCCAGAAACAGCTGTGTAAGCGTTGAATTTAATTTATGAAGCTTCAGGAAAGCAGCTTTAGAGCTATTTTGTATAATGTTTACTGTGGTTGGCTGTTTCTTATTAATTTAAGTACTGAATGGCTTGTTAAGGTTTCTCTGTACCTTCCAATACAGGGGCTGGTTTGAATGGGTTTTAAAGAATAACATAAAAAGTAAATCATTGCAAGTGGTCACACATCTGTATGCTGAGTTTGATCATTTTACTGTTCTTCTTAGGTAACAACAAAATGCGGAGAAACACAAACACGAAATAAATAAATGAGTAGCAAAACACACAGCAGACTCATGCGCCCACCTCAAGACACCAAAGCTCAGGTCAGGTATAAAAAAAAAAAGATGCGTGTCACTGTTAGTTGTAATTGAATTAAAAGTTACCAGTCTGTGAATGCGGCTATGTGTGTCTTCACCCATGAATGGCTTGGTAAGAGCTAGTGTGTTCACAACCCTCTCAGTTGTCCAGCGGTAGAGCACTGGCCACTGAATTAGAAGATTGCCGGTAAAAAAAAAAAACGATGATATAGGCTATGAAAGTCAATTCGGGTAGCTTTATTGTCATTTCAGCCACATACACAGCACACAGTAAAAGGGAAGGCAGTATCAGTTCATGATGAAAAAAAAAAAAACATCATTATGCACATTTTTTTCAGGTTAGATACAATTCTGTTGTTTTTCTTCATCAAGATTCGGCCAGTGTGACTAAACCGTAGACAGCTTAAAAACAGAACTGACTCATATCATCCCTTTACGTGCCCATTTTCAGCCTCCCAAAACGGAACTTACGGCATGTCACAAAATCGCAATTAAAATATGAATCTGGCATCTTACAGTAGACATGAGACCCCAGGGGTGTTTCAGTAAGTCAGTTTGAATTTTTTTATGTTTTTAAAATTATTTTTTTGAACCGTATTAGACTAGTTACACCATTAATCACAAGGCCTTTGCTCGCCAGACAAGGATGAGGTTGAGATAAAAAATACAGTGTAGACCACTCAAACATCTCTGAGAACAAAAGTTTTAAGCCCATTTCTACACTCGGCGAGCAAAGGTGCCATGGGACTCGGCAAACAAGACCGAATGGACTATTTTTACCTGTTATGACATGGTGAACAGACCCCTAGACAAAAAGCGCTGGTTTGTCTCAGCATCCCCTCCGAAAGCAAATGACTTTTTCATGAGCCTAATAGGAAATTATGTGTTATTATGTTCTGCCACTTGACACCCGATTATGAAATGGCACAATACAAAGAACAGTGGGGGCGGCGGGGTGGAAGATGAAACGGGCGGTGGAGAGGCACAGCGATTCATTTGAAAAAGAATGCTGGCTTTAATTCATTACTCACAAGGAGCAATATTCACCTCATTAAACCAAAATGAAGAAAAAAGTCATTTTGCCTCCACTCCTGGCCTCATCACCGACATCAAATCCTCAGGGTAAGCTCGGTACCCCTCATTACTTTCTATGAAATGAACTCACAGTCATTCAGATTTCTGATCTCCTTTCCAGCTCTGGCCCCCCGGATGTACAGACCTTCAAAAGTTTGGAGACACCCTTTGAAAAGTTTGTTGATTTTGCACCATTACTAATATTTCACAGCACTCGGTTTCACATTCATCAAAGCTGGTACTGAAAAGCTTTTGGCCCAAAGCTACAAGTCCACAAACTTTTTCATGGTGCAGAGTAGGTCAGAGCAGGTCACATTTAAAGTGGAACTCCATCGACATTTAACACTTAGCATTTCTACATAATTAAAGATGTAATCAAAGTCCTTCAAAGTGTTTTGATGCGAAACGCTCCATTCAAGAGAAATGCCGCAATTGTTCACTGTGGTGGTGATAAGAAGGCGATAGGAAAGGTTTATTGCATCTGTTAAGCAAATTCCTTCAAGTTTTCTGATTCTGATTCCAGAAAGCTATTACATCAGATGGGTAAACAAATAGACTACCTGATGCCTGAGACATTACAAAACCGTAATGGGACACGTCTTAGGCCTAAAATGGATTATTTAAAAAACATGGTAGAGATACAGGGGCATTGTATGGAGAAAAAAGGAAAAATAATGGTGGGGAGATCACTGGGGAATCAAATTTATCAGAATCAATTTTAGACATAAAGCTCAGATGTAGTAGTACAAAATGTAGTAAAATAGCAATATTAGTGTTATAGACATTCTGACCACCAGGTCCCTGTCACCACGATTGTAAAGAACCTGGTAATTCCTTGACAGTGCATCGTTTCACATCAGATCACTGTTTGCATCTCAACTACCGAATAATGGAGAAATTTTGAAAAATTGTTATTGTCCCTTAGGAGGTGTCTGGGAAAATATAGTACAACATCTACACCAAGGTTAAGACGTATTAAGGGGTGTAAGACATGGAAATGTTGTATGTAACACATCAGAGGTCTGTTTGAGCCACACAGTGTGAGCACTCTGGACCTAAGAGAGACAGGTTGTGTGTTTTCTGCCACCTCCAAAGGAAATATTAGAGCAAGTAAAAATGACACATTTATTAAACTCAGAAAATGGAGTGATCCTTAATGGAGAAAAAATCCATTTATTTTTTTCGTGTCATGTTTTTGGGATTGCTTTGGCCCAGTGCGATGCAGATAAATGAGAGACAGTCAAAGGAATCTGCAGCACGTGGATCTTCTCATAACAGCTTTTTCAAAGGCCGCTATTATTTATGGGCATATAAACAGAATTTGTTCATGGGAGTGGACATAAAAAAAACTCTCTGAATTTGTTTTTAATTAAGTTTTTATTTTTCCAGCAGTTTCATTTTCATCTACTTAAGAAGGGTGTTTTGAGAAATTTCAAGATTATTTTTCTTATTATTTTGCTCGTCCTAAAGGACGCCGTGGTGTCTCTTTGTGTGCTGAAGCAATGATTTGTTGAAAAGGATCATTCTAGGTGATTTTAGCTCAAAATCTGTCTTGTCTTGCCAGGAGGCTAAAACTTGACACGGGTGGACCTTTCATGAAGTTAATGACCCCAAAACCACACATCAAAATCACAAGAAATGCTTCCAGGAACACAAAGTTTTGCAGCAGGCATCTCAGTCTCCAGATTCAAACCCAGCTGAAAACCTGTGGTGTGTACTGAAGCAAAAGCAACGACCCAAGAATTTCAAGGAACTGGAAACACTCTGCGTAGAGCGCCGGTCCAGGATCCCTCAGCAAGTGTTCTTCATGGAGGATGGGGCAAAATATTGGAAAAATAACTTTACAAAATTTTTAAACCATATATTTAAATAAAATGAACTTTTTGCCCCCAAATAAAGTCATTTATTTCTATATTTACTATATAATTTAATTTACACATAAATATGTGTTTATATGTAAATATTAGGTCCTGTTTGTGAATTCCAGTTGCCAAATATGGCTTTAAGATTGTTACTGCTTCCCGTGTGAGCTACTGAACACATATGTAGTGTACATGAACAGTTCAGATGCTACATGAGCACTAAATATAGTAAAAGTTTAATATTTTGATCCAAATATCCCTTTGAGCAACAACAACCAAAAAAACAGCCCTAAAAATTACGATTAGAAATTATTCTGGAGCCTGAAGCACTACTGTTCCATGCGCCTTGGCTGGGCTCCTGAAAGAGAGGGACCCCTTCATGAATCGGCTCAAAACAGATTAAATGCAAAGTGTCAAAGGGGTTGAAAGGTTAGTCGGGTGAACAAACAATGAGTTCAGCTCTCTTTCACTGGGGTCACACGAACAGAGTCGGCGCAGGCCGGGGCGGACTGCCGAGGAGAAAGGAAAGGTCACGAGCAGCAGCCCCCAACTTCACCCTGCCCCAAACACACACGGCCTACAGTCTCACCTCCACTCCTGAGGAGGGTGTATGTTCCCAAACAGAGCCCCAGAGCTTTTGTCCCGGCGAGACGCGCATAAAAAAAAAGAGGGAGTCAATGGAGGGACCCAAGAAAAGGAGAAATCTTTAATCACCTTTTTGAAAAGGCCTATTGGCTGGGAGTCTGCATGCTCCTCTGAACTGTCCGTCAGCCTTACGGGGGGAAGTTTCGGGAGCCATCTCTCCATGACAGGCGGGACGGAAGGGCCAGATGGAGGGGTGGGAAAAAAGCAGAGGAGAAGAGGAGGGAAAGGCTACTGAGGGATTAGGGGGAAAAAATGAGAGTGAAGAAATAAAAAAAAAACAAAAAAAACAAAAATGACTCGGGTGGAATGCTCGCCGCTTGGCTGGTGTGTGTGACCGACGCTTTCCCACAATCCAGCTTTGTTCGCTGGTGTGTCACGGCGCAAATGCGAAGTTACGGGCCGCTGAGGAGAGGAGAGGAGAGGAGAGGGACGAGGAGAGAGAGGATGGAGGGCGGATGAGGGACGGATATAAGGAACTGGAAGAGCAGCTAGCTTCTGTTCTCGAAAAAGCTCCCATCTCTCCATCTCATTTCCATAAGATTTACTCTGGCAAAAACGCCTCAGTTCCTTTTTATTATCCTCTCGGCCCCCCCTCCTCTTATTTAACTCTAAAGCACAGGAGCAGGAACTCTTTGATCCAGTCGACCTTCCTAGTGATAAAGCTGCTCATATCTGGCCTCAAACACTGATGTGGACGGTGTGCGGGGTGTAGTGCCTGCAGTTAACTTCAATCAGCTTTCAGATGCTCAGAAACGCCAAAAACTGTCCACAATCTCATCTACTCTCATGTACACAGCAACAAAAGAGCATTTCTTAAAGAACATTTCATTGGGTAGTTCTATAGGAAACTCTACTCCTAATGAAGTATGGAAGTGTGAAGAAACTTTTTCAAGTTTCAAGAATCTGTGCAAAATAATTCTATACTGGAGAGCTGTAGTAATACTCAGGCAATATTTCTCCTTTAAAACACTACGAAACACAATGTCCTTAAAATGTGCTTAACCCTACCTTCATTTACCCCTGAAAATACATCAACCCCCGTAATCTGAATTAAGTGGCCATTAATTTGTGAAGCGATCCCTTAATTTGACCTTAAAAGTAGATTTAAGGCACGAGTGTGAAACCCCTTAATCTTAAACATATGGAATTTATTCAGGAGGTTCTATTATTTAAGGGGCAACTTTTAAAAAGTAAGAGGAAAATTCAGTAGTTTTGCCCCTTAATCAGCCTTAATCTGTGCACTTTTCCCCTTAATTTTCCTTAATTTCCAGGAAATTAAGGTCAAAATTTAAGGTAATTATAAGGGGTAAAATTCAGGGGTTTGGTTTCGTAGTGAAAAGTGCAAGGCTTTAAAAAAAAAAAAGGCTGTTTTTAATTAGAGTAGCTCACTCAAGAAGACCATCTTAAAGAACGCCATCATGCTCAAGCTCCTCAAACACTCAACTACCCCTACAGGAAGAAGTACACACAGTGAGTATGTGTGTGCAGTTTAAGCAATAGAACCTGACATGGAGGGAGTCGTCATGAACTGTATGTGATTTGGTCCCAGGTCCAGTGATATTATTCATGCTAACACATATCTGAAGACTTATAATGCTAGTTCTGCAAGAAAGTAAATCCATGTCAAATTAAATTAATTAATTCTTCACCTGAGCCACTTTTCCTTAACCAGGGTCACGGGGGTGCAAGAGTCTATCAGAGCGGTCACAGGGCGCGAGGTGGAGAAACACCCTGGGGAGGTCACCAGTCCACTGCAGTGCAAACACACACATTGCAGATAAACACACTCACACCTAGGAGTAATTTAGTATCAATTTCATTTGTGCACGCTTTTGGAAGAAGCGTAAAATGTTACATTTAAATCAAATTTTAATATCAACGGCTCCCTGCACCAAACAAGTAGCTTTTAGCATTATGGCGGCGCCCCTCGCTGGTGCAGCCCCCTGCTTCACTTGGTGAATGGGTTAAATGCAGAGAAAGAATTTCACATTGTTCACACTGTGTGCTGTGCTGTGCTGTGTTCATGCATGATTATAAGGGTTAATAAATTAAATAAATTAATTAAATTATGAATGGAGCCATGAAACGTCACAAGGTCGGCTCAGCTTTTTCCATGTTTCCCAAATTAGCCTGAATGTGGTTTCGTTCCAGTTTTATAGCCCACAGTTTGCTGAATTATATTCTTCGTTTTATCTACATTTGCTTAGAAGGTCACTTAGAGGTTCAGAATTAGATGCAGGCTTCCGATCACACTCTTCTTCAGAATCTGACCGGATGGGCTGCAAGTCAAATGAGATCTTATAAAAGTTGTATGTATTCATTCTGTATTTTCCATGAGCTAAAGAACTAAATTAGTGAAGGTGCAGCGTAAAGCGAGTCATTGATGAGCAACCGGTGGTCAACAGAAAGATACAGTTTTTGTGGAAAAAAAGTGCTGTACTTCAGCACCGGTTTGGGAACCACTGTTTTAGAACCATACATCTGTGTCAAGAACCATTTAGGAACCAACAGTTCCCTTGAGGCTCCAGTGTCTGTGTATCTAACAGAAACTGATCTACAAGCTGTCATGATTTCATAAGACTTTTCATTTTACTGATGAAATCAAATTAATGTGACATATGATTGGTTGTATTTTTAAATGTTTTTCACAAATAAGAAAAAAAAAAAAAACGATGTGTGGGCCCGCTCATGACCCCGCAGTACGCGTTTAGCTAAAAGTACTATCATTTATCCTCTTTAGTTTAAAATAAATCTGTCCAATCCACACAGGACCTGGCAAATGTTCACTGGGCTTAAATCTACGCTCGGCTGCTACATAAAGAGACCAGGTATCAGCAGCTGTAATTCAAACCTGAACCACAGATAGTGGGTTAGAAGGAGATAAAGAAGATAAAGAACATCGAATTTTAGGGGCATTCCCGCTGATTCCCAGAGCTTACAGCTACCAGATGCCTCACTTTCCATGGTTTCTGCCGAACCATGAGCCAAAACGTTGGTGCTGATTCCCTTGGTGAGTGCAAATGAAGGGTTTATAGTTTATAGTTCTGAAAATTGAGATGAAACACGTTTCTTTTTAGATTTCTATTTTTCTGTATATGAAAAGTTCCCCAAAACTCCTAGAGCAAACCACCACTATATCTCCCTCAGCAATGATGAACCCCAGCCAGCTTTGTCAGATGAATCGTCTTTGTTTATCAGGCCAATAATGATTATGTATGTATGAATGAGACAAACAGAGAGAGAGAGAAAGAAAGAGAGACAGAGAGAGAGACAGAGAGAGAGAGAGAGTTTGTACAAGTTTCCTCTGCCACTCAGTAGATCTATTGGACTCGTCTCTTTTGTTCTGTCACTTCCTTTGAGGCCGGAGTCTTCTCCTCCGCAGCCTTTGTGTCCTGGATGAAAAGGGCGCAGTTTATTATGTCCCCCTGTGGCACTCCGTCAAGCAGAGGCAGCCCCGGCAATCCAACAGCCAGCAAGGTCAGGAGGAAACTTCTCCCCTGACTTTGAAAAAGAGAGAGAGGGGCGTGTGGGCTCCAGACAAGAAGGGAGGAGAAGGGCCTACGGAAAAGCAGAAAGAGGAATGGTACAGAAATTTCTCATCTTTTCACTGAGAGCTTCCTCCATTTGACCTTGCCAGACTTTCCTGACCTGCTTTGTTTAATTTTTGTGTGTTGGAATCTAACCTCCGGTATGCCCACTGAAGACAGGGGCCAGCAGTTCCCCCACACACTCTGCCGTCGGGTGGATTCAGGGGAAGTAAGACATATTGGCCAAACTTCATAAAAGTCCAACTAAATCATTCATTCAACTTAAGAGCTCTCATGGGTGTGTATCCAGCCTCAAGCAAAGGTTTGGAGCCCCCTGGTCAGAGGACACGTGAACATGAAGATAGACCCTCTACTGAGAATAATTATTGTTTTGTTAATGGATCTGAGTATTTGCTGAATTGAACATGTGTAGAACAAATAAATCATTAAAAATGGTCAGTGCATATTTATATTTTATGTAGTATTTCTGTCCATTTGTGTAACTGTGCACTAAAATGTGCAGGAAAATGCCATATTTGAGTTTGAGAATATATAAGAGCACCTACCTGTTAATCAAATGTGTTGACCCCCCCCCCTCTCTGTTTTAAAGAAGGAGATGCAACACACCTCATGTGTGAAAAGCCAACATCTGAAGACCACCTAACCGTTAACTTATTCATTTACTACTTTACATACCAAAAAAAAGAAGTACATTTGATGCTTTCTGTGGAAGACAGGTTTAAATTTACTTCTGAACTTGTTGCCCCCGAATACGCTTCTCAGTCGGCAGCGGTGGTGGGAGACTAATAAACTATCTGGAGTTAACCAGACACCAAACTGTCCAGCGGTTCAGCTAACCATGGGCAGTGAAATCTTTTAACACTGGCTGGAACAAAACATTCAGGTTATTTGGGCAAGTATTGAGCTAAATCTGATACTGTGACAGTTTCATGGCTCTACCTGCAATGCTAAAGGCTACTTCCCTGGAAGTAAACAGCAACATTAACGCACATTTGATACCAAGAGCGAGCCCTCATTGCCTTACTTTTATCCTCATTTTGCATAACTGCAATAAGACACCCGAGTCTTATCACGTTTTTAACACTCAAGTCATCGTGTTATTTGCAATAACGCACTCCCTCTGGTGTTCTTTTGGTTATATAACACTATCAGCGTCCATAAATGTAATATTAACGGTAATGAACTGGCAGACTGTCTGTAAGTAAACTGAACTGCTCACACGCACTGATGCTCAACAGCTGCTTTCAGTCTGTTTACTTAAAAAACAACAAATGACAGACATGCAAGCAAGACAATGCCAGATGCCACACAATTCATTAAGTGAAATGCAGGCCAATTCTAAAGTCCATCTGTTTCTGTGCATCATTTGTTAGCCCTCTTTATCCTTTCATCAATGGTCAGAACCCTCACAGGACCACCAGCGAGCAGGGACTATTTGGGTGGTGGATCATTCTCAGTAATGCAATGACGTTGACATGATAGTAGCATGTTTGTTTGTGTGTGTGTGTGTGTGTGTGTGTGTGTGTGTGTGGATCACCCACAGTAGTGCTGCTGAAGTTTTTAAACCCCGCAGTGTTACTGTAGGACCGAGAGGACCCCACATACCAAAAATATCCAGCCAGCGGTGTCCTGTGGCCTGAAACTGACCACTGATGAAGGACTAGAGAGTGAGCAACACAAACCGTGCAACATTCAATTCTGCAAGGTGGACCAATAGGTTAGATTTGTCTAACAGAGTGGACAGTGAGTAGACACAGTGTTTAAAAACTCCAGATTCACTCGGTGCAACACACCCACATACACACATTCCACTACCATGTCAGTGTCACTGCTGTGCTGAGAACGATCCACCAGCCAAATAACACCTGCTAACTGCTCACTTGGACTCTTTCCCATAAACCATCTGAGTGTTTACTGAGTATGCTAAGGCACATCCATCAGACCTCTTAGCACAGGGATCCCTCTGGTTGGCAGTAATGATCTGAACAGATCATTTCTTTTCCCTCCACCTCTGGCCATCGCTCTTCCAGCTGTGAGAAACTGTAGAGCTGGTGCTGAGGCCCCCGGGAAGGCCGATTTTCTAAGAGGTACAGGATGTTACTCCTTGTGTGCACTGAAAGTCAGGAAAGGCCGTTATTTTACACACACACACTCACTCTCTCACACATACACACACATACACACACACACACACTCTGGACAAACAGCTAAAGACAGCCAGCAGATCTCCACAGGAACCTGCACATATCGGCTCCAGATTTGGGAGACCCTCACAAAGAGGCACAAAAGGTAACTTTTCATACACTGAATAGCATCTAAAAGGTAGCAAGGGGCGGCTGCCTCTCATGGCTTTCTTTCGTGTGAAAGCGGGTAGGCCGCTCAGTCGTGCCGAAGAAAATAAGAATCATCAACAGCACTCCAGTCTTCACTCCGGCTTTGAAATGCAGGAAGCTCACAGCCGGAGAACACCTTCTCACTAAGTATGGGGTGTTTTTAGGGGAGAATGAATAAATGAATTCCTTTTTTCTCCCTGCTCTCTCCCTCTTTTTAAAGTGTGGGATTTTATATGGCTCTGTCATTGTGTTTCCAGAGGGGGGACTGGGTGTGGGGGCCATTTTTCTCGCAGCACCAGCCGTGCCAGTCAATGGCATTCGTTCCCCCTCTTGCCTTCCCTCTGCCTTCCCTCTTGACGCTTTCCGAAGTGCGGCAAATTGTCTTTGACATGAGTCAACCGGAATTATTCAATGCAAATCTGGTCACACGCTAGATGGGCTCGTTTATAATCTGGGACTTTTACTGCTGGAACGTTCCAGTGGTCATTGGGAATATAAATTGAATATCCTATACAGGCTTACAAGGAACAGACTCTTGCAGTGGTGTACAACTCTAAAAATGAATAACTGAGTGTAAAATTAGGTGTAAACATTGCCTCTTTTTACACATAAATGCAAAGAAATCCAGTAAACTTTATGCAATTGGACAGCATGATATACTTTATTTTATTATTGTGTAGCTGTGTGTTAGTGTTTAGAAGGTCCTTGTTCAAGCTACAGATGAACTGATCCTCGGAATGGTCTGGTACTTTTGATGCTTTTTCAAGAATTCAGTTCACTAGAAATGTACCTATTTTTGTTTTATTAATTTATTTCAGCATGCAGTTACTCAGAATTGTAGAAATAGACTTTAAACACCTCACAATGTTATGTTGAAACCAAAATGGATGGATGGATGGATGGATGGATGGATGGATGGATGGATGGATGGATGGATGGATGGATGGATGGATGGATGGA
>JBBIGA010000038.1:14677968-14698530 GCA_037576975.1 Alestes dentex
GGATGGATGGATGGATGGATGGATGGATGGATGGATGGATGGATGGATGGATGGATGGATGGATGGATGGATGGATGATATTTACCTGAAAGAAATATGTAAAGTAAAGTGACCATTCTGTCATACGTGAACACACCACAGCACACAGTGTGAACGGTACAAAATTCTTCCTCTATATTAAACCCTTTCACCAAGTGAAGCAGCGGGCGGCTAGGAACACAGCGCCCGGGAGCAGAGTGCGGGGACAGTACCTTGCTGAAGGGTTCGAACCCACGACTTTCTAATCACAGGGCAAACACCCTAATCACTAGGCTATGAGCTGCTATTGATCTCGCTCTCTCTCTCTCTCTCTCTCTCTCTCGCCACAAATTCATCTTCTAAGTACATATGTGACCTTCAGATTTACTATGACTGCCTTTGTTTTCTGTACTAAACTGAAGATGTCCAATATGCTCATATAGACTTCTCAGCATAAACCCTGAACCCTCTGTCTTGGTGTGTTGGTGTAAACTGCCTCCATTCACCTCACAGTGCTGATCTTCCTCCGCTGGACGGGCCTGTGTCTGCTGTAGACGGTCAGAGAGCGCCATCTGGTGGAGAATCACTTTATGGGCGGGCTGGAAAGAGAAAATCCTCTGAAAATGCAGTGATGGTTTTTACTGTTTTGCAACCAACAAAGAACAAAGTCTCTGTTTGTTTGAAATGACGGACCTGGCAGCTTTATTTGCACAAATAAGATCCTATTCAGTTATACTAGTCAAATTGCCTGCTAACCAGCTAGCTGAAGAAGCAGCTCTGATTAACTGAAAAGCATAAAATTAAATCATTTAATTCAGAAATGCCCCTGAGAAACAGTGAGGGGACGCCTATTCCTCTAAAAGGGTTGTAATCGTAAAGGCACTATCTATAACCTGTTAGACTATTAAATTACCAACCAGAACTTACAATTAAAAGGATAATTTTTATTAGCAGTATTAGTATTATTACTGTTAGGCCATAAGAACGCACATTTTACCCAGAAAAGTTTGTGTAGTTTAATGTTTTATCTAATGCCATTTTCCAACCTATCTTACCCCACAGGCTGTTTTTGCCCTTAAAAATGACACACATCTCAGGGGTGGTGAACTCCATACCTGTTTAGATGGAGGAGTGTGTTATTTTTTCACACTAATATACTAAATAAAAAAAATATATACTAAATAATAACAGTACACAGTGAATAGTGATTTTATGTTCAGTATATCAGTGTGTTCCTTGTGGAGCCCAGTATTACTTGTAGTTTCCATCAGAAACTTGATTTGACTCAGTCAGTCCTTCATTAAGCTAAATCAGGAGCAGCTGATGGAGTTTCACAAATCCAAACATCAGGTGGAAGCATCGAGGAGAAATCTGGAACCAAACCTGTGTTCCCCTTACCAGCTCACAAAAAACTGCTTTTCACAAAGTGATCTGATTTTTTTTTTTTTTTTTTTGCTGCTTTGTTTGTTTGCAATTATTCTTAATGTTAACTGTGCTAACAGAAAGACAAACTACCGCGCGCTAAGAAAAAAATGACTTTAAATAATTTGCACAGGTGCCTGAGACTTTTGCCCAGTAGAGAATATCAGCCCTTGAGGAACGCGGTCAGAACCCCTGATGTAAATGACCTCTGTTCTGACCCTTTCACAAGTCAGGTTTCACTTCAGCCCCCCACCAAACACTATATGAACTAAAATATTGGGACACACCTCTTAGTTACTGCATTCAGGGGGCCCTTACTTCCAGTGAAGGGCAAACTTAATGCTTCAGGATACCAAGACATTTTGGACAACCCCACGCTTCCAAATTTGCGAACAGTTTGGGGAAGAACCTTTTCTATTCCAACGTGACTGTGCAGCAGTGCACAAAGCAAGGTCCATAAAGACGTGGCTGGATGAGTTCAGTGTGGCAGAACTTGACTGGCCGCACAGAGTCCTGACCTCTACCCCATCCAGCACCTTGGGATGAACTGGAACGGAGATTGTGATCCAGACCTTCTCACCCAACATCAGTGCCTGATCTCATAAACGTTCTACAGAAAGAATGAGCACAAAGTCCCACAGTTATGGCTGCAAAGAGGGGACCAGCTTCATATTAAAGTTTATAATACAATGTCATTAAAGCCCCTGCTGGTGTAATGGTCAGGCGTGCCAATATTTTTGTCAATATAGTGTAATTGCTACATAGTACTTACTGCTTCAAAAAAGAAAATGCTATTTTTTCAAGAAAGTTTTTAGCGCTTTTGATTAAAAAAAATATCACTCCAACAAGAGCATGTAGCAGAACACACTTTATTTGAAAGCCACTTTAAGGAAATGTTGTTGTCACCAGCAGTTTTCAATTAGAGCAGCAGGGACAGAAGCCCCAAAACCTATTCAGACTCACCATAATGTAGCTCTGTACCGAAAAACCTCTTATAGGTATCTGATAAAAAGCAATAAATGGAACTGGGGGCAAGACTTTCCTGATTTTCTGTGTTCTTACACAGGTCTGTGTACCCAGATCACGACAAAGCTCTTATGTTCACAATTAGGCCTTTTATGTTCCCTCTGAAACCTTCAGGAGGGCAAGTCGCATTTTATAAAACAGCAAATGAAATTTATTTATTCTGGACTTTTTGCCCTCACTCACCAAAACCTTGGAAAGGGTGACTTAGACATATATTAAATACAAAATCTTTTTTTACCAAGAAATTAAAGCTTTCAAAATACTGGAATGCAGATCATAGAAAATCATTCAGTTAAGAGATAAAAAAATTACTGAAAGGCACACATCTGATTACAAAATACTAAATACCTGCAGATATTTCATGCATCCCATCCAAATGGCACTATAACAAATACGAATCAACAATCAGCTGGTCTCATGCCTTCGACAAGAGTCGAGAAAAGTCAGTCTGTCGCCTCTCCTTGCCCTTTATAAAATAGAGAATTTATGAAAGAAATGCATGTTTCAGAGTTCAAACAAACAAAGGACAGCAGGAGAACACTTTCATCATGAAGGAAATACAGCAATTTTACACACTCGCCATCAGGGGTCACAGCTTTGGCAGCGTCAAAGTGAGAAATCTATATATCAGACACTACAGACAAAATGCAGACGCATCCAAAAGATGTATGTAAGTTTGTTTTCACCCCTTTAGTGAATCTGTTTATTCATCCTTTCTCTCTGAAAAAACCTCTCTCGACATACTCAAAGTGCAAACCAGGGAGTGTGGGAATGTTTTATACTTAAACTAAAACATCTGATTTTTTCTAAAAGTGTTTATAACATTTTACGGTGTAGCTCAGGAATGCTCTCAATGGGAACTTTTTTGGAATTACAAGCAAGGCTCTGCCGACTACAATACAAAACCTCACCCACTGGATTCATACATTAAACACAGATGACATGAAAAGCATAATAAGAAAAAAGAGGTCAATCACTGACCATAAATGCGGAATCAACAGAAAACAAGCACAGTATTTGTGTTTCAGAAAAGTAGAGTAGGAGTATGCCTCATTAGTACACTGTGGAGGGCTCATTAAAAAAGAGCCTGCAAAGAAATCAGCAGTTTTGGTACAAAACGTCACCAAAACGGGTCCCGCCCCACTCAACACCCATCTTAGCAATGCATAAATCTGGACCGTCTCAAAAAAGTTCACAAACGGCCTTTTTTGGTCATTTAAGTCCTTTACAAGAACACGGTCCACTGTATTGCTGAAAACCGTGGACATTCAGCATCATAATATCAGCTGCTTCTTCTGTAGTCAATCAGAAGAATGGATTGTCTTCATTACATTCCTCCTCCTCCTCTTGGCTCTCCTCACTCATCTGATCAAAAAAACACAAGTCACGCACTTCAGCACAATCTTTGCACTGATTACATGCAACAGTAGCCTCGTTCCAAAAGCTGACTTTTAAAAGAAAAGATTATTTCACCAAAACAAAAAGATATTTTGAAGCAGGGAGTACAGGCAAGCCCTGGCAAAGCAGCTCCATCACCTTCTGAGGGATTTGGCTTCGTAAACAGTAGTGTCGTCCTCATCGCTCTCCAGCTGGGCCATCTCCACAGTGTCATCGTAGTTTGATAAAAGTCCATATTTCTTCCTCTGTGTGGTTGTTTTCCTCAAACTAGAAAATACAAACATAAGCACACGAATAAACAATACCACCAGTATAAACAAGGTCATTCACATGCTGTCTACACTACGCTCGCCATTTTGTCTCTCTGTATATATTTGTGTATGGTTGATTCAACTCAATTCAATTTTCAATTCAACCAAGGTTGTCACCAAACAGCTTTACAGAGTCCAGGTCAGAGCCTCTAGTGAGCAAGCCAAAGGTGACAGAGGGGGGGTAAAAACTCCCTAAAGCTGGAGGAAGAAACTTCGGGAGGAACCAAGACTCAAAAGAGGAACCCATCCTCCACTGGTCAACTCAGAGATAAAGAGAGACTATTGAGAAAACTGTGCACAAACTTAATCACTGTTGGCCATATACGGCTAATGACATTGATACAGTTAAAGAGTCAGTAGAGGTTGTTTTTGTCAAAGGTGTCAGGGTGAGGAGGAAATGTTAAGAATCAGTAAAGGTTGTTTTTATTGGAGTCAGGGTGAGGAGGAACAGTCAAGAGTCAGTAGATGGAGATTTAGTTGGAGTCTGAGTGAGGAGGAACAGTAAGAGTCAGTAGAGGTTGTTTTTGTTGGAAGTCCGAGTGAGGAAAACGGTTAAGAGTCACTTGAGGTAGTTTTTGTTTTGTCTGAGTGAGGAGGAACAGTTAAGATTTAGCAGGGGTAGCTTTTGTTGGAGTCTGAGTGAGGAGGACATGCTAACCAAAACAGCTAGCTGGTTAGCAGGCAAGCTAAAGAACTACTACTAGTTAGCCTGGAAGCTAGAAGAAGTAAACTTTAGTCTCACCGCACAGCTCGGACGAGGAAATAGAGAACCCCGATGATGGTGATGCCGATGAGAACATAGAGAGCCCTCTGAATCATGGAGCCGTCCAGGTCGAGGCCTGTGAGGGTGAAGTTTGTCAAAGCTCTGGTCTCTGCGGGTCGGGGTTTGCTGGTGAAGTCGCTCGGAGAGGCTCCAGACTCGGCCGCTTTGGTCGGAGCAGGCGAGTCCGACTTGACCAGAGACCCAGCCAGCAGCACACACACCGAGAGGACAGCTCTTAAAATCATTTTCGGACAGATGCCGGAGACAAGCAACCACCTTTTAGTCTTAAACACCTGGACGAAGCGAGACTGCCAGCTCTCTTCCTGCTACTGACTGACTCAGCCCTCAGTGCTCCTGTCAATTCAGTCCTGAGAGGAAACAGCTCACTTACAGTTGAAACTACATATTAAAACTACATATTAACTGGGAAAACACATTCAAAAAGATCGTTTTGCTTTCTTTTCTGTTTTTCTTCTTTCTCTCTTCTTTTCTTTCTTTCTTTCTCTTTATTGGCTTGGTGTGTCGTCTTTCGTTGTTTGCCTCAGAAACATACGCAACATGACCAAAAGTATTGGGACGCTTGAGCATTTCACCCACAGGGACTTTAAAGTAAAGTAGCTCCTTATAGTCACATGTGAGCACTACATAGTGTGAACGTCTTTCTCTGCAATCTATTCAACAAGTGAAGCAGTGGCCAGCCACTGACAGCACCCAAGGAGCAGTGTGTGAGGACGGTACCTTGCTCAAGGGAAACACATAGGTGCCACTAGCAGTCCTGGGATTCAAAGCCACCACTTGCTGATCGCAGGGGCAACTCCCTAACCACCAGGCCACCAGCTGCCCCAATGACAGGGCATTCAAATACATAAACTTTAATATGGAGTTGGTCCCCCCTTTGCAGCTTCAATAGCATCCACTCTTCTTTGAAGGATTTCCACAAGCTTTTGGAGTGTTTCTGTAGGAATTTGTGCCCATTCATTCCATAGACTGCCCATTTATTTATGAGGTCAGGCACTGATGTGAGAGAAGGCCTGGCTCATGATCTCAGTAGTTCATCCCAAAGGTGTTGGATGGGGTTGAGGTCAGGGTTCTGTGCTGGCCAGTCAAGTTCTTCCTCAACAAACTCATCCAACCATCTCTTTACGAAGCTTGCTTTGTGCACTAGGACACAGTCATGCCTGAATAGAAAAGGTTGTTCCCCAAACTGGGTCCACAAAGCATGGCGATGTCCAAAATGTCTTGGTATGCCAAAGCATTAAGAAAAGACCTTCACTGGAAGTAATGGGCCTAGCCCAAACCCTGAGTCCTGTTCCATGAAACATGATTAAGGGAAAGTCTGTGTTATTTCAAGGGAAAATAAGGGAAAGTAAGCCAGACTTTCCCTTAATCCAGTTTCATGGAATACCCCCCTGGAAAACAGGTGAGGCCCAATATTTTTGTCCATATAGTGTATATCTTAAAAGCTAAATGAGGTAAACAGCTACCACCCAATTTATTATAAACTTAAACTTTGTTCTACTAACTGGTCACTTGAACTGGTCAACTGAAAGACCTGCTGAAAGGTTGTGTTCCAGTTCATCCTGAAACCCCCCTGGATCACTGCATAGCTGGGTTATCTGGTCACAGATACCTGAGGTCAGTCAATCCATATTTCTGGCACGGGGTCAGTGTGATCTACGCCTCTAAGCTATAGTAAGTTGTACAAGAAAGGTATTTAAAATACATGATTATTGAAAGTGATCATTCGGTCATACGTGAACACACCACAGCACAGCACACAGTGTCTGCATTTAACCCATTCACCAAGTGAAGCAGGGGGCAGCCAGGAACACGGCGCCCAGGTACCTCAGAGGTGCCTAGCAGTCTTGGGAATTGAACCCACAACTTTCTGATTGCAGAGCAAGTTCCCTAACCACTAGGCTACCCGTGGCCCTAATAAAAATCAGTAACTAAACAATTATTTAATATTATTATTATTAGTAGTAGTAGTGTCTCAGCTTCCAATTCAAAAAACATGGATATTGTGTGCCATTTTGTTAATTTTATCCTTCTCTGGAAGAGGCCAAGCCCAAACCCTGGAAGAAAAAAAAAAACGGACCATTATCCCGCCACCAAACTTTACTGTTAGCCTGGTGCCTTCCAGCAGGCAGCATTCCCCTGGCATCCACCAAACCCAGATTTACAATCAGTTAATGAAGCAGATATCTATCCAGAGAATACATCTTATTCAACTTAGCTATTCTGCTTATGTAATTATTGAAAATATTCACTGGGGGCTTCTAACCCAAGGCATTCATTTTTTTCTTTTCTGTTTTAGAAAACACAATTTACTGGTGTACTAGATAATAGTATCACTGTAAATGGACATCGTTCTTGAGGAAGGCATTTCCCCCATTTTTCGCTACAATTGTCTACTCCTCATCAGTCAGAAGATGACTTTATGAAAGGGTAGACAAATGGCAAACAAACTGTAGATAGAAAAAAAAAAGTAAACAGAAAAAAAAAAAAAAACAATTACACAAAATCAGAGTAAACAAATGTTTAATAAAGGCAAATTACATAGAAAGTACAATTTCCACTTTCAAGGAATGTTAAACATGAGATTTGGAAAAGACAGCATACCCTAGTTTCATAAATTCAGCTTTTTTTGCATGCTCATGGTCCACAGCTGTAATCAAAATATACATCTGCTTTCAGATATATAAAAAAACTATTGCTTTTTAATATTGTGGTACAAAAATAATATTTACACCTCATCTATCCACTTTAAGGAAAAGAAAGCATTAGATCGCTGAAGGCAGATGATGTGTGCTGAGGTTCAAATGCTGTACAAGGCTGCATAATAAAGACTAAATCCTGCCATTTTCAAAAGATTACATTGTGTTCTTCAATAGCACAACAATGGTGTACATATTACATTACACAAGCTTGAAACATTTTGCACAAAGAAAGATCAAGGATCAAAGATATTCCAGCCATTTTTGGTCTGGAATAAATAAGGCCAAAGCCTTCTTTCAGGAATTTCACCACATTGGTCCCATGCACAGGCAAAAACCTGCTACCTTAACAAGAGATCTGCATACAGATAAACAACCATTTTTATGCTACTGAAAATGTGTATCCAAGGTTAAATGAGTTTTGGATTTTCAATTTAAAAAAAAAAAAAAAAGGAATGAATGTGCATCTACACAGGAATTCAATATTCACTGGCTAAGAAACAGACTGCTGCCAGTCAGCTAGGAATAGGTACTACTTAGCCCAAAGACAAATTTAATACAGCAATGCCTCAAACTAAAATCTTTTTGAATACAATATACTATACTAAAAACTCAGACCAGGCTAAACACAGGCGCTAACTGGTAGAAATAAACAATTTTTTTGGGGGGGAGGGGGACAGTCTCCAAGATATAAATACCCCCAACCCCACCACAGCCATTTTAAAATTATTTCTACGTTTTGACTGGTCATCTGAAAGCAAAAGTAAAAGAAATACATTTGTCTAAACTGAACAGAGCCTTTGGTTTCAAGCTGTAGTGTACGTACAAAAAGCTACAAGAGTACATCAAAAATATTGGGCATTACAATAGAATAGCTATAAAACAGATTATCACATGATACATGAAGGCAAATACTTATGATCTATGTGAGGTACAATAATCGTATGGGTTCTACTGACCAACGACCAACATGCAATGGCCAACCGCATCAAAACAAATATACTTACAATATTGAATTTGTACACAAATGATTGCATTAAATTATAAAGAAAAAGAATGTAAACATTCTATGTCTATAGGTACAGTATATGCAAAATGATTTTTAAAAAATGCTATTGAACGTGGAAGATGAACAGGGCTGTATTTTCGGGCCAGTTAAAATAACTTTACTCAATGCCCTGGGGGAATCAGATATAAATTGTACCCTTAAACTACATGTACATGAGGGACATGTACAGCACTGGATTGTAAACGGAGTTTTACAAAGCATTGGTTTCACGCCAGAAAGGAACATTATTGTTTATGTTCTCAAAAAGAGCAGTAAGAATAAAAAAGAAAAAGAAAAGAAAAACAGTAAGGCACAAGTAGTACCTCTGGAAAAGCAGAGCAGTACTTTCAGAGAATAAAAGCCTCTAGTAGCAAGTTATCACCAATGCAAACAATCTTTGCTGTGAAACATTTACGGCTTAAAAAGGCTTACGAAAGGAAAATATGGAAAAGTGATAGTCCTCACAGACGTAAAAAAAAGTTCTCTCATGAACCACTCAATATACTTCATAAATACAATAGCGGAATGGTGGAAGTGTGCTGTGGTTGAGGCTTCCTTCAACAGAGGTCATCCCAACTTTAATGTTTGTATGCGGCTGGTCATTCCAGCCTTAAAATCAGTCTTCTTTTTTTTTTTTTACCCCTCTTACAGGCTCTTTCTCCCTCTCAAATGGTAGATTTAGAGAAAGACACCCGAAGATGGTGGTTCTCGCCAAGGTCATGGTTGTGGAATTCAATGAGCGATTCAATTGCTTCTTCCACTGAACCCATCTGAATCAGGGCCATCTTGCGATCTTTCCTGTAAGGTAACACTATGTTAGTATTAAGATTTATGTGTGTGAGAGAGACAGAGAGAGAGAAAGAGACACAGACAGAGAAAAGCAAGTACGAATCACGAACATTAATGAAAGGACTTACTGAAAGAACTTGAAGTTCTTGACCAAGGCACCAGAGCTGGAAAACAGAAGCTTGAGATCGTCTTCCACAACTGAAGGGCTATAAGACAATTAACATACATGTTAAAGACCTTTTGCTTCAAATGAAGGGGGAAAAAAAAGAAAAAAAGACGACCTTGATTGTCTTTTTCCTTACGGGATATTAGAAAGATGCAGGGTTGATGAGGGAGGGAAGATGTTGGAGTAGTTCTTGGAGCCAGGCTTCTTAAAGCGATGAAGGGGAGAGTTACTGTAATCCTTAGTAAGCCCCTGGTCCTCATGACCCTCACGAGGCAGCTGAACAGTCGTGTGTTTGGATAACGTGATGCGCAGAGCCCTCCCATACAACTTCTGTCCATTCAAATGGCTCATGGCTAGGTAAAGAGAAATGTGAAAAGAAAATTGGTTCACAATTGTAAAATATGCAACTGCTATTTATAAACAATATTTTTTAACTTGTTACTGTATTTGCAAAAAATGTTTAAAATGTTTTTACACACACATTCAAACTTTATTTACCTAGCTGGGCCTGAGTACCATCAGACATCTGAATCAGAGCATTCTCCTTTTTGTTGAACATAATTTTCACCCTAATCACATCACCATATACACCTAAACAGAGGGAAAGAGCCAGTGAGTTGGGTTAGAAATGTACAATTTCCTTTACAACAGTTTTAACAATCTCAGCCCTACAACAAACTTCAGGTCACAATCAAGACACTCCATCAAATGAGTGCATCTTTATACAGTACTAAAAGTGCCTCTGAAATAAAAACCTTTTATAGAGCTCAGCCAGCCAATGTTCCCTATTTAACAGGAATGAACTTGATTCCCATGACCTAGGTACAGGTCTAACAGAAAGTAATTCTAGGGTTAAAGACAGCATTTAAGATAGTTGGCAAGGCGAAAAAAATGTTTTTAGGCAAGAGGACAGAGGAACTGAACACAGTGGCACTTTAGCAGGTTGTGGAAAAAGGAATAGACTTCTGTGTTTCTCCTCCTTTAACATATGAATAAACGGACTTGAGAAAGTGAGACTCCGCTGTAAAAAGGCTAGCTTGAGGGCAAAAAGGTTGGGTGAAATAAGGCTGGTTCTACAAAACGAATGAATGAATGATAGGAGTCTTGACTATTAACCAAAGTTTAAAAGCTTCCCTCAAAAGACATGCAAAAAAACAAGCAAAATTTCAACGCATGCATCTTATATTAAATGTTCTGTATTAAGGCACAAAAAGATACAGCATCTCATCCAGTTCCAAAAGATTCGGAATACTCTATCAGCCCCCTAATCAGCTGTTGAGATTGCTGCAACTTTTTGGAGTATATATATATACATATATATATATATAAAAAAAATAAAAAAAAAAAACACACAAAAACAGCAGAAACCAGAAAGAACTCATGTTTTAGAGACAAACTGCCTTGTGAGGGAAGAAATTGGAAAAGAACAGAACAAACAAGTGATAACAAAAAGATGCTAAGGATAACATACCGAAAAGAATAAAGAGGCATTGGGGCGTAACTCTCTTTAGAGGACAGCAGAGGAAGGCAGCGGAGGGAGAGGGGACAGGTAAAGATCGGAGGCAGAATGGAGGTTCAACATATCCACAGCGAGGAGGCAGTTCCACGGGAAATGGCGAAAAACGGTGGTTGGATCATGAAGATGGTTAATGGATTGGGAGCAGAAAAAGGAGGGGAGGGGTGGACATGGGGATGTAAGGAATATATTGATATTTTGTAGAATGTGTATGTGTGAATGAGTATGTGTGGTAATTTGGCAGTGTAAACGTCAGGTGGAGGTGGACATGTGCGTACAGCAGGACGACAGTTTCAAAACAAAAATAAGAATGGGGTAAGGGGAAATGGGGAGGGAGAGAAAAAAGGAGGTAAAAAACAAGGTCAGTATACATACGGAAATACAAGTGGTCAAGTTAACTTTTAAAGAAAATTATTCAACAGAAGAAAGTGCTGTTTTTCTTGCAATTAAAGATAAAAAGCAATTCATTCCTTAGGATAACCAAAAGGTATGACTAACTGCTGGAGCCTTTTTAAAAGAATAGTCAAACCATTTGCAAGTTCATTTTATCAAATATTATACCTACATGAACTTTACTACGATGGATCACTGCACAAGAGACCAGAGTAACCAGGCCATAGAAAGAATCTATCTGAAGTAAATATAATCCATTTCCAAACTCCAAGTTATTTGCACTTGTTGGAAAAAAAATGCTGCTCTCAAACCTAAGAAACTGTAGTACTTAACAATGAACTTGTATTAATGGACAAGAATATTCTTTTAAAAAGAGATCAGCAGGAAATAATCTTCAGGCTTAAAATAACTTTAGAATGTTAGGAAGAAATTACAAAACTAAAACTAAGCAACAAAAAGGATGAACATCAGGGAGGAAAAAAGCAAAGCTTACGTTAACTGAAATTCAAAGTGCCAATCTAGATAAACAATAAACCACAGAATATCTACAAATGGAGCAAATCCACTGAACACTGTTCCTCGCCTCCACAAATTAACAGAATAAAAAACATGCCATAAAGTTAAATAATGCCATCTGCAGCTGAATATAAGTTTGAAAAGACCCATAAGATACTACAAATAAAATTTAAACCAGGAGCTTATGGTCGAGCTGAATTCTTACTTTGTCCTGAACTACTTGCTGAACATGTACGAAAATCTGCTTGTTGCTAACCTCAGGGTTCAGATTGCTCACTAGCATGACACAGTGTCCACTGGAGAGGGTGGGGAAGCCCAGTCTGCCTGCTGCTGCTGCAGCTGCTGCCGCCCCAGGGATGGCCAAAGAGGCCAGGGCTCCAGGAACACCAGGCATAGCCAACCCTAAAACAGAAACAAATTACACTCATAGAAATTAATGCACACAATTCGGAGTAGCAGAAATAACAGAAAAGGTACAGCCGAGAAGATTGACATACCTGCAGCCTGTTGAATGGCAAAAGCCGGAGGGAAGGCATGAGCACCGGCATATGGGCCAGCAGAAATTATTCCAGGAGTAGCTGCAGGAAGAGAACGTAATTTTAATTTGGGTCACTGAAAATATTAAATAAAAATAAAACACCTCACTGGAACTAGTGCTTGGTAAAGGGGAATAAAATGGTGGCTAGGTCTACCGGTTTCCTAGCTCTCAATACATAGTTGTTTCCTTTAGCTCAACAAAAATATGACTCATTGGAAGCTGATACATTTCAGTTTTTAAAGACCCATGACATGGCTCAATAGAATGTGTTTGCTTTCGGTTGTTTACTTGCATTTGCTTCAAAACAGAACCCTTTTTCCAATTTACAATCTGTTTGCTGTGATAGAAACCCATGATTGTGAAAGTCATGTGCAAAATAACTGAGGTCAGCTCAAATATTTGCATTTTGTATAACTGAGAGGCCATGTGCCACTTATGCCTTACCAAATGCAGCAGCTGCCATCGCATGATGTTCAAGAGCAGGCTGGCTGTCCCCCGTGGGCAGATCAGGGCGTGTGTAGTCCCGGCTCTTATCATTGTTGTACTTAACATTCAAACTAGTCAACTTGGAAAAGCTGATGCGTAGAGTGCAGCAGGCATTGTAGATGTTCTGGCCATCCAATGCCTGGGTAAAGACCATAGTAAACAAAAATGCAATTTCTGAATTCACAACTTTAAAAAAAGAAAAAAACATCACATTTGTAACAGTCTAAATGCAATACACAGCTTCTATATGCATCACTGAATTATCACACATCAAAAATAAGTCGCTTTTCTAAAGCAATATGTCTAAATAAGTCCCAAAATATTATGTGCTGCATTTTAGCCAAAAGCTAAACACCAAACAAAAAGTCGTAACTTTCACACAACTAAAGCTGCCTGTTTGTGGAAACCAGAGAAAGTGTTCAATTTGTCCAAAACCTTTCAATGAGATAGTGGGAGTTTCACAGTTGAAATCAGATTAATTAACTTGGAAATATATTTGGAGTTCTAAATATTTACACACAACTAGCCATTTATACATTTTAAGACAGCCCTCTAGATGGCACCACTTACCAGCTTTGCATGTTGAGCAGTAAGACCATCAGCAAACTGCAGAAGAGCTTGGAACTGGTTGTTCTTGGTAAAGGTAATTACTTTCAACACTGTGCCAAACTTTGAAAAGATCTGTTGGGAAGGATGAATATCATGAACAAAAAATACATTTTCTTTTTGCTAAGAACCATTTCAGTCCAGACATGGAGAATACAGCTACAACACAGACTAATAGCTAAGGGCACAGCGGATAGGAAAGAAACATAGGGAGCTTACCTGGTGTAGGACATCAAGAGTAACAGGGTAGAAAAGGTTTTCCACAATGACTCTGAGGACAGGACTGGGGCCAGTCACACCAGAGGGGTCCACACCCGCAATAGACATGCTGCCTGTCTGAACTGCATTCACAGCCTGCAGTGCTGCCTGTGCTCTCTACCATGAAGAAGGAAAGGAAGATTTGTTTAATTCATCAAATTAATACACCTACATAAATGGTCAGGTACACTCATTATGGTGCTTACAAAACAGGAAACCCAGTAAATTACAATACTGAGAATACTGAGGCAAGATGTTCACCAACGTTTCTAACACTGAAATAAGGCTGAAGTAAAAGATATTAAGTAATGGACATTACTTCTAGTGGTGAAATCGTCTTTGAAACAAAACAGTTGAAGTGTTTATTCAAGCGGATTACACAAGTCAGATGTACAAACTAAGCAACTCAGTGGAATGAGTAGGTAGATAAGGCCTCAGCTGTGGAATGCAAGCAGAATGAAGTCTCTAAAGAGACTGCTTTAAAAGTAAGGGCAGGCTTTTGAGCAGTACAGTACAGAAAACTTCAAGATACACGGAAAGTAGTAAACAAGCCCTTCAGCTCATTAACATTCCAGGGCAGTGGGAGGAACGGTAATCACGGCTACAGCTGCACTATAAAACGAATGACGAACAACCTTGCGGGACACAGGTTTTTTTTTTTTTTCCAACTACCAGTTATTCAACTACCAATATTTAACTCTGCAAAATATTTTAATGCAAATTGTTAAAATACCACAAAAAAAGCAAAAACAGGGAAAAGTAATATGACAATGTTATAAGTTTTGCCTTGTAAGAGTTAAAAAGTTGTCTTTCAGTGCAGAAAAGACAGGGAGGGAGGGGAAAAGCATGTGAGAAAGCTGGAAGACCTCACAAAGCACATACCACTTGGTTTGGTGAATTATCTGTTTTCAGCTCTTTGTGGTTGGAATACTGCATAAAAATAGGATGATTCCTGATGACTGGTGTGACTGAGGAATAGTAGCTGACCATAGTCTGGGCTGCCTCTTCTGTGTTCATCTCAAGGAATGCCTAGGCATATGAAACATGGATTAACGCAGATTCCACCAAAAGTAGTTTTGTTTCTTTCCATACATGATTTGAATTATTGGGGGCATTACTACTCCTAATCAGTGTTGGGTGCAAAAGAATTAAACAGAGAAACAAGAAGACAAGACCCGTGGCTCCAAGTCTTCCTCCCTCACTGTTCTCTGCTTTCCTATACATGTTCTTATTGCTTTGGGTGGTATAGTAAAAATACCTGGTTCTTTCCTTTCAGCATGAGCAGGTTGGTGACTTTGCCAAAGGGAAGGCCTAAAGAGATGACCTCTGCCTCGTTGATGTCACTGGGTAGCTTACGTACATGTATGACACGGGATGGAATACCAGGACTTCTGATGTCACCTTTAAACTTCTTGCTGTCGTTCCCATTAGCTAAGACAGGGAACACAAATTAGTTCAATTTGCCAAGACACAGGCATGCAAGCTCAGTATCGATATTGAGGTTCTATGGGACAAATATACCTGCTGAACTCATGATATAAGGTCCGTTAGAAACACAGGAGAAAAGCTCGTCAGATCCTCTCTGTAAAGGGAAAAAAACACCACAATTAAGAAATTGCAATGAGGTAGACTTTAACCTACAACTTGACCTCCCCCCTCCATTGTATCACTTCACTAAACAAGGAACAGACACTAAAGAGCATCAGGTAGACAAGTCTTTACACTACAGGAACAAGAATGGACATGGTGAAACATTTAGCTTCAGGAAGCTGCCAAGCAGCCGCAATCCTACAAGAAACAACCAGCTTACCAAATAAGGACACGCTTGGGCTATACTTTACACGTTGTTAGAAAAAAAGAAAAAGGAAAAGGAAAAAAAAAAAAAAAAAAAAAAAAAAAAAAAAAAAAGACAGGAAGTGGGCATAGTGACAACATAGAGTTTCCCCCCATGCAAAGGGTGGGGTCACACATCAACCAACAGCCCTAAAACATTCCCCAACCCCACCAGCAAGGAAACAAGGAAGGAACTCGAATTTAAGGCGGCGGGGGTGTGGGGGATATTGCAGTTTCTGGGTCATCAGGCAAGAGGAATGAGTGGGCAGACTGACATTTGCTTGATTCTCTCACAACAGAAAAACCCCATACACTGCAATACAACTTGATTTATATACTAGGAGGGGAAAAAAGCTACAATTAAACAAAAATCCTGTTTGGCTCGTTCTGAATCTCTCATTTTTCTTCTTTCGGCAGGGTACTGAAGGGGGCGGGGGAATCCAGTGACCAGGCATTTCCAAGACCTAGGGGGAAGGGTGTGGACAAAATCATACGGTACAACTCCAGGGTGCATTTTGCAGTGAGCAGATGTCTTTGCGTCAGGGTCAATCAGGGTGGGGGGGGGAGACAACAAACCCAAAATACTTCAGACATTTTAAAGCCATACCAAGTGACCAGAGGAATCAAATCAGCAATTCAGAAGCATATTTTCGCTATGCAGGCCACATGCATGCATCCTACACCACGCATTTAAAATTCCACTGCCACAGGACTCAATTAGAACCATATGCAGAGTCGCAGAAGGGGGGGATGGTGCCACTAAGGTCTAATGAGGTAAAGAAACGCTGGGTTCCACACACACACAGTTTCAATATTGCATGCTGATTTTTGGCCATAAAGTCACTTTGAGTGAAGTCTACTCGCACTACAGAACATGTTTCATGTTTCACACTTTCACTTAAAACTGTACACGGCTAATGTTTTTCTCAAAGCCAACAAAATAAACACATGTATACAGTAATGTTCTGCAGCTATATGGTAAATTCAGCACTTAAAGAGGACAAAGGAACATGGAACCAAGGAATTCGCAACTGTTTTGGGGTGTGGAGTAAAGTGAAACCAGGTTAAAGGGATTAGAAAGGTGTGGAGAAAAGGAGGAGGGTAGGAGACACCAACAATTCACGCCAAGAATGGGGCCGTTACCACGGCAGCCCTGATTGTCATTCGCTCACCATGGAGACGTGCCTGTGGCTGCAGGTGAATGAAACCCAACCCAGGACTCTCTGGCCTGAATACACACGGCTGATTGTCTTCACAGGGCCAGGTGTACATTACTCCTACTATTCAAGCTAGTCAAAGATTTACCACCACAGCCGCAGAGGTTATGACACAAGCGTCTTGCCCTTAGCTCAACATTTCAGAAAAACAGGATCTTCATGTATGCGCAATATGCTGCATATCTGATTTACACCAAAATTAAGTGCAGCAAAAAAGGCAGAGAACATACTAGGCAAACCCCAATCTGACCCATTAGCACTTCCCCCAATCACCTTCCCTCTAATCAGCATTGCTGAACAAATACAAGAGCAACATGTGTACACAGAGGGGAGAGGCAAACATATTTGCATGTGATGAATAGGCTCCATTCATGTCATCGTGTCAACATCCAAGCCTATTTTTGAGGAATGCTTTTAAAAAAATGGGTTCACTCAGAGTGAGGGCAAACAATTAACCCGCATAATGCAAACCTAAAGCAGGTCTAGGAGTACAAGTGCTGAAAATAACCACTAAATCATGAGAAACATTGAAAACATAGGTTTTTAAAAAATATTAAATGTCATTATACACGGGGAAAAAAATAATATCTTTATAAAATCAAATTATTCTAATTTACTGAACATTTTAACGAAAGCATTAACAGTTTCATATTGCTAAACCCAAAAAGCCTTTTGTGGCACAACATACAAATTCCTTAATGTTTAGAAAGGACCATAACTTAAAAAGAATGAACTCTAAAGAACACATGGCTGTTTCACCTGTATAGTCACAATTAAAATAAAACAGGCACTTAGCATCTTCCCTCCAGACTAGAAACTACAGTGAGATTTTTAGGCCATTTCACACCACTTTATGTCTCAGGCACGTAAGCCAAGTCAGTCCTGTAAATGGTGCCTGTGAATTGCTCCTTTGTTCTGGATGTTGTAGGTCCCCCTTACTACCACATACCACAGATGATTATCTTCACCGAAAGACTGAGGAGGAATGCACATGTCACAGTAACCTTTGAAGGTTGATCCAAGAAACAGAGGCCTTCTCTGCTTAATGCTTTCATTCCCAGTATTAATACTGAAAACTTCAAATACTAAACGATGCATTTGTAAAATATGCCTTAATGTGAGTAAAAAGCCTTGTGTCTTTTAACCACAATTTAAGCGTGTTACCACACCTTTTATATTCATTTTAAAAAAGGTGCCATAGTGCGATTACATCTGTTAAAAGGTGTTGTCCTGGCTAATCCAGTGTAAGCCATCCAACACGTTATTCTATTTGGAGCAAAACAAGTCGAGTCGGTTTGACAGGAGTGGCAAAAACTACATGATACACCTCAGTAACAGGCATGCAAGAAAGCAAGCTTACAGAAAGAAGTCAGAGTTCATAAGAACAGATCAAACGTGAAGCAAAAAGCCCTACAGTTGGCTAACAGAGGACTTCATGTTTAAAACAGCTTAAATTACACCTGAAGAAAGCAGCGCTTACCTTCGTACCAACAGCAATGTCATGGACCACACTGCGAAGAACAAAGAGAATATTAGTTAACTTGGAATGACAAATACAGCAACCTACTACTGAAATGAAAAGGAAAAGCAAAAGTACACAAAGTAATTAAGCTTGAGTGACAGGCCAAAACTGAACTGTAACAGTGTATTAATGAAACTACTGATCAGGAGCCTATGGTAGTCTATCCAGCTGCAAAGATCGAGATATGCTTATGCTGCCATTACTGTATAAGAATATTTTTTTTTTAAAGAAAAAAAAAAGGCAATAACACCGGGCCAAAATGGGACACTTGCTTGAACCAAATGGGTTTATAAACATCTCATAAAGCTGAAACAGCTCTGTTAACATTTTTCCACTACAGCTACTCAGAGTGAATTACGTAGTCCAAACTACATCCCTTCCTCCTTTCCCACAGATCTCCCCCAAAGCAAGAAATATGACTGGCATTTGGGGCCAGGCACTGGTTGAAGATTAACCCCCACATCCTGTTTCTCATGATCTCCTTACAGGAAATGTAGTGGCTCCTTTAGCAGAACTGAGTTAGTCAACTTAATCATTTAGTTTAATCCCCCCAAAAAGAACAAGTCTTTTAATCTTGCAAAGGGTGAGGGGATGCAGAAAGCTGATGAGATTACCCTAAACTGTAAAATGTAGTTTAGACCCAGGTCTTAACAGGCAAATATCAAAGTTGTAGTTTATCAATGTTAAAAGCAAATGCTCATTCTAAAAAAATGTAAATGTGACGAAAATACCCAGTCCTCGTTAAAGCTGGACTAACAGAAGACACTTAAAAAAGGGTTATACAGAAAATTGGCATGATTGTCAAAGAGAATACATTCTTCCTGGGAACATAGTCTGACTTCAAGCAGTAATAACATGTGGACTTACTCTAATTCTGCGTAACTCGATCCCATAGGATACAATTCAGTCTCTAGGCGGCTGCATAGAGAAAAAGATGTCAAAGCCGTAACAAATAAAAGAAAGACAGAAAAACTACATGTTATTGTAGTTCGATGAATTTAATACACCCTGTATGCCTCAACTAACATTCAAACCTCGTTTCTTTCTGACTGCAATGCAACAAGTGGCCGAGCTGCGTCTAACAGACTAGCTAACAGCTAGGCTAGGGCTGCAGTCAGAGAAGAAAAGTTCAGTTTTTCTGTGGGTAGCGCACTAAGAGAGCCGTAAAAGTGCGACAGCACGGAACAAAGATATAAAAAGAGGACCGAGTAAGACTGCAGCCTCATTAACAATAAAGTTATGGGGGGAAAATAAAGTTAGCTAAACGTTAACAGACGAGCAGATAAAAACTGTCGGTTTGTTTCCATCGCAACCCGGGAGTGCGCGTGCACGTTAATTAACCAATTCACCAGCACGAAATAGTTAAAAATATTATCTATTCGGCACAAGAAAACGAGTAAGTGTTAAAGTATCTAAAATAAAATTAAAAATGAAACGATACATGTGTCTGTAACTAAAGAAATGCATCACTAAACTCACCCGTCCATTGCACAAAGAGGAACTTCTGCACTGATCAGGAACTTTGCTGCTCGGCTCTGTTTTCTTATAGCTAAAATGGCGGCGGGGTCCAAGTGACGCTCCTGATTGCACGCCGCCAGGGCCCCAACGGCGGTCCTGATTGGACACTGCCGGAGCTGGTGTGGCGAGCGACGCTCCTGATTCGACAAGACTACAAGCGGCCCCAGCTCCTGGACAAATCAAAAACAGCACACCGTTCACCGAGCCGATTCTTTTGAACCCTTTCTTATTTTGGCTTTATAAGCCAAAACAACTTCATTTTACACCACCTGCATACACTATATGGACAAAAGTATTGGGACTGCTGACCATTACACCAACAGCCACTTTAATGACATTGCATTCAAATACATAGAATGTAATATGGAGTCGGTCCCCCCTTTGCAGCCTTCACAACTTCTACTCTTCTTGGAAGGTTTTCACAAGATTTTGGAGTTTCTGTGGGAATTTGTGTCCATTCATTCTGTAGAGCATTTATGAGGTCAGGCTCTGATGTTGGAC
>JBBIGA010000038.1:14699870-14723639 GCA_037576975.1 Alestes dentex
ATACATACATACATACATACATACAATAAATCATCCAATGCATAATGTTTGTTTTTTTATCCTGCAAAACATCTGTTTTAAGCCTTAAAAAACATAAATATATGCCTCCAATCTGGTGACCTCACATCTATGGCCAAACAATTCAGCTCACATTCAGAGTGGACACCTACATGCTCACATGCTTATAAATGTTCAATATTCCTTTATAGTTTTTAGCTCTTGTAATTCTGTGGTACTAAATGTCACTATTCCCTGTATCCCCTCCTGGAGAGTCTCTGTTATCTGCAGCTTCATTACAGCCTTCACATAACAGGTGCTCACTGTGTCCTGAACAATACTGCCCAGAGAGCTGCTGCTGCTTACACATTAATATTTCATGTGCATGGATGGATCTCACAACAGATGAAAATTATGAAGCACTGACAAATTTATAGGGCTAATCACAGCTTTGGAAGATGATCTATTTTATAAAATGTGACTGATTAAACAGGTGGCAGGTCATTTTCAGTCTGGACAATAGGCTGAGACATGGTCTTAACCACCCCCACCCCAGTGCTGACACAGTCTGCTGATCACACTCTTATCTGCCTGCATTGTTAGTTCTATTCAAACCATCCCTGGTACTCCTTGATGTCTCCGGGAGCACCTGAAGTGACACAGGGTCATGGAAAAAAGGGATCGGATTTCAGAATGGGCCTAAATTACCACCACCAACAAGAAGTAAGGATGAATGAATGGATTTAAGATTAGTATCAAATGCTATTTTTACACTGCAAAACAGCCCTTACCATCATAATATTATTTTATGTCTAAAGACGCTGTACTCTTACTCTCCTATTTACTCCCCTACAATGGGCACGTTAGAGGAAGAACTTTGGAATCAGGTATCGTCATCAATAATTTCACGTCTCACACTCAGGAAATTGCTTTTCCATGTGGGTGCAGGTTACACACCTGCTTAAAGATAAATAATGGATTGCGAGGCCGCTAGTGAAACTGAGACTCATTGTCTCCAAGGCAGCCAAGGACCAACAGGACACAACAGACGGGGAGCCCAAATACCAGGTCAAACAGAGACTGAGTTTTTTCCCCACCAATTACAATTTTATTATTGTTGTTATTATTGTTATTATTATTATAAGTATTATTAGTGGTAGTGTCAGGAGTAGTAGTATTGTTGTTAGTGGTAGTAGTAGTAGTAGTAGTAGTAGAAGTAGTAGTAGTGATAAACAGAAGTGGGTAGTGTATCCCAAAAGTGAAAGTAAAGTGAGTAAAAGTAAAAGTACCTTGCCACAAAAAGAGTAGAATCACACAACCAGCAAGTCAGCAGCTTAAATTATTTGCCTAAAATAAAAATAAAAAGCCAAAATGAGTCAGCACCATTAAAGCAGTCCATATGTTCAACATACCGAATGAACATAAAATAGAATAAGGAACTACAATTCACATTCTGGTGAAATGTAACTGCTAATACAGATACATAAACATTTATGTGAATTATACATCGCTATACTACGTCTGTCTGGATCAGCATTAACAATTATTTCTGTAGGGCTGCAGTAAAATGCATAACACAGACATTTTAACACAGAAGTCCAGCTAAACCTACTGCTCTTCTGGAGATCAGTGATTAATCCCATCAAATAGTAGTTTGAAATATTGGTCAGATCTGAACTGTCTGTCAGATCCTGGTCATTTTTTAAGTAATTTTCAATACCGATGCAACTCCTCGCTATGTCATTATGCTTCCCTACTGAGAACTTCTGAGTAAATTACTACTCATAATGCTATTATCATGTTTATAATAAAAATTAAACACAAAAACATCAAAGATGTCAAGGTTTTCCTCTGTCCAGTGTAGAAACCAGGTACATAGAAACTATGGCCCAAGCCACACACTTCAATACATTATAAGGACAAAAGTATTGGGACACACCTCTTAATTATTGAATTCTATTAGCCCACTATTTTCAGTGAAGGGCAGACCAAGACATTTTGGACAACGCCATGTTTCCAACTTTGTGGACACAGTTTGGGGAAGAACCTTTTCTATTCAGTGCACAAAGAGAGCTCCGTGAAGACAGGGTTGGATGAGTTCAGTGTGGAAGAACTTGACTGGCCCACACAGAGTCCTTACCTCAACCCCATCCAGCACCTTTGGGATGAACTGGAACAGAGATTGTGAGCCAGGTCTTCTCGTCCAACATCAGTGCCTGACCTCATAAATGCTCTACAGAATGAATGGGCACAAATTCCCACAGAAAGTCCAAAACCTTGTGGAAAGCCTTCCAAGAAGAGTTGTTGCAGCTGAGCCCGGTCTCACGAGTTTCCGTGAAGCCATCACGATATATCTGGTAGAAAACGTGCTGTGAACACGCTTTAGGCCTTTTTCGTGCTAGGACAACGCTTCTTTTTTTCGTGCTATGACAACGCTTTGCTACAAGAGTTTTTCACTGTCTTTGCCTCACAGTTCATGCGAAGTAGTGTTCTGTTGTAGCCTATGAACGAACGCTTGTATGCAATATTGTGAAAATATACTACACATTTCCCACTGAAAGTGTAATAATAATGCGTTGATTCGTTTTTGCTTGCAAAGCGGTTGAAACAGGTTGAAAGGCTGTGAGACGGGGAAAGTCCCTAACCCTCACCCCAATCCTAACCCTTCGCGCTGATACTGGCGGTGTTATGCACTGCACGTCAATACACATAGGGCAGTGAAGCGTTGTCCTAGCACGAAAAAGTGAGGCGTTGTCCTAGCACAAAAAAGCCCTAAAGCGTGTCACGTTTTTAAATAAAGTTTACACCGTGATGGCTCCACAAAAAGTCGTGAGATCGGGTTGTTAAAGTCTATGGATTTTAATACCATGTCATTAAAGTCCCTGTTGGAGTAATGTCAGGCGTCCCAATACTTTTGTCTATATCGTGTATTTTACATTACTGAATGGGTTTTTAGCGGTTGTGGACTATTTTAAATACTATGTAGTGTAGTAATGCGCTGTTTGGGTCTAATATACACGGTGAAACGTCACACAGAAGTGATGTTTTTAATCATGCCATCTTGTGGCGGATGTAGGGAATCGCAAATGCAGTCTAACAACACGCTGCCACCTGAGTCTCTATCATTGCTGTTGAAAGTAATAACACAGCCATGAGTATGAAACAGACCACATTTTGCCTGTCCTAACTTTGGACACCTTTTGGAAATGAACATCAGTTTCCTAGAGGCTAATTAAGTTTTAAAACGAGTTTTTTTTATAACCTTGCTCTTGTTTCCAAGTTAAAGCTTCCGTTAAAGGCCTCAGAAAGCCGTGAATGCAGCACTCTTCCAGATTACATTTAGTGAGACGTTTTGCTTAAGAATAATAGCAAAGGAATTGCAAAAATTTATTCAGGAGAAAATTCAGAAGTTACAATGCTTACTCCAAATTAGCTGGTGTGCTACTGCAAGACATGTTAGGGAAAAAGCCACTGAGGCATGGACGCAAAAAGTCCTCTGAAGCAGATCATTTGAATCCTGTAAGTTGGGCCTCCAACACATCCTATACATGCTTAATCAAACTGGGGCATCTGATCAAGATTTGGGGAGCTTGAACGCCAAGCCAACACCCACTCATGTTCCTCAAACCATTCCTGAACAATTTTTGCAGTGAGTCAGGGCACATTATCCTACTGAAACAGTCCACCGCCATCAGGGAATACCATTGCCATCAAGCGGATACATAATCTGTAACAGTATTTAAATAGGTTCTACATGTAAAAGTGCATGAATGCCCAAGGTTTCCCAGCAGAACGTTGCCCTGAGCATCACACTGCATCCACTGGCCTGCCTTCTTCACACAGTGCACTCTGGTGCAATTTCCTCCCCATGTTAGCGACAACATGATGTAAAAGAAAACAAGATTCATTAGACCAGGCGACCTTCTTTCATTGCTCCACGGTCCACATTCTGCAGTGGACAGGGGTCAGCATGGGTGTTCTGATCAGTCTGTGGCTACACAGACCAATATACAGAAGGCTGTGATGTATGGACACCTTTCTATCATAGTCGGCATTAATTCGTGGTACATTAGCTCTTCTGTAGGGTCAGACCAGAGGGCTTAGCATTTGCTCCCGATGCACATTAGTGACCCCTGGTTGCCTATGACCCTCTTGCTGGTTTACCATTTGTCCTAAATTAGACCACTTTTAGTAGGTATTAACCACTGCATACTGCCATCACAATTTGGAATGTTCTCTTTCATATATATATATATACACATACATATAAGTGATGCTAAAATAATGTGTTCACTTCGACCAATTAATCACAGAAAAAAATAATCGCAGGAAGAGACATGAACACGCTGCTTGGCCCAGTGAATGGAAAGTTTAAGTTGAAAAATGGACAGATGGAACGGTTGATAGGAGGATAAAAATAAGGAATTTTCGTACCATCAGAGTACATCACATCTAAAATATCACCTCAATGCAGAGTGTTTAGTAGCTAACCCGGCACAGCCTGATACCAACACCAGCGGCCAGCCTCAGCCAGCCACACTGGACCAGGCACTCAGACCCACACTGAGCAAGTCTACCTGTGACCCACTCACTAACTCCCTGACAAAATGGTCTCTGTAGCTGAGTTTGTCACATACAGTACTGGAGAAATAACGTGAAGGGGTGTTATTCTATTGCTACTTCTAAATTGTAACTGTGGCTTGAGATGCCTTGTATGCATGGGACCTGGAACCATTATACCCCGACTTTTAAAAATCATTAGTGTGAAATTGGACATTCTTTTCAATACTGTATTTATCCATACTGTAGCTTTTGTTGATTGCACTAAATGTTGTCTTGGCTGATTGTGTTTTTTCTTGCACTCTTTTTTACTGTCTGCACTTGTGGTCTTGTGGTGTTCAGCTCTGTTCTTGTGTTGCATCATGGTCATGGAGGAACATTGTTTTGTTTCACTGTGTACTGTGTGTATATGGTTGAAACGACAATAAAGCCTACTTGACTTGACTTGATCTGAAGAGGCCATTTCAGCAGTTCCCTGAATCACTTGAGGAGCCAGTGGAGGACGAGAGTAGCACAGGCCAGAAAAGACACCTCACAAACAAAAATGAGGGAAGATTTAGGCACACCTGAAATGCACTTTACAAGCACTTTACAAGGAAGAAGGAATATGAGCTTTTTTGACTATTACTATTTACTTTTTGACTCCTGTGTTCAGGAAGCAGGGGTTTGGTTCTATGTCTAGGATTAATCAGTTTGTGCCAAGATTGAACGCTCACACAGAAAGGAGCACTGAAGCTTTAAAGTTCAAGGGCCGAGTTCAGAAGATCCACCACTCTCTGTTTCTGAGGAAAGTACAAAGAGCGCTCAAGAGGATGAGGCTGGAGCTCTGCAAAGAGTGGTGTGCAGTCATTTCTTATTAGACCATCCTTGCAGCACTGATGAGAACAGTTCTGACTGTCCTGCTCTGCTGCCCTCTTCTGCTGAAGGACAGACATTGTCAGAAAGCAATAAACACACCCACCACCAGAGGAAAACCCCTCTGTTCAGTGAGTGTTTTTCTCCCTTTAAAAAGTGATTTCTTCTTTTAAAGAACTTCCACTTATTAGTAAAATCATTTAGAATCATATAATTAATAATTGGTGTATACTGTTCATTTAACAATATTTAAAGTAAAGTGGGCCCTTATAGTCAGACATGAATACACCACAGCACACAGTGTGAACTTCTTTCTCTGCATTTAACCCATTCACCAAGTGAAGCAGGGGGCTCCCACCAATGAGTGGCGCCCGGGGAGCAGTGTGTGGGGATGGTACCTTGCTTAAGGGTACCACAGTGATGACACTAGCAGTTGGGATTTGAACCCATAACCTTCTGATTGCAGGGGCAATGCCCTAACCACTAGGCCTCCAACTGCCCCCAAAAAACAAACAACCAAACAATAAGCTCTTTCTTCAACGATAAATACTGGGCTATAAAGCCCCAAAAAGTTTAAGACGCTTTATGTTAACAAGCTATTCATGTTGACATAAAGCATGAATCCGCAGAGACATTTCTCCATGTTTCTTGTAAACACCTCCAGAGGTCTAAGAAGTTTGCTGCATTTTCTGCTTCTCATGATCCAAGTAATCCAAAACACATTTAATGATGTTCACATCAGTGCTCTGGGGTGGCCAGTCCATATTTCTGAAAACCCCAGCAGCTTATTTGTTTTGTAAGTACGTCTAGATCTTCTCGGCATGTGCCTGGGGTTGTTATCTTGCTGGAGAGCGACTTACTTCCCAATCAAACATTTTCCAGAGGGTATTGCCACATGTATTACATTTTTAATCATGATGTTTTCAATCAATACCAAAAAAAGAAAAGAAAAGCGACTTGTTGGGAGGACACAGCTGTAAGTGGTTGGTTTTAAGATTGTAAGGATGGAAGACTAACAGTGACAGTGAGGGGAATTAAATTAGAGTGCACAAACTAAATACTAGTAGATTTGATATTGCACTTGGCGTTGGAGGCTTTCTGTGTTTCATTTATTTTTCTGCTTTTTTTTCTTGACACTGAAAAACATTGCACTTACTGGCTGATTGGAAAAAGGGTCTCTGATTTTAATCAAACTGTATCTACAACAAAACTGGCTTTACGTTATTGAAAAGAGTGATACTTGAATGGTTACTCCATAGTTTTGTATTGTATAGTAAGTGCTTTATAAGAGGGCAGATTCTAGCTCTGTTTGACCTACGCCTATATAAAACGTATATAATAACACAGTACAATAGTTTGCCCAGCAACCTCTTGGACAAATCACTCATTTTTCTGCTGGTGACACTTTCATATTGAAGGGCAACTTCCAGAGTTGGCTTTTTCTCTCACATACCAGAGGTGTCGCCCTCCCTAAGCATCCTTTCTGCTAGAAAACTGGGCTATCTCCTGGAGGCCAAGGCTCAGGATCTGAGCAGCAGCTCCCTGTTCGCCCACGGGCAAGGCATTGACCTTTACCTCAAAGCCCAGGGTTATACTTTTAGCCTGTAAAAGTCCAGGTCAATGATCAATGCCTACATAGTTCTTCAGGCCAGGTGGTTGTGGTGCTGTGGTTGGAGCTATAGCGCCACCTGGACGTTCTGCTGACCCTCCAGAGTGTGGGATTCCCAAGCGGTTATAAAATATTCTACTCTCCACCCAAAGACCCCCTCAGAGCCCATGGTGTGGTACAGCCGGGCACTGCTGAGTAAGTTGCATCTGGGAAAGATAATAAAAGACCTGAGCCAAAACAGGGCACAGAGGGAGACATGTTTGTTCAAGTCTAAAATGATTTCCATTTTGTGGCCTATTTGGACTAAAGGATGGATTTTGTATTAGTGTTGTTCTTGTACCAGTACTTGGAGTTGTTGAGTAATACTTTCATAATAATGTAAATGATGCAATAATCATTTAAATCTCTGACCTCATGACTGAATTCAGTTCTTTAGGACATACAGCGACAATCACTTTCATCATGCAATTGGATTTTAATATAATTTAGAATTATTTTTTAAAATGCACAAAATACACAGAGGTGTGTGGAGGAAGTATTTACACAGTAGCAGAATATACAAAATATAAACACAATCCCAACTTTTTTTTAGGCTTGACTAATAATGAGTGTGTTATTTAGTTTTAATCTAATGCTGTTTTATCAGAGTGAATGCAACTGAACTGCCACCCTCAGACTAATGTTTCACAGTGTGTCAAATTCAGTTCAGTCTTACAGTCTTATTTGTTGTATCTGCAGTTAGATAAGATAAGATGACCCTTTATTAGTCCCACAGGGGGGAAATTTGCAACAGAAAAATGGACAGAACAAAAGAAGATTGTAGAGGCAGTATAACCAGTAGAATAAAGACTATACAATATGACAGTATAATATAAAAACTGTACTCTATTAAAACTTATATAAATATATAAGTTTGTACATATGCGTGTTACTCCAATGTCAGAGCTGGTTTGGCCTGTACAGTACAGAAGGCTCTCATATGGCTGGATACCCCTCAGTCCTCTGCCTGAACTTCATGTATCTAAAAATGAAGCACATCGCAGTTGTTAGAAAAGAACTACAAGGCAGTAATTAATGGAGTTAACGTGTGTTTAAGACGATCAGTGGCAGTGTAAGTTCTGGACAGTTCATTATGATCATTATTAAATGAGCATGGTTGGTCAAAAATGTGAACAACTGCAGATCACAGGAACAGATATTCAGTTTTAACAAATTACTACGCAGTGGAATATAATTAGCCCTAATATCCTTAATATTTACTTTCTACATGTTCAGTATTCTCTAGTTTAGTTTTTCTTGAATGTAGTTGCCTTCAGCTGTTTTCAATACCTCTCTAGTATTGTGTTTTTATGAAGATGAATCACGGATGCAGAACAAGGCTTTGATTACAACATTTAATGAAAATGTTGTCTGATACCATGTTTTACTTGGAAAGAGGTTGTACGGAAGAAAAATGTGTCAGGATTTCTGATATCTTGGGATAGTAGTGACAACCTAAATCTGAAATCACAGCACATTTTTCTTCCCCAACATGACATTTTTCTACAGGAGAGTGTTTTCACTCAATGATAGGTGGATATGGATATTACTCATATATTTGTTATTTTATATTCTTAATGTAATTTTAAAAATGATTAATATAATTTTTTTTTTTAAGCCCACGAGACCAGGACTTTATCTTTTGAGTAGTGTGGTATGGTAAATTATGCTTAACAAGACCAGGTACATAAATGAACAAGGTAGGAAAATTAAGGCAGTAAATGATGCAGAGAAACAGGATTGCACAGGATTGCACACTACAAAGTGCACCTATATGGTGAATGGAGCAGCTCAAATGGACAGATCAAACGAACCTAATAAAGTGGCTTTTCAGCTGTGCGTGTTAATGTAGAGTGACTGTAGAACCTTTAACCATCCAACTTCTTATGATTTACCGCTTTGCATCATTTACCAAAGTTCATCTGGGGTCGCTGATTCATAGTTTATTCACCGACAGCCGTGCCAAACTGAAACCACTGAAACCACAGCTTTATGACTGGATAGTGAAACCAGGCTTATCAGTTACTCTGCTGTTCATGATCTTAGGCCTCTGCTGAGAGGACATTCCAGTCAACAGCATGTAGGAAGGGAAACTTACAGGATTGGAATGACGCTGAAGTAGCTGATGGCGCAGGACAGGAGGAAGCAGAGGCCGCTGTACGAGTCCAGAGTGAGCGGATAAATGGAGGTGAAGAACACTGTAGAGAGGAGTTCAGTCACAGCCAGGGCCAACTGCAGACGCCCAAATATACGGGCTGAAAACACAGACACAGCGTTCACAGTTTCTGCTCCAGTTTTATACTTTTTACAAAAAGGATCTAATGGTCTTGTCATTTCTCTACAACACTATTCATGAAACTAACAAGAGCGAAAACACAAAGCAGAAGTTTTGAGGCCACCTGTATTTTTTTGCGATTCCAAGGAATAGACTATTCTCTCAAGAAACATGTCTCAGTCTTACCCTTCCTCAGAAATTCCTTTTGTATTGTATATGTATTTTTGATGTATTTTATTCATCTTTTTTTTTCCTGGTTATTATTTTAGTTTTTATTTTAAAGTACAATATTTTTTGCGTGTGCTTGATTTGTGTGAATGAATGTCTTAATTTTCGGTGCATTCATGAAGCATTTGGAGTTTGGATAGAAGATTGCATGCAAACATTAATAATTCTACTTGTGAAATATGCTTGCCAACATTTGTAACTTTGTCCTTACAGAAATGTATTTCATTTTTCTAGTTGTCACAACTATCCTGCTTGTTTCTTCATGTCTCAGTTACCGTATTGCTGGGCATCCATGACCTTGGACAGCATCGCCCGCATCGTAGGCATGGGAACGCAGGCAAACATCATTATTCCTCGGGCTGTTGGTTAAGAAACATGTTTCAATGAATGGTTGCCCAAGCACTGTTTCCACTGCAATGCGCTGCCCATGATTTCAACATAGTTACTATTTTAATTTGTCATAAGATCTGAAATATGCTTAGGAAAGAGCAAATGCTCTTGCTATTTAGATCCTTTAGAGAGTTTGTGAAGGGGAGGGGGGCGGCACCAGAAGACCAGTTAATTTTGGTATTACTTTAGGATGTAATTTATCATTTTGTGAGGCTCAACTGTCTGCAGTGTGAGCAGTTCAGTCATGTTGGGGCCTTTAGTGCTGCAGGCCCAGATCCCTGATGTCTTGTTACACCCATGACTAATCACTCCTATAAGTAAACGTACCCAATGGAACCATAAAGGGTTCTTTAGAGTGATGCCATAATAGAACCACTCTTGGTTCCACAAAAGGCCTTTCAACTGTCCTTGGAAAAAACACTTTTTGGTTCCATGTAATGGTTCCATACCAATAAAAGGTTTTCTTACAAGCAAGACAATGAGCGATTAAAGGCTTTTGCTAAGGATTTGTATTGTTTGTCTACACTGGAATACCTACTAGGCCATACCAGTAGCAAGTGAACATTATACATTTTTTTAATCATTTAAGGCTGTTTTCATATGTGGTGGCCATTAATTCTTTTGGTTCTGGAGGCCCATAATTTTCTCACTCTTCTTAAAAATAGTGAATATGAAAAAATATGAATAGAAAAATGCTACAATAGCAGAACCTTTTTTCTTGCTATATAAAACCATTTCCATAAAGGTGCCGTAAAGAACCACTTTTTCCATCACAGACAACCAAGCAAAGAATCATATATTTAAATGGTTCTTTAAGTGTACATAGTTTTTGTATGTAACCACTGGTGCTAAATAACCCTTAAAGACCATTTTAGGCTGCAGTTCCACCACTGTTAATATATGTAAAGTGTACGTGTAAATTGTGAAGTTTTTGTCATGTGTGAACACACCCCAGCACACAGTGTGAACAACGTGAACTTCTTTCTCTGCCTTTAACCCATTCACCAAGTGAAGCAGGGGGCAGCCAGGAACACAGCCCCCCTCAGTGGTGCCACTGGAATCCCTGTCAAACCCACAACCTTCCGATCAACTAACCACTAGGCCACCAGCTGCATTTGAGTTATGTAGCTGTGAGCGTTGTACTGAAATCTGGGCCCACAGGAGGATTTTAGGAGGATTAGAGATGTTAACAATGCTTTTCCTTCTCTGAGAAACAGCTGCAACAATATTAACCCCAGCCTCACTTACCCATAAAGTAGATCCAGCTCTCCATCGTAAATGCCATGATAGCCATTCCGGTGCAGTTAGAGATAATACCAAGCAGAGAGAGGGCCGTGTCCCCCAGGACCCCAGACAGCGCCAGGACTCCCAGGAAACTGCTCAAGTACATGGCATCAGTGGCCGCCCTGCCGTACCCCGCCCACACAGAGTCCCAGCTCAGAGGAGGCTTCAGCACATAGAGCGTCAGAACGTTCTCTGCTCCGATCATGCCCAGCATGAACAGCACCATGGCCAACATCAGCAGTCTGACAGCCACAATGTCTGTTCTCTCCATTCTCCCCGTCCGGGACAGCAGCGGCTCTTTGTCATCATCATTTTGGCCCGAGCTGGACAGGACAAAAGTGGAGTAGAGGAGCGAGACCACACTGAGGGAAACTGCCATCCCCAGCAAGATCACTCCTCTATGGTCTATCCTATACACATGCCCAGACAACAGACCACCCAGCACCCCTGCAATTAAGGTGAGTATTAAGATAAAAAGTTATTATCATATATATGATAAATTGATATATGGATATAATGGGTCCCATCAATACAAATTGACAGCTAAACAAGAAATATCTTTAAAAACAGATTTAGAAACAGTATGGACAGCAACAGCACCACCATCTATGTACAGTAACTGCACAAAGCTCATAATAACAAGCAGCAGCTTGGTGGTTAACCTCTCATTCTATTATAGGAAGTCGGATCATCATTCTGTTATCTCACTTCATGTACTATATACGTATCATTTTTAGTATTTCTCTCGCTCATTCTTGCATGACCGAATTAAAGATTCCATGTTCAAGGACTAAACTAAAAACTCAAATGTTAAAATTCCAATTTTATTCCAATTACAGTTTTGGCTTTGGTTCTTGAATGCACCCTTCTGGCCAAGTGATGACCATGTTAACTTGCTGTTACTTGCCAGAAACCACGCCAAAACTTTCTACAACACATTGGAATTTGAGGCTTTGTTCACATTAAACCCTTCTTATTTAGGCAGATATGTGTAAATGGATTTTGTTGATATCACAAGTTTGCACTGCATTGCACTGTATTTTACTGGGGAGTGAACCGTGTGTTTTGAAACCTTAGTGATTTTACAATCTAACTACTTTCACAAATGTGAGGAAAATTTAGTTCACTATGATGTGGACCCTTTATTAAATGCCACTTCTGTTTTGCTGGTGCATTCTGTCTACTCTTTTCTGAGTTGTTCATTAATCTCATACAAAATACACTGTGTATCATCATGAAGGACTAGATGCTTCCACCTCACCTGCGATCCCATAACAGAGATCCACAACATTGAGCTTCAGCGTGCGGTGTCTCTGTTTGGAGCTAAGGGCTGCTAAAGCCACCACACCAGCCCAGTAGGCTGGAGAGCCGCCACTGAGGCCATATATTGTAGAGCCTAGGAAGAGGAACTCCACAGGTAATTTCAAGAACAAGAAGATGAGCAGGAAACACATGCCCAAGACGGAGCCCAGCTGAGACGACACCAGAAAGACCTTAGGCCCCTTTCGATCTGCCAGACGCCCCAGAGGGACGATGGCCAGCATGGCTGCTACAGCAGAGATGGTAGAGTGTATAAGGAAGAATCGTGACGATGCCGCTTGGGCCTTGTCAGCATGTCCATCCGCCCCTTCCAGCGATCGATTGTACACAGTCAGTGTGAGTGACATCTCAAAAAACGAGGTGCCCAGTTTATGGATGATCACCACCGGCTCCACTAAAGTCAGAAGTCTTTCCATCATATCACCCAAGTGTGCTGTCTTAGTACTCTTTACCTTTAATACATTTTTAAAAGAGCTGTAATCAGAAAAAAAAAACACCATCCACATACAGCATTTATAGTTCAACACTTCCATGTTCTAAAAGATATTTATTTAGTGTACCATATTTATTCATGCATTTAGTTGCTTTTGTTTTCATACCACTACTGTATGCATTTTATCTGTATCTGTTTGTACTCATTCTTTATTTTTTTTTTTAATTCTTTGGCATGCTTGGTCCTCTAAATAGCGAACCATTAACCATACAAGTAAACATTTAGGCATTCAAATGGAAGTGACTCAACTGCATACAGTTTTGAATGTTAGTATCAGTCTTAAACAATTGTTAGAATATTCAGTTATGTCATAAGTATGTACCAAAACGAAATTCTCTCTGATTTTCAACATGAAAACAATGAAACTGATTTGTTTTATTGTCAATAATCCAGTACTATGTAAATAGTGGCCTTGAGCGTATTTAAAAACTAATTCTGAATCACGCTAAAAGTATTCTAATCTTATTGCATTGTGCCGTAACGTGATGCACTGATTTGTTTTCTAAGGAACTACAATCAAACAAACAACTATTGTGAGGTCACACAGGTACATCCTTACAAGTGATGTAGCTAGCTTAAAGAAGCTGTAGCTATTCATGTCCATCTAAAAGCCTGTTTGAGAAATCTGTTCATGAATGCAGTTGCTGTACATACCCGCAGTTCTCTCTGCCTCCTCCTCTGGTCTGTCTAAGTGGACTTAAAAGTAACTGTTAAACCATTATATGGAAAAGGCACCCAGCTATACAGGAAACCCCCCCCCCCCAACCACACTGGTTCTGTGATACCAGGACAAAACCTGGCAAAAGGGAAGTTGTGGTAGTGAAGTGAAATTGTAACAGAGGGAAGAAAGGCAATACCCTTTGCATCTGCAGCGCATGCACATTTCAGTCTGTACTGGACAGCAGCCAGCATCATGACTCTGGTCACAGATACCCAACTGTGTAAACCATTCAGCTTACCGAAGCCTCAACACAAGAGGTCCTCAGGCCCCGTCATAAAACTGAACCTTAAGAGCAATCCAGCCAGAAAACGTGGGTTTGAAACTTTATTTTGTTCCATTCCAAATGATCAACCTTTAATCAAAAAAATAGAAATATCATGCATACAAATAAGTATTTTAATACAGATCATGCATTTTCCCATTTTACTTTAGAAAATGACATTTGTCTTAGTGTACAAATATAGCCTGTAGCAACTCTTAGAACATTTTTCAATATACGTTTTCCTGACTGTCTGTTACATTGTTCTACACTGTGCAAACTGTTCTGCTTTTCTTCTGTCTTGTTTTACACAAGAACGAAAACAGGCTCAATGCAGGAGCCCCGCTGCATTTAAAAAGGCACATTGGCTCCCACTAGTGCTTAGTTAGGAAAGAGCACGCGTCCTTCAACTTCACTGCATATTCGGAATGACCAGTACCAAGATGAAGGTGCTTTAAAAGCCCTTCACTTTGCATAGTCTATCCTGGTGTACAGCACATAAATACAAATGTCTTCGAGTAATATTATTCTAATATTATTATTCTAAAATATCTATATTGTAGAATAATAAGATGAGAATCTTAGCTTAATGTCATCGTAATCAGTGCATAACAATCAGTGCTTACTTGGAATCGAAAGGCAGATTTACAGGAACAAAGATGATTTCCAACTAATCTTTATCTCTGCTAAAAATGAGCTCAACATTAGTTCAAAATGAAAGACATTCTGTTTAAGTAAAACTGCCCCTGCCTGGAACAAACCCCAACCAAGCACCTGTGGCAAAGATGGTTAGTGGGCAATCCTGCAGTTGACAACACTTTTTCTGAGCATTTGAGCTCTCCGAATGGTGGTATTAAGGAAGAATTTGGCAAGCTTTGATAACACAACCTCTTCAAACTGGAGTATTTTATACCTCATGGACAGCGCTCGGCAGAGACACAGCAAACGAGAGCAGTTGTGTCTTTGAGAGAGCACCAAACTTCTAGAAGCGAGAGCTTGTCAAAGAAAGGTTCTGCACTATAAGTAGTGGAGGAACTCCCCACACCTACATGGAGCACTCAAATCATATTACTTATTTACTGTGATGCACAGTGCCATTCCTCTGTATCTTCAAATGGCCTTCAGTGTCCATGTTACCTCTAGAATTGAGTGTCACCATAGGGTTGTGTCTCTGCGGTATTTAAGTCCAGCCTGTCCAGTTCATTGAGTCTGGAAACTGTAGGTGTTGGTGCTTGCTTTAGCATCATATATATCCACTCTCACTGCACGCACAGACTCAGTTGTTCTCTTCGTTGGCAAACACACCGGCCTCCCAGCGCAGAGCCCGCGGGCTTTTGTGGCGTGTCACGCGAGTCGCTTCTACAACCTGCAACAAAACGATCATCATAAATCAGGATGAGGGAAAACCTGCTTTACAAACTCAGAGGTTTATGTGTAATTCAGAGGTTTATGTTGTATTTCTTACCTCATTGTTGATGTCATCAACAGGCTGTATCCCAGCATACTAGAGAGCAAGACCAAGACAATCTGAGTTAATAACTTTTCTTCAGACCAAGCATGTCCACGTTGCTTTTGGGCTTCATCTTCGAGACTGGTATCAGATTGTAACTTATTATCTCAATATGTTTTTCTTCAGGTTAACGTCAGTGACTGCTGTCTATGGGACCACTCAATTCATTCTTCATATATTGCCTTTAGACCAACCCTTTCACATTTCCTCTAGCCTTCTTCTACATGTTTAGTGTCAGAACCATCTTTATTATCTCAGTATGTTTAGTTATGAGCCTTTTTCAGGTCAATTTTCAATGAGTGTTGTCTCTATGATAGATCTGAGATTCTTATGGCAGCAGATTTCATGCAGTGACATTCAAAATTCCCTCACCGAGCTCTCCTCAAGCTTCAGTTTGGCTCGTCTTTCCTCAAAATCTTCCAGGAGTGTTTCCGTCAGGCCCTTGTGTAAGGGGGTGGTGGGGGCCTCAGGCCGTGGGCTAGCGAAGACAGAGGGAGTTGTCTTTGAAACTGCTGGGGACATGGATTTTGGGCTGCTCCAAGGTTGGGCTGTCGTAATGGACACAGAAGGAAGTCTGCAAATAGGTCCTGTGGGGCAGAAATAAAGCTTTTTCAATTGTGGTTGGTGTGGGTAATATGACATTTTCACAATGTACAATATTTTATCATTTCTAACATTTGATAAGTTGTACCATCAGTACAAATGATTTTTACATAATGTTTCACACACTGTGTGGCTCTAAACAAGGCTATTTATATATATTGTGGGGCAGTTGGTTAGGGAGTTGCCCCTGCAATCAGATGGTTGTGGGTTTGAATCCCAACACTGCTATTGTCATCACTGAGGTTCCCTTGAACAAGGTACCGTCCCCACACACTGCTCCCGGGGCGCCCCTTGTTGGTGGCAGCCCACTACTTCACTTGGTGAATGGGTTAAATGCAGAGAAAGAATTTCACATTGTTCATATTGTATGCTGTGATGTGTTCATGCGTGACTACAAGGGGCCACTATATGTTTTACGCTAAAACACTGATACTACAATTTTGGCCATATGGTGACATAATTTATAATTGTCATATTGCCCAGCTCTAGGTCTGATCGGTGTCTGTTGCTAATCTACACTTATTATCGATGCTTAAGCATATGATTTGAATATGTGTGATGTGCTGACATCATGTACATTAATAATTGTAATTGACTATAAAAGGTTCTTCTGACTGCAGGTTCATCTCCAAAAAATTAATTATTAACCGCTCTTCAACACTTTATCATCACTCTTTCAACCTGCATGCCTTGCTCAAAGTCCAGAAGCTAATTAAGTAAGCTGTTTTGTCTCATCCCTGAATGCTGACATTCATAAACAAGTAACACAAGTTAATCACTTACCTGCTCATGAAGTGTGAGAGACAGAAAGGGCTTGCATTTATTGACAAGGGGACAATATCATTGAAGCTATCACTCTAGCAGGGCATGGCTGTCTCTCATAAAGCAAAGCGTTAAATTACAAGGACAGAATGATATAAAGGTAGTATAGTCTTAGTACTTCTGATGTGTAAAAATGTAAGTTTGACAAGGATCTTTAGGATATAAGAGATGCAAAAAGATGGGACAGAGGCACAGAACATACACTCAGTATGACTGAAGTATACACTCAGCTGACTGATTCTTGGACTTCTAACATTACATTCCATATTGGTTAGTCCAAGTCGGTCATTGGTATCACTTATCAAATTGTCTTATCAGAATCAGTCTTATCAGAATCCTTAGCTGCACTGGCTAGACTGTTCCCGTCTTTACAAATACTTGATCTTACTTCCTGGTGTTACTGCAATCAAAAATTATTTCAGGCTTTACATGAGCTCCCAGGACACCAAATTACTCAGAATTTATTGAGCAATACTTGGTTATGTGTATGTTTTAATGACAAATCCCCTGGAACAGCAGGTGAAATGCCAAAATAGGTACACACACAAACTCCAGCTGAACAGTGCACCCAGTTTGTGGAAGAGTGGACACAGACTCTCTTAAGAGGTCTGTGTAATCCTTACTGACAGAACTGATGTTGCAATTAAGACAAGGGGACTCGTACCCAAGCAGTATAAAAGCCTATGGCTGTATAGTTAGGGAATAACTATATAAGTTACCCAATATGAAACCTGCATATTGCATATTGAACTTGAGCAGAAAGAGCTGTCATACCTGCCAGTGTTACACGGGTGGGGGTGTAGTCCTCACTCCAGGAATAGGAGAGACTGTAACTGTCCCGCTGTGTAGATTTTTCTGGTAGTTCTGCATCTACCTCCACCAGGTTCTCCTGAGAACTGTTTAGAGAAGTCTGGTCATTGTTGTTTGAGATGGGCTCTGAAGCTGTGGGCTCTGGTGTGCCTTTGTCTCTGTCTGTTGTGAGGGACAGGTTGCTGGTTTCTCGTAGCTCTTGAAGCTCCTGCTCTCTTCTGAGGTCCTCCTCAATTTCCTTGCGGATTAAATCGGAGGCGCTTTGCCTTTGTGGCCACTCACCTGAGTTCTCCCAGAGAGATCTTCTTTGTACTGATGTGCTGGTTTTTACAGGTTCTACTGGAGAGGACAGAGAAGTTGTTCTCCTTGACTCTTTTACTTTATAGGCTGTCATCCAAGGTGGCTGATTTGCAACCTTTTCTCCATTATTTTGCCTCTCAGCTACTCCCTCCCAAGTGTAAAAACCTTTTCTGACAGGTCTATCTAGAATTAGTACAGCGGGGTCTTTCTGAATTATTGCTTCATCTTTGTGTCGGTGGGGACAGCAAGGTGAGAGGGTTTCCTGCGAGTCAGGAACATCTCTCTCTTCCACAAGTGCAGGGTGCTCTGTATTTAACCTGTTATCCACAGAAATGGATCTAACAGGACCTACATCTGATTGAGACCTGAAGGTTCTACTTTTCTCACCTTGATCAGTTAAATTCTCTCCGTCATTAAGTCCTTGGCTCCGATTCATCCTGTCCATCTCTCGCTGAATAAGAAAACTAACTCTATTTGACTCTTTCGCTTTGATGGGTTTTAACTGTGTTGATGGCTGGGACAGAATTGGTTTGGTCTTAATCTCAATCATCTCTGATGAATCTGTGCGAAAGATTCCCCTTGATCTCCGCAAGTCCTCTTCTCGTTCCCTAGCTATTCGGATCTCCCTTTCGATGGGTGTTTCACTCATGCTGGTTTCTGGTGAGCTGTCCTTTATCTCTGATATGGAAGGCTCACTGGACAAATGTCCATTACTTTGGTCACCAAGTCCTGAGTCTAGGTCACCTCTCAAGCTACTTTGTACTCTATTTTCTGGATCTTCATAGACAGTCACTGTCGTCTTTGTCTCCTTCTCTTCTCTTTTCCATGTGATTTGATTCAGGTCTGGCTCATCCTTGAGGTTCTCATTTTTATCTTCTTTTGTAAAAAGGCCAGCAGATGCTGGTAAAGATCTTGCTCGTAAGTTAAAGTGTGGCCCTTGTTGTGGACTATGCCTGAAGGGGTTTTGCTTGGAGCTCTCCAACATTTGGAACTGCTTGCGTGCTGTATTGAAATCTATCTGCTGGTCATCAATGGTGCCAGGTTCTATTTCAACCTGGGCACTTTTTGTGCTCGCAGGGGTATAGCATAGACTAAATCCCTCAACCAGATGTTGCGGAGATTTGCTAAGGTCTAGGCTCTCCAAGGCACTCCACTGCTCTTTTAAGACAGGACTCTTCTTGGGTGCCTGATTCCGGATGATCTCCTGCCGGTCCAGCTTTTCCTTTTCATCTTCTGCTGAGACAACATCCACCATGTAGCGGGAATCCCCATTGCTGTCTTCGAACAGTTTCTCGGGTCTTCTTTCCTCCACATAGGTCTGCAGCTTAAAACTGCTCTTCTCCTTCAGGGTGGACAGTTTGGCCTGTCTCTCAGGTGAAACCATATAGGCTTCATTCTTCACCGCCTCTGGGCTTGTTGGGTCATCCACAAAGGAATAGAAACCCGCATAGGAGTCTGTGCTACTAGGGCTACTGGGATCACTCGGCTGCCAGTCCTCAGTGACACTGCTTTCCTCAGACACGGCCACCTGTCGAGCATGAACTACCACATCCTGAGCATGCTCTCCATTCGGGGCTGACACAGTCACAGAGGAGTGGGTACGAATCACTGAAATATTGTCAAAGCTGAATGTGGGTGAATATCCGTCCTGACTTTGACTCCAGCTGTTGTCTGGTGATCGTGACTCGCTGCCAGGGCTCAGCATGGGTCGTAGGTCAGACTTCTCTAGCTTAGGCATCAGAGGCTTCATCACCCATCGCTTAGGAGTGCTGCCCATGGTGTTGCTGGATGATAAGTGGTCCTTAGCAGATACAGGGACAGCCAAAGCAGCAGGCTGATGCGAGTGGCTCAGAGTTTGCAGTTTTCTTGGTTTGTGTGCATCTTGAGGAACGCTTGATACAAATGTGGCTTGTCTCTGTAAAATTAGGACAGTGTTTACATCACTCTAAGTCTGTCACAGAGCACAAAGGGTTGTCCATTCGGGACTATTTTAAAACATTTACACACAAAAATGATGTCGGAAGCATGTTCATGCAACTTTTCACATATTTTCATGCATGGCAGAACATCGAGGATTTTTCTAAGCGTAGCCCGTGAAGTGAGCCACACAGTGATCTCCAATTTAAACAGATTGATCTGAAATATTTTTATGGCTAACAGGGCAATCCAGTTTTACAGTTGAAGCGCATGACTCCAAATAAAGGTGGTGTGAGAAATACAGGTGAATAGACACTCCCTTTTCAATCATTTACAATTTAAACTTTCAGTATCTCTAAAGCATGTAACCAATGCTTCCCAAACAATAAAAGATTTCACCCCAGGGTGTTTGCCTTGTAATTACAACAAAATACTTGATGCCTGAAAGTTTAACTCATCCAAGGCAACAGATGAGTAAAAAAAAAAAATAATGAATTTAATGAATGTTACAATACTGGATTAACTGCCAGTGTAATTCTGAAATTGGTCTTACTTACCACACAACACTGTGGAGATTACAGAGGTATTTCATGCAACACCCAAACGATATTAGCTAGGACTTGTTCTAAGCTAAAAATACTTCCAGTAGCGTGGCTGAATGAGGTGAAAGGCGTTAGATAACACAGTCTGCTCACGAGAACTGACGTTGTTGTTCAGGAGTTTAGGTCCCCAAGCCGAGCGTCAGAGGGTGGCCATGCGTGACAAAGTGGACTGTGTGCCCCTGATAAACCTGCAGCTCTGCTGCTTCTTGGAACCTTTCTTCCACACTGATTGGCTGAGGCTGTCTGGTGGGGTGGTCCCACAGAAAGGGCTGTCCTAATTTTGTCAAATTTTCACCAATACGTTCTGATGTTGACAGTACTCTGTTGGGTGGATTCTAACATTCCTTGTTTTTAAAACAGAAACAGTAGTTACCTCTCACATATTAAAATAATACTTCATTCTAAGCATGAAGACAATGTGCCAGTTATTCCCCACACTATTTCCAAATTGCTCTGCTCTCCTAATTTTCCTTAGAAATTCTAAACTCCATTCTGGGACCTCCTTTAGCAGCACCTTCTGTTTCATTTTTTTAAAATCAGTATAATGCTTTGACTTGTTGTGAACCGATTGCTACACCTTGTTCCTCGAGTGCAACACAAAATGTGAACAGGTTATAGGAGGATTGTACCAATCATATAACCTTAGCCTGGACTGCTGCAGAAAAAAAACAAGTATTTCTAGAAAATACTGCCATTTTAACATCATATATCACAGAATAATAGATATAGAAAATCATGACAATTGATTCTACACCACAGAAATGATCACCATTTATAAATTCATTCTAAATTCTTCATTATCACCACAGAACAAGATGCTTCAATTCTCCACCAAACTACTCACTTAAGTGTGCAATTTAGAAATACTTTTCCAAAAGTGAAAAGTTGGAAGCTCACCTTATGTCAGCAACTCAAGGAAGAGAGACTAGACATTCCGCACTGTTTTTGGCCGCCTTCAGGCTTTATTGAGCTGAATAGACAAAGTTCAAGCAATATAATCAGCCCCACCCACTTACAGTAAAGAGCGTATGAGGCTGATAGATTATGGACGGGCGAGAAAAGCAGCTCAGACAAGAGAAACGAAACTTTGCGCATGCACACACAAACACACACACACACACACACACACACACAAGCAGATGCACACTTGTGGAGGACCGCATCCCTCATCACAGAGTCTAGAATACCAAAGAGAGGATTTCCACAGGCCTTACTGAGTCAGCTGAATTCTCAGTAACAAGTCCTTATATGTTTCATAGCTTTTGCAAGTGGGAAAATATTAATGGAGACTTAAATGGAGAGTTACTGACATTTTAAAAATATGAGTGTATATTTTTTAATGTGAAGTTTTGAAAGCCCACAAATTGCATATCACGGATCATTATAGGTTTGTAAAACACTACAGAAATGCAGTACGCGAATAAGTAAATAAAATAAATAAATACTATTTTTTTTTTTTTTTACCACTGTGATATTTTGTATTTTGTCTCGGTTCCTTCAAACAGAGATTCTTAGTCACTCTTTCAAAAATAAGGATATTTTGTATACTTTAGGCCATTTTTTGAACTGTTTTACTTGTATGTAAGGTGTCCTTGAGTGCCTTGAAAGGCGCCTTTAGATAAAATAATGAATAATAATAATAGTAATAATTTTGAATACCAAAGTCAACTAATGAAGGTCCATGCAGTTGATAAAAAAATCAAAAGTCTGCCACCTGTAACCCCAGTGAGTTTCAGTAGCGTACACTTTTTGAGAAGTGTAAAGTATGTGTGTATTGTTTTTCAGACTGTGGTCAAGATGTCTGTCGTCAATATTTTGACGAATAAATAATCCTTGAATTTGTGATGATAAAATATAATGTCTTTAATATTTTCTAACATATTCTGTTTTCTTCCCCCTTTAAAAAGCCGTATTCAGCCTTTGGGCATTTGAGGGCAAAATATTAAGCAAGATACGTAACCAGAAGGTCAGAGAGGTGGTGCTGGAGCTTGTCCCTGACTCATAGGGCAAAAGGCAGGGAAACATCCTGGACAGGCCAGTCCATCACTCAGACAAACACATTCACACCTAGGGGGTCATTTTGCATCTTTAATTCACCTGTATGCATTTCCTGTGAGAGGAAACCAGAAATGGGGAGAAAATGCAAACGCCACACAGAGCTGGGAATGGAACCCAGGACCTTTTCATTGTGGCTGGTGATGGCGTAAACCATTGCACCACTGTGCAACTAGAAGGTCACTGGTTCAAACCCCAAGTGCTTTATAAATATGTGTGATTTGAAGTAGCAGTAAGTGTCCAAAATAAAAAAAAGTATTCACCTCTGCAGTCACCTCTGTGCAGAATGTAAAGCTTGTCCTTACCTTACTCTCTTGCTCCAAGCTGTGGCACAGCACTTGCCATGGAGGTGTGTATTTAAACATGGCTCTGCTCCACTTTGGCTGATGTGTTTGATGTGTCCTTCACACAGCAGGACAGAGGCATGTAGAAGACTTTGTTTTGGGTTTATCACACTCTCCAAGATAAGACCCTGGTGGGCAGTCAAACCCGACTCAGTGATGTTGTGGCCACACTGGAACAGTGCGAGAAAGCGAGAAACGATTGAAACAATAATTGGAATAATACCTCTTATTCCAATACAATTTCATGTATTAAATAGTAAAATGCATTACATAATATATGTAATATATGGATCTGTTCTCAGGAAGAACATCTGTAGCAGATAGGCGTTCTCACCTCATTTCTAACGATGTCCCAGTCAGAAAAGAGAGCAACACTGCGGTCTATTCCATCCCCGTGTGTACGGGTTTCACGTAGGCTGAAGCCCCTGCCAGCCAGGCCCGCTGCTAAATCTTGGCCCACTGGTAGTGGTTTGGGCTCGATGGCTCTGGTAAAGCCCCACCTCCATTCTAACTGGATGTGTGTGTGTGTGTGTGTGTGTGTGTGTGTGTGTGTGTGTGTGTGTTTGTGTGTGTGCATTTCAGAGCATCACCATCTGAGTGTGTGGTCCAGGAGGTATTAGCCCAACAGACAAAGCCCAAAGCGGGTGTGCTGGGAGTCGGGGGTTATATTCTAGTTACAGCTGCTGTGTGTGTGTGTGTGTGTGTGTGTGTGTGTGTGTGTGTGTATATATGCACGTGCGGGTTTGGTGTGCGTTGTGTGTGTGTGTGTGTGTGTG
>JBBIGA010000038.1:14739462-14750456 GCA_037576975.1 Alestes dentex
TATGGCAAGAACCACTTAACTAAGTAAAAAAACAACAGTCCATCGTTACCTTATTACAAAACATATTCTGGTTTGTTTAACTCTTTTTTTGTTTACTGCATAATTCCCTGTGTTCCTTCATCCTTCATCATTCCTTCAATAATTCAATATTATTGACTGGTATTATTGAATCCAAACTTTTGACTGGTAGTGTATATGTTAATGTCCCGTTTTTTGTGACTTCACAAATCAATTAATTCAACCCAGGCTGTTTTGCATTTTTTTTTTCCACACGTAGACTCCAATTGACTAACATTTTTGCAAGGTTGGAAAATTCAAAGCTTTAAGTATGTACATATTACATCTGACTCTTGTTTAAAAAGGGGATCTGTTTCTATGATATGGACCCTTTAAAGCTTTGTAGTTTTTAAAGAAAAACATTCTTGCACAAGTGTCTGAATTAGCTAATAGTCAGGCTTGCTGTATCGACAATGCAGTATCAGAAAAGCAGAAGTGTTCTGGTGCCATTTCCAGTTTTTTTTTCTCTGAGCTTACTCTGTTCACAGCCATGGATACAAACTTCTGAACTTGTAACTGTGCTTGAATGTACTCTTCACTGTGGTCTGGAGAAATCTGCTACAAGTCAAGGTATCCTGCAGTCACTGTTTACTCCTACCTGGTTTTCTGTTTTTGCAATGGATTCTCCTGGCATACAAACATTGTAACACCAAGCAGAGAGTGGAAGATGCATGTTTTCAGTACACAACCACTTACACAATATTTGGACAATCAATCATTAATAAAATAAACATGCAAGCATGATATAATGAAGTCACAAGGACTGGAATAATTTAACAAGAATGAAATACCTTTTACAGAATCTCCAACAACCTGTGAGACACAGAGAGAAAGAGAGAGAGAGAGAGAGAGAGAGAGAGAGAGAGAGAGAGAGAGAATGAGAGAGAGAGAAAGAGAGAGAGAGAGAAAGAACAAGAGAGAGGGAGAGAGAGAGGTTATTCCAATTTGACTTACATTAATTATTTATACCATACAAACATTTATTAAATACAATCATTTCAAGTAATTTGTGCTTTTTCTCAGTTGGGAAAACCAGCAGTAACGTTTTGTATTAAACACACAGTTATCGGTGACTGTGTGTGTGTGTGTGTGTGTGTGTACACGTGTTTTCTTTTTTCCTTCACAATAAACCTGTATGCAGCGGTTCAGCACCTCTAGGTAGGTGGGTGTAGTGCATAGGTGTGGGATGACACAGTGAGTCATTCAGCTCAACATATCAACTATGTCAACGGGGCCACTTTGGAAAAAGATGTAAAAGGATATAAATATACAATATGGATATAAACAGATATAAATCAAACAATAACGGAACTGTATTTGACTGTATTCACCAGTTGAAAGGCTGCAGGGGAGGAAAACCAACTACACACACTGCATTTATCATCATGTTTCCAGATCCATCAACAGTGGTCCCATGGCAGATCAGGGCTTACCGGCAAGGCAGGAGGTTTTGAGATGAAATAGAAGAATTTAAAGAGATTTGGGTCCGGAGTGAAAATTCTATTTAAATATTTAACTAAGTTGGTTTGGGCCCAAAACAAGTGCCATGTGCCCTATTATGTTATTTGCTCATCGTATCACATGACCTATCTGCCTGTAGTCTGGTAATTAACAGTGGTTAAAAGATCTGCTTACGAAATCTGCTTAGGGAGAATCACTTCCAGAGACAAGAAAACATTAGATATACTAATGCAGTCTCTGGTGATGGGGGAAGTGGATATTGATCAACACAGGAAAGCACAAACGGAGGCCATAATTACAGATGAAAGCACGCATTTCTCCTTGTGGCTGCTATTAAAATGGCTCATGCTATTGAGAGGCATCTGTCTTAAGCCAATGGAGATTTGTCTGTAAGGTCAAGACCTGTCAATTGTAAGCTAATCATTTCACTTTTTCCACCGTATACCTGATCTCCCCCTAGACAGTTCGGCTGATCCATGGAGAAGGCCAAACAACAGGCAATGATGGGTTTTAATTACATTTGGGTCTTTGGGCGCCTGTGGGCATATGAACCCCCCCCCAAGCCCCGTCTAGTGAAAGGCAGTATGTATCTACATCTACTGGCTCCATTATTAGACATTTTCATTACTGTTACAATTACACAACAACTGGATACTCAGTGCGTGGCAGACATGCTGTGTACATTTGTTTGTGTGGGTGTGTGTGTGTATCCGTTTGCATTTACATTTACTTCTATCCAAAGCGACTTCCATTCCCCAACTACAGGGGACAGTCTCCCTGGAGCAACTTGGGATTAAGGGTCTTGCTCAGGGACCCAGTGGTGCTATACTGAAGGTAGGATTCAAACCCACGATTTGAACCCATGACCTCTTGGTTCAGAGGCAAGTTGTCTACCCACTAGACCACCCCCACCCCTGTGTGTGTGTGTGTGTGTGCGTGCGTGTGTGTGTTAGAGCAGCAATAGAGGAGTGAGGCTCACTTTGCTATCCACAATCTTGGTTTCTTCTTGCTGGGCCATGTCTGACAGGTTTTCTTTGGTGGATGTTGCGGACACACCTGTCTCCAGCTCCTCCAGTTCCTGCTCCAATCTAGAACACAACAGAGATAAAGTGAAGGAGGACTAAACAGAGTCCTATGATCCTTCACTGAGGCTAGATTCCTTTTCCCTCTTGTCCTAATCCACCCATAAACACTACATTCAGTTTGTTACAAGTAAAAAGAACATTAGGAAAGTGGAATATGGTCTTTTAACCCTTGAAGTGCGAGTGACACAGATCCATCCTCGAAGCACAACAAATTGTAAATTGTCGTCATACAACCAAACAACCCAAAATCAACAAAAATGGCCAAATTTCTTTATTTTAGGAAAAAGAAAAAAAACACAAGATCTTTGAACTTTCAGGACAGCCTCCACACACAAGAGGGCAGGGAGAACCTGCAGAGGGAGGGGGTCCGGAGAGCAGCCGAGGTGCAGGCGCGCAAAGCAAAAGAGCAGCGCCGGCTTTAGACTGTTTTACATCGTTTGGATTTGTTAAAAGCAGATTGTACTAGCACGCTTTGAGTTCTAAAGGTTAAGAAAGTTAATACCTCAGCCCTTTTTAGACCAATAAGAAATATCTGGCTCTCACAATAATGATGCACAAGTTCATGCTGGCCTTTTTCCACTGTGACACGCTGGGTTTTTAAATAGCAGCAGTCATTCATAATTTTAATCAAACACAACCAGCTGTGAGTAAAGGGATGTCATGACTTTTAAATTACGTGTACTGTGATTTCTCTCTAAATGACATGCTGAATGAGATATGATAAGTTTTCCCCTGTACTTTCCAATAAAGATACAGGTTTGAGTTTTAGAGAGTAATGAGCCGTGAGATACTTATAAGTAAAGTTTGAGAGAAGTAATAAGTCATTTGTAAAGCATTATATAAATAACATATTCAAGACAGCACTCCTTTATATGGTCAGGACAGCAACCCATTACATGGTGTCCCTGAGAGTCTTTAATACCAAGAAGGTATTAGTCCTAGTTATAGTAGACTTAACCAATCATTCATTCCAAAAAAACAACATGCCGTCTGAAGCCTAAGTCTGTGCTAATTGTAAAAATACCATGCAGACAAGTAATGCTGAGATGATTCCTTGACCATCCTCCATTTTCAGACTAAGCCTTAATGGGGACAAAAGCTCCCCAGCATTACTCATTCGGTGTCGTGCCTCTCTGGAACAGAAGCCCTGTTCTGAGCCCTGGCTGCCACAGCACAAGAGGAGGAATTTAATCAGGCCGATGGAGAACCACACACTGACCCGCCTGCCAGGGGGAAGATTGATGCCACTGTTTCACCATCAGGAAAAAGCGGAGACAAATTGGATAAGCAGGAGCTTGGCTACTGCACCCGTCCTGTCCTCTGAGACTGATGGATCTAGCTTCAGACTCCATGCCTCAACATTGCCAAGGATACCAATGATGATGATGTTACTTGGTCTAATCAGCATACCTCAGAATGGCCTCCTCAAGTCCTTTAGTCTTGGCCTCATCTTCTTGAAGCTGCTTCTTTGCTTCGTCTTCCTCCGAGCCAGCAGAGGGCGCTCCATCCAGCAGCCATCGCTCCCTTAACGCCTTTGACTGATGGAAAAAGTTTAGACATACAGTACCATAAAAAGTCTTAGACACCTGAGGAAATTATAAACCTGTTTATCTCAGCAGTATATGTTTTTAAAAGAATGTATACAAATATTAATACAGTAAATAGTGATTTTATGCATGTCTATGTGTTTAAGCATTTCCAGATCTCTCCTCATGAAAACCCAGTATTATATTATATCAAATACCTCAAGCACCTGGTTCAATCCAGCTGGTACTTCATTAAATGAAAACAGATGAGTTACTGATGTAGTTTCACAAATCCATGCAAAATCTGGAGGCATGGAGGTGAACGATGGAACTGAACCGGTGCTCTTTTAACCAGCTCGCAAAACTTTTTCAGAAACAAAACAAATCTTGATATTATCTAATGCTTTCTTGAGTGTTTGCATTTGTTCTAATGGCAACTTGTACATTTTGCAGTCCTTTACTCCTCAGACAAATGGATTTTAAACAGTTTGCACAAGAGCCTAAGACTGTTGCACAGCACTGTTTAAACATTTAATTAGGCCACTAAACCTTTCTCTGCCTCTAAACACTGCCCTGCTATATAACGTTCACGAACAAATGAGCAAATTATGGGATTTTAAGACTTTTGGGTGGTTTCCTGATTATTTTTCAGTAATTAATAACAAATAACAAAAAGGACTTTTGTGTCTATTCCTTACTACAAGAGGGACTAATAATAGAATTGAAAATATGCATTGATATCATGCAAATTGTCCAACATATCAGTGCAGAGAGAACATTTAGAAGATGACTTGTGATTAGACAGATGATTTTTACTGATCTCATCATACTACAATATCCCAGGATTTACCAAAATCAGCTCCTTAAGGCCAGCTCATCAGAGAGAAATCTCCACTCTGCCATGAACGCCTCAATTCTTCTGACTAATTAAACATGGAGCACCTCATGCCTGGCTATTTTAGTGAAGTGATGCTAAAATTGGATCGTCAAAGCATGGCACTGTGTTGCCTTGACAGCTGATCTGCACTGAAAATCTCATCACATCTTTCAGCTCTCTGTGCTGTAGGGATTCATCGGCTGACAGCAGGAGCAGTCTGTGGTTAGCACACAATTGGCTTTCAGCACACTGAGGTAAGCTAATGCATCCTCTTCCTATGAAGAAGGGCCATTAAGAACTGCAGAGGCCAGCTGAGCCCCAGTATCCCGAACCCGCAAATGTTCCTCTAAAGGAGACATGCTGGCCACTGGGCGGGGCGCACACAGTGCCTGCTAAGCTTGTTAGGACTTAAATGCTCCACACAGCTGATCCAAGATCTGCTCCTGGAAGCTTCTGTTGATTTGATCTGTGACAATAAAGATGTGCACAGTGCACACTGGTCAGCAGCTTAAGCAGGCAACATGTGTCTGTTTCCCTGTCAACTGGCAGACATTTGAGCCACTGTTGGTCCAGCATCAGCTGGCTGCTGAAAAAGCACAGGCAGGAAACAGCCATTCATTTGAGAATAATGCAGCAGACAGGCTCCATCAGACATTCAGGACCCAACAGCAGTCCTGGGCCTGATTCCATCTCAGCTCCAGTAATCCTGAGACTGGCACGGCAGAAGATTCACAACGAAACACTAGGAGCTGCACAATACGGATAGCATACCAACACTGAATAGTGTATACTGTGATTGCAATATGGCTCGCGACATCCTAAAAACACATGAATCGGCAACATGAACGACCTGTACATAACCATAGGTTCTCAGTCTTGGTCCTGGTGCAAAATCACCCTAACAAACACAAGTGTAACTAATAAACTGACAAACCCTGGGCGTATCCAATAAAAGAAAGCACTACAAGATGCAGGACTGTGGTACGCCAGGACCAGAAGAGAGGTCAAATTGCGGTAAGAGGCAAGCATGCTCAACTTTAGCAGAATTACCTATTCAGATTAGTCTTGGATGGAATCTACCCTAAAACTAACTGATAAGGCACTGCCCCCTCGTATGGCCAGCCCTCCCATGACTAAGCCTGCTTGTTTGAAGGAACATCTTCTCTGAAACTCAAATGGACCCTCCCCCACTATGTAGTACACATTACATTCCTAATAGGAAGTAAAAGCATTTACTCCGATCTGCCACTACATTAAAACCATGTGCCTAATATTCTGTCAGGGCCTTTGTGCTGCCAAAACAGCTCTGACCCATGGAGTAATGGACTCCACAAGACCTCTGAAGGTGTGCTGTGATATCTGGCATGGAATTCAGAGGCCAACTCAACAACCTGAACTCTTTGTCATGTACTCTGTCATAATCAACATTATTCACATCGCTTGTCAGTGGTTTGAATGTTGTGGCTGTATTTTCAAACTGTTGTTTGCTTAATCAAAGGACTCACAAGTTAAAGGCCAATACTGCCATATCACACACACGAATGCACACACATGTTCTGCTGAGAACTGAGGCTGAAAAGCTTTGTAATCAAAACCGCAATTCAAGTTAATATTGGCCAATTCCACGTGATAAAGAGCCACTGTGGTATTTACACTGTGGGTCCACTTCAGCAATCGATGTACACAAATAATGTCAGAGCAAATATTAAAACTGTCACATAATCCTCCAAACAGAAAATAGAAACCGTTGCACGTACAATGGAATACTTGGCTCAATCAACCCGAATTGTATTCTTTGGCCACAGGTCAGCCCCGGGAGGCTTCTTGGCATAATACACAATGCATCGTGGGTCATGGACATTCTTCCCTCTCCCAGCTGTTCCTGATCAAGATTTTGTAGATGTCAGTCAGCTTCCTTGTACGGGGCCAGTAACACATCTCTCCAACCAACATGGAGTATATTGATTTACGTCCAACAGTTCCGCAGTCTGTTCCTGGATAAATATTACTTTGTAAGACACACATCCCCCATTCTCAGACGTAAATTATTGTGACATAAAAGATTGAGACTCTGAGACAATTTGGTTGGATTTGTGTAAAATGTAGAGAAGAGGGATGGGATGATGTGAAAATCTTCTATCATGATATCAGTGACCAAAATGATCACAGATTTCATTAATATTGTGCAGTAATTACTAAAATATTTTAAAAAGTACATTCTTAAAAGATAATTTAAAGACCACATCCACACACTGACTGTATTTTTTTTTTTTTAAATCAAGAGTATTTGGATACATCACCTAAGGATGGAAACATACAGTGTGTCAGGAAAAAGGCTTTTGATTAGCACTTTAGCTCACATTAGCAGTGGTATGTCCACTAATCCTTCCAGTGTGGTTTTGTCTTTCTACAAAGTACGCAACGGATCAGGCTAAACTCCACTGTGCTGTTCAAAAGTCTTTATTATTGTGCTTTAAAAAAAACTTGAATGAATTAAAAAAGAAAATGTTACCACATGAAAATGCAGTTATAAAAAACTACAGGAATTTCTACCGGATTCCTGTAAGACGCTCGGTTAACTACAGGATGCTACATAAAAGAACGAGCAAACTCTACACAGAAAGAACCCTCCACTGAACTCAGGACCTTCTTTGACACATCATTCTAAAAAGAATATAGCACAGTGTTTTTTATAGGATAACTTATTTTGCAAGGGTGTTAGCATAAGGCACATTTACTGACTCTATATTTGCTGTATTGCAAAACATACTGAATTCAGACGCCACTGTATCATACTGAACTGAATTCTTAAATCTGTGAATCGTTACACCCCTGCTAACACCACTGCTGTCTATAGGATAAACAGGTTTTGTTTTTTGTTGCTTTTAATGAATTAATTGCCTGGTTCATTTTTCTTATTTGTCAACAGTTCTCATCATTAAAAAAGGTTGTTTTTTGTATATAACATGTTTGTAACATTTAAGGTTGCATTTCAATGCAGGACCAGTGTTTGCCCTTGAAGTAATTTTACTTCCAGCATAACTTTTCAAAAAGTAATCACACGTGGACACCAATCGTTGAGATTTACACTGTGCTAAACATTAAAACCAGTAACCGTCCACCCATCCCAAAATGAGAATGAACTATGCTCCGTTTTCAAGCTGCTTCTCGTGCTGCAAATGCCTCCCAATTCATTTAATACTCCCATTAGAGCCGCGGTGGGAGTACACAGTACACACACTTGCACACACACACGCCCTCCACACTGATACAATGAGATTTAAAATAGAAGACAAAGCATCATGAGCTCCCCCACATGCATCCGGCCTGACCATTGTTCTAAAACGGCAAAAAAGACCAGAAAAAAAGCTTTTCTTCCGACAGAGCGGTGACTGAGAACATGACCAAGGCCTGTTTCAGACCGGTACTCTACCCCACACCACCAATCAAACCAAGCCATGACAATTAGCTCCGTTAGTATCCTGTGCTAATTAAGTCCTGGGACTGTGGTCTTTAATCAGTCTGTGTTCATCAACCAGCACTTCAAAACAGCGCAAGCAGTGGAAAACATCAACAATGCAGCCTGCTGTTTCTGCTGAGGAAAATTTGTACAGATGTTACACATTTCATCACATTTTTGTTCATAAAACAAACATATTTTTCCTGTGTCCACTCAGTCTAGAGCAGTTTAGCCCTTCCTGTTCACATTTAAATTGTTATGCTTGTGCAGTGCTTTTTTGAATGAGGCACAAATACAGCACAGGGCTCATAGACATATATAAATACTATATAAACAGCCTGCCTAATTCAGGGATGAAAGGAAGTTGACACTTATTATGTAAATGTGATTTATGACTGTTTTTGGGGACTTAAAATATATATACACACACATACATATACATACACACTATATTGACAAATATATACACTGTATGGGCCTGGCTCGCAATCTCAGTTCCAGTTCATCCCAAAGGTGCTGGATGGGGTTGAGTTCAGGACTCTGTGTGGGCCAGTCAAGTTCTTCCACACTGAACTCATCCAGCCGTGTCTTTATAGACCTTGCTTTGTGCACTGGGGCACAGTCATGCTGGAATAGAAAAGGTTCTTCCCCAAACTGTGTTCACAAAGTTGGAAGCATGGGGTTGTCCAAAATGTCTTGGTCTATTGAAGTATTAAGATTAAGCCCTTCAACTCACAGTCTGACTTTGGCCTTAGGTGAGCTAAGTTTAAAACATGTGGCCCAGGCCAGCTATCTGAGATCAGTTTGTGCATGTAAATGATTAGACTGCAGTTCAATAGTGGAAGAGAATCCAATCTACCACTGTATTATCACAACACTGGAGCTCTTACCATGCATATCAATTACAATACACTGTTAACACATGAATACTTGTAATTGCAATCCTAAATATAGGAGTCACATTGCTGCTTTAAAGGCATTAGAATTGTTCTGTGTCCACATCACACACATATTTATACTACACCATATATAAATGTACCATATTCAGTTACAGACTCCCAACAGCCCCTCTCAAAAAGCCCACTGTCTCCATTCACTGAGTATTCATCCCTCTCTCTGTACCTCTCTCTCTCTCTCTCGGTCTCTCTCGCTCGCCCTCTCTTTCTCTCTCTCTCTCTCTCTCGCCCTCTCTCTCGCTCCAACACCCACCCCCCCTGCATTTTGCTGACTGCGAATCCAAGCTCCATGGAAACTGCTAATGGAGAGTTTTTGGATCTTATCTCTGGCTAACACAGCAAAAGTCTCCCTTTGCTGGAATCACTCGTTAAAGTATCAGTAGAATAAAAACCTCCACTTTCTTTTACAAAGCCCAAATTAATGGCGCGTGTTTGTCTGATTACGGGACCAATGCATTCAATAATGTATTCAAGTACAATGTAATGAGATATATTAAGTAATTCTGGACAATTTCTATTGGCCGATTCCCGCTGAAAGGTTCACACGAGGGCAGGTGATGAGAACTATAAAGAGACAAATAAAAAAGGTTAGTTTCTTCAACTCCGAATAACAACAGAGGGACATCAAGACCTATTTAGCAAGAGGAAGTGTTGTGTCCCCCTCTTGTCCAAAACAGGATGTCCTATCACCCCCACCTCCCCAAATACAGATTCTTCTTCTTCCGGAGTCTGACGGATGAGTGTCCTTGGCCAACGCTAGCACCTTTAGAACTTTCACACAGAGAAGCCCCAAAACTGCAGCTCAATCGCCTTTCCCGCAGGACCCCCCTGCTGCGTCCAGCCCAGAGAGCCCACCCTTCCCCCTAAAAGTTTTATGACTTGCCTTAGTTCCGCCTGCTGTGTAGAGAAACGCTGCCAAGAAAGCTCGCTATTTACTGGCACAGGACAGCAGACCCAGCAAACAGCCCGGCCTTCATTAATAAACAAGTAAAAGCCAAGCAAGTAAACCCTATCGATAATACTGTGGCTTCAGCTTCAGGAAGACGGTTTAAACACCCCCCCGATTCAATCCTGGAGGAAGCCCTGATCCTGTTATTGCTGGAAGGAGATAATGCAACTATACCCTCCATCAAGGCAGCGCTCCTTCCTGTACACTACTGCTCAGTCGTCTGGAATCATTTCTCAGAACTGTAAAACCACATTTCTTACAGGTAGATGTACAAAATGATTTCAGTATGATAGTAGTACTATTGAATACACAGGCTTGAAAATGAAATAACAAACTTTTAATAAAATGTAACATCCAGAATGCCTCATATTTAAAAACGGTTGATCATTTAAAATCACACGAAATTACAAAAGAAGAATGCTATCTACAGACACGGCAACCCAACCAAACAGGTGTTTTGTTTGTCTAGTTGTTATATTCAAGCTTACCCCAAAATGATATATATATAAATAAAGGGCATTAACACAAAAGTCGACTAGTCACGGTAGCAGAGAACAGACACACATCACATGTGTGGAGATCCTTCACTCTAGACACACAAACAGCACGGAGACCTGCACAAC
>JBBIGA010000038.1:14750556-14773504 GCA_037576975.1 Alestes dentex
CCACACTGCACAGAGCTGGGCTTCATGGAAGAGTGGCCAAGAAAATAAGGCAGACCGTTTGAAATTTGCCAGAAGGTTTATTGGAGACTCCCCCAAACACGTGGAAGAAGTTGCTGTGGTCAGATGAGACTAAAATTGAACTTTTTGACCATCAAGGACAACACTATGTCTAGCACAAACCTAACACCTCTCATCATGCTGAGAACACCATCCCCACAGTGAAGCATCGTAGGGGGATCATCATGCGGTGGGGATGCTTTTCATCCACAGGGACTAGGAAACTGGTCAGAACTGAAGGAAAGATGGATGGCGCAAAATATAGAAAATTCTTGAGGGAAAACTTGAGGGAAGTCTTCCAGAGATTTCAGACGGGGACGGAGTTTCACCTTCCAGAAGGAAGAACGACCCTAAACACACTGCTAAAGCAACAACCCAGTGCTTTAAAGAGAAACAGGTAAATGTCCTGGAATGGCCCAGTCAAAGTCCAGACCTCAAACCAATTGAGAATCTCTGGGATGATTGCTGTATACGAGTGGCGACCATCCAACTTGAAGGAGCTGCAGCAGTTTTGCCATGAAGAATGGGAAAAAATACCAGTGTCTAGATGTGCCGAGCTTGTGGAGATGGACTTGTGGTTGCTGTAATCGCTGCAAAAGGTGACTGTACAAAGTATTGATTCTGGCAGGGGGTAATTAGTTATGCACGCACAAGTTTTCTTTTTTGGTCTTATTTCTTGTTTGTTTTACAATAAAACAAATTAAGAAGATAGAGAGAATGTCAGGGGGGGGTGAATACTTTTGCAAAGCACTGTACAACTCCAGGTTGAAACACTGAATGGGTGGGGCTAATGGACAGAATTTCTTTATTAATTTTTTACTGTAATAACATACAGTAACATATCATTTTGATCATAAGATATATTTAACCATATTTACACTCAAACTCTTCAACCAATGCTTTTTCACCAATGTAGGCCCTTTAAAACAAGAGTGAGACCTTTGTTTAATGGGAATTAGCAGTCTTTTCATTGCATTTGCCTTTATTTCCCTGTGAGACTCAGATGGGGGGCTTCAGGTGTGGCTGCATGTTTTTCACTCTGCAGGTCCCATCAGTATGCATCATGATAACGGCCACTGCGGCTCCCTGTTCTTATTTGTGTGGTTCTGCTGAGCTGCGAACAGTCTTTGGGAACGTTCGCCACGTGGGAGTATTTTTGGGTTGTAAGTAAAGCCACAGTTAACTGTATGAAGCTTAAAGAGAATTCCGAAGTGTTTTGCTTGCTTTTTAAAATTGCCCGGGCCGCGGTGAAGCGCACTCCTTTGATCAAGCGATGGATTTTTCCCCGACCGTGTTTTCTTTCTCTGCTTACAAGTTTTATGACTCAACCTATATCTTAAATGCAGCATCTCCATGCGCAGACTCCCTAAGAAGCTCTGTGGGAAACAGCAGGGCTGGCCGTTAGAAGGTGTAAACTAATACAGAATGACGGAGAGGCTTCACATGTTTACTGTGTTGGATTCTGGACCTGAGAAAGAGAGATTGGATCCAAAACCCCCTGTGACAGCTGTGTGTCTGCGTGTGTCTTCGGATTTGTCATTGCATTCACAGTTATTTTTTTTCTGATGTCTGTATTTGTTGTGCTTAGACATGTCTGGGCCAATATGCGTCAGTTACCACGCTGTGGACGCTGTACCAATACTGATCGATACTTTACCTTTTTGCTGTTTAAAATGAAATTTTAGCTCATCATCAATTGGCATTTTTTGGACAGTAACACTGTTTTTATCACTTCGTTTTCGGGACTCCAGAACAGAGGCTTGAGATCAGTTTCATTCGAGTTTTCATTTAAAATTGACAAAAATTTTGTACATGATTCAATTACAGAGTGACTTCTTGTAGAGGCTCTTACCCACTCTGGCTCCTTCACAGTGGTAGTGAATGGAACCAGACATCACAATGTCTACAAGCCCAATATAACCATTTTATTTACCATCCAAACCCACCAATGAGGCTCCACGTGTCTTTGGGTATTTATATGGAGTGGTTATGATGCTAAAATAGTGGCAAACCTAAACAATCTTCTGCAATTTTTTTGCTCATTTTAGGACAAAGTTTACTTCATTTTTACACCCACAAGTCCTACATCCACAGGTCCAGCTTAGTGAAGAGCTGGATCAGAATCAGAATCAGAAAACTTTACTGATCCCAGATTAAATTGCTTATGTTACGACTGCACAGACACACAAAGACACAGAGACAGAGAGAACACAACAATATAAAGTCAAAATAAAATCTAAGTAAAAAAATCTGTAGAAAAATACTCAGTATGAAATACATTACGCTATTTAAAGAAATGCTGTGTGTAAATACCATGTATAAGTAACACAGTTGAGTGAAGTCTACCAACACAGATGGTAGTTTGGAGAACGTTATTGCACTTAGTAGAGATCAGTCATAATATTAAGCAATAAAAGTAATAATGACGTCAGTAGTGATGTTGCACCTAATGAAATGATTCCACACCCATTTAGAAAATGTCAATTGAAACGCTGCATCATTTCTCTTATTGTGATGTTTTGTCATTTCCTTTAAAATGATGCTTTAAAGAACGATATTTCTATTTGGAAATGAGGAGAAAAGGTGTCAGCAGTTCTTAAAAACTAAGGCAAAGCTGTTCAGTTCAATACTTGCACCTATAAAAGATAAAACCTGAGGTTTTTTCCGGAGCTGTATGTCCAGGTTGAAACACTGAATGGGCGGGGCTAAATGGACAATTTCTTTTCACATTAATAATGTGTTATTTATTTACAGTAATAACATACAGTGGCGACGTAATATCACTTTGATCATAACATATATATTTTACGATATTTACACACAAACTCTTCAACCAATGCTTTTTCACCAATGGCCCTTTAATACACATGGATATATGCGTATGTGTGTGTATGTGTATATATATAGAGATATGTATAGATATATAGATATGTATGTGTAAATATATATAAGAATGTTTATATCTACACTACAATTCTGTATACAGTACTGTATTGTTATTGGCTCCCTAAGTGTCCCCCTTTAGTATTTATAGTATTTTATTTTTAAGAGAAGTATGTGCACATTTAGATATATTTATAAATACATAGGTTAACTTGTAATCCTCCTTTTTACCCTTACTGTTGATCTGTCTGAGTTCTGCTGTTCTGTTGTGTTCTATGTTGCATCTATGGTCCAGGAGGATGATATTTTGTCCCACTGTGTACTATATGTATATGGCCGAGATGACAATAAAGCTTTACTTACTTACTTACTTACTTAAATGAATGTTATATACATATTAATATGTTCTTCTACACCATGTTGTTCAGCAATTACTTGCAAATGAGCACTGCTTTGGAACACCAAAATGAACAACGGTACAGCCTTGTGCTCAAAGGAAAATACAATTGAAAAGAGTTAAAGGCAAATTCCACTGTTTTTTAAAATTCTACATGAATTAATGGTTAAGATATAAACAAAGTCATCCAGAGTTGATTAATATAAAATACACCATTATAGAGAAAATAACAGTCAGGATTATTCAGTAATGGTGACAGGGATCAGATGTCTGAAGAGTTTGAGGAAAGTGAATGGGGAAAAATCACTGCTGAAAACGGTGGAAAACATCTTACCCCCAAAAGAATTATCGATGTTATTGCAGCAAAAACGTTCTCTACAAAAATTAGGGGTTGACTACTCATGCAAAGCTTCTCTGTTTTAGATTGAAGAAATCTGCAGAAAAATGGTTTATTTTCACTTTGGAAATGTGCCGTTACATCATAAGAGTTCACATTAAAAATATAATATTTGTATTTATATTTATATACTGAGTGAACAAATATTTTGTAATCCAGAATATCATGATGACTTTCAAAGAGGTTGAATACTTTTGCAAGTCATTTGACTTCCAAGCACCTATAGTGTAAATCCACTGAGGTGCTTCTAGCCTTCTTGTGCACACCCTCTACAACTCTATATAGGGAAAAAATCTGATAATAACTTGAATTTTACACGATTCTGTCTCAGCAAGAACAGAGAGAAGAACTGCAGGCCTGAATTATTCCAAGGAGCAAGAGCTAAATATTCAGCTTATTAATTCCAGACAAATGAAATGGGATATGTGTATCAGGAGACCAGATCAAAAGCTAGCTGTTGCAACAGCGCACCCTGGCAGCCGCCTTTTGGGGTTTTGTCAAAATTATGAGGTGCATGTGTGTTGGTTTCTCATTCAAAATGCCTTTTGAATTATGGAAATAGTTACTTTCATACTGACGCCTCTCAGGAGCACAAGGACCTCCGGCAAAACGCTTTATGAAACATCCTCAGTCCCAACGCTGGAGCTGCGGAGCTCATTCGGAATATGTCTTACTGTGGCCTCGTCTGAAAATGTGATTCAGCGTAATGAAATGTCTCCAAACGTCTGTCTATCTGATTGTGATCTCGAAGCCCCTCCTCAGCCTGTCCCTTACACTCTTCTCATTAAAATGATAAATTGCTTCACACTCCCTGCTCAGCCCCGCAGTCACCATGGAAACAGCTAGGGCCCGCTCGCCTAGAAGGAGGGAATAAATAAATGAAAGTGTGGTGTGTTTTTTTTTTCTTCATTGGTTCTGTGGTGGATTGAGTGGGCGTTGGCAAAGTGTGGAGGGCGTGTGAAGCGTGGTCTCTCCAAGTGGGAGGGAAGCTAGGTAGGCTTTGTGTAACGGGGACAATGCCCACTCAGGTCCTACAGGCTGTGTAAGGCCTGTTTCAAAATGCGCCCTTAGCCCTTGGAGCATAAGAGTTATAGTTTAAGTTACAGTGTAGGAGATCTAGAGGTTGCTAGTGTCCATTTTGGACATATTCAACTTAGTTTACAAAAATAATACAGCTCAGTGGAAGGTTAAATGAATATTATATGCATATTAATATGTTCTTCTACACCATGTTGCTCAGGCAGCGATAAGCAATAACTTACACTCTGATCTGTTTAAATCTGTAACTCAAGGACGTTTGGCTAAGAGGTCACTTCTGGGTCCACAGGTTTCACTAAGGTTGCAAAGAGGGTACATTTGAGCACCGCTTTGGAATATCAACACGAGAAACGCTACAGCTGTGTGGTCATCAAAGGCAAATACAATTAAAGAGTGAAAGGCAAATTCCACCATTTTGTAAAAATTCTGCATAGATGAATTATTAAGATATGAACAAGGGCATTCAGAGTTGATTAATATGAAATGCACCATTATAGAGAAACTTACAGAGTCAGGATTATTCAGTCTTGGCAACAGGAATCACGTCTGAAGTGTTTAAAGCCTCTAAGAGCAGAAAACTATTTCAGGAAATCATTGTGTTACGACTGTTTGGAGATAAGGTTTTGGCCAAAGCTGTATTTTTGAAAACCAGTTTCCACTGTTTCCCACTATTTTATCATTGTCTTTACACAACGCCAATGATAAAATAGAAGACAATGAGAAGACTTTTATATTTTTTTAAAATTAAGACTTAGTTTATAGTGTAACTAAAACTGGTGAAATTTCCCTTGGTGAGATATATATATACACGCATGTATTTTCAAAATCTGCCAATTCTAAATGTCCTTTTTTAATGTAGTCTTTTTACAGCAAGTCTGACATGACATACTTATTGACACTGACTATTATATAATGCACTGTCTGTATGTTTATTTGCTTCCTGATGTTTATTTTAAATAAATAAATGAATACAGCCAGCACTGATTATTAATGACACTAGAGTGCACAGGCGCAGACCTGCATAAGGACGCCTGTAGCCTATATGTATGCACATGTTTTTATTGTTCGCACAGGTCTGAAATTAGCAAACAAAAAAAAGTCTGATTTGTGCTACTTCAACACTATTACGTGAATGTAGGCTGATGGTTCCTCTAGCTGCAGGGCTGGGAGAATGTGGAAAGCTGCAGTGACTCACGCTACCAATATGGAAGTGGTGTGAGAGGTACTGTATGAAACCCACGCACTTGCCCTCAGCTATACACTAGTGCATGTACAGTAGCTTCCAGAATTACAGGCACCCCTTGTTAAAAACGAGCAAAAGCATGGACCAGGGAAAAATCTGCAAGATTTTGTATGAAGAATTAGAGAGGAGGTTGTGCAAAGGGATGCCAATAATAATAATAATATTTATTTATTTATATGAATGATCTCATTAATAAAATGTGCCCTCACATTTATATTTATCCGCTCAAGCTGAAAATTAATTTTATAGCCTTTATTTATCTTTATTGGATTGGGGTGCCAATAACACTGGGAGGCACTGTACTAATTCTTATGAAGGTAATGAAGGCCTTAAGCTATTACCTAATTGAAACCCCTTCACGTTTCAGCAGTGGTGTGGACTCGGGATAGACATTAGGAGGTATTTGCTGTTACATGATTAGTGGTAAACCCTGTGTTATAGGCTACATGTGTTCTAAAGATAACCTAATTAACAGTAATTAGGCTGAGAAGTTTTAATGTGTAGGCACAAATTCCTAATTTAGGCAATTACCTCAGGTGTTGACATGCACTAATCACTGTTCAAACATGCCTCCCGAGCCAGAATCCCTTTACTGAATGAAACACAAGGAGACAGTAGTGGAAGATGGAGAGATGATAGGACTGAGATGAGATGCCATACATCTTTAACAAATCCTGACCATTGCCTGGCAACAGTATAATACAGCCCCAGGTGTGAGCTTCACGGTATCGTGGGCGCCACACAACATGCCCATCCACTCATCCACCGAGGCCTCATTATTTCATTATTTATCCACATGCCCGCTCACTTATTTCGATCGGTTTACCTAATCGGTCTCAACATTCAAAAGCTGCTAATATGATTTTGAAAACGAGGAGCAATAAAGTAATATGAGTGTTAAATATGAGGCAAGAGTGTGTCTAGAGATTTTCCCTTCTGAAATCCTTAAACGCCTTTTATTGCCCAAGCTTAAGGATGTAATTAGGAGAGTTCAGCCCAGTACACTTATACTGACACACACTTTGAGTTGTCCCCTGAGTTACATATGAAAATGCTTTGGAGAAATGCCTAAAGTAGGTGACATGAAGTATATATATATATAGAAAAGCAACAACAAATTTGCACTCACCCTAACCCCAACCCTAACCCTTGTCTCAAGCTGTGTGGAGTTGCTTATCTATAAAAACTACTAAAACATTAGAATTAGCATTGAAGCTATGTGTCATTTTAGGTCATTCCAAATTTTGAGGCCAATGGGAAATGACACAGGGACATAAAATGAGGAATTAGCTTCTGGTAGCAGGTTGCTAGTAAGTGAACTTCAACCGTGTGAATTTAAGAATCTTGGATGTGTGCGTCAGTAAAAAAAAAGAAGAGGGCAAGCTGTGTCATCTTACTGAGAAAAAAAAAGGTCAAGAAAAATACCAAACTAGCTAACTAGCTAATGTTTGATAGCCAAACCATTCCTTCCTAAACCCTCATACTAAGCCTGATATTTGTTAAATCATGGAAAACAAGTCATAGTCCAGTGCGAGAGCAATGTAAGCATGCTGTTTGCACGTTCTTCACTGATAGGGACCAAGTTCTCATGACGTGTTAGCCAAGGGTCCCCTGAGCCAGGTACCGTCCCCATACACTACTCCTGGGCGCTGTGTTCCTGGCTGCCTGCTGCTTCACTTGGTGAATGGGTTAAATGCAGAGAAAGAATTTTGTGCTGTTCACACTATGTGCTGTGGTGTGTTCACGCATGTCAAACGGTCACTTCATCTTAAAGGCTCAAACCAGTGCATTTATGTTCATATATCACAGCTGCTTTACTAAAATTCCAGATTACTATGCTCATTCCAGATTTAAAATGCTCATGCTCTTGTAGACAGACAGGACAAAATACATGAACGTGTGAATGTTGTGGGCCTTGCTGTCTTCTGGCTAGCTGGCATGACCATTGCATTTAAAAGCTCTGTCAGGACTTGCTCCCAGGCTCAGTGAACACATTTGGGCCTCCAGCGGCCACTGCTGTGTGCCCGAGGTTTTTCTCACACTAAAAATCTCTAGTACACTGCAGGCCCTCAGTGGTACAATGGAGAAAACCAAGCAGCCTGTCCTGAATGTTTCAGAGGGCTAATGGGAACCACCGAGGACTGCAGGTCCTCCTGCTGTATACAGCTTCAGGAATGGGAATTGGAAAAGGCATGGTGCAAACCATAATATTTAAGTTCTCCTGTGAAGATCATATACAGGAGAAACATTTATGAATACAGTATGTTTTTGCTGAAGAACTGAAACAATAACCAAAGATGACAATCATCTCCAGCACCACTATTCAAGAGGATGAGTTAGAAGTAGCTGATCTCAGTTCTGATGGGCTGTGGTTTGTCACAAAATGCAATGACAATTACTGTTAACAACTTTTAATTCATCACTGGGACAAGGCCGTACTTCCAACTTGACAACCACTTACATAACATGCAGTAGTCAATCGGCACAAGAGCATGAGCCGCAGGCTTTCTTACACCAGCTAAATAAGCAAGACATGGAGACCGCAAATGCCATAAAGAACCCCATTCAATTGTTAAAACGTTCGTATTACAAACCACTATTGCTGTAACCAACCTGCCACTTGAGGCACTTCCCTGTGCTTTTTTTAAGTGCTGAGAAAAATGCTATAATTAATTCAAAATGACAATCAAAATTGTACTTCTCTTGATATTTTCTGTAAACTGATTTCCTTTTTGTGGGGAAATGTAGCTCATTCTGACATGTGGATATAACAACAACATGCTACCCCTTTTCCTAAACCAGAGGTGGACATATACAAAGACACATTTCATTCTTCTTAAGATTACTTATACCAGCGTACACTAATTCACCTTCTTTGGTCAGTCTCAATGTGTATGTGAACTCTTGTCAAAGAGTAAAATGAGTTACATTTCCCTGTAAATGTGCACTTAAAAATGCTAACATTGTTAGCCACAATTAAAATCCATTAGAAGAATGCTAGCGTCATGCTAACAAAATTACGTCACTAAATTTCATTCCTTGTTTGCTGAGTTTCTGGGTGAAACATTTCTGTAAGCAAAAGAACTTCGGTTCACTCAAATAGCTCAAATAGTTTCAACTCCATAAAAGTATAGCTGAGAGCATTATTATCTCAAATGCAATATTTTCTAAGATAATAAATACCATACTAAAAGACACAAACACATGAAATCCACTTGACATCATAGGCACACACAAATGTGCTTAAAATCAAGTATTAACAGAGAAAAGGCCACACAACAAAATAGCCAATTCCATAATTTACAATCTGCCTTTCATAATGTTGAAAATTGAATATCTGAGATTTTGGTAAATACAGTACGCAAATGTAGATGTTCGTCATCGAGTCTTGGTGCTATAGGTGGGTTTGCATTCCAGTCTAGTATAAGTGTGATGAAAACCATTGTGCTCATTAGGTTGTTTGAAGCAGCAATTCTCAAACAGAGCCTTGGGATAAATCCTTTCTTAATGAATACAGGTATTTCCCCTCACCCTGAACAACTCATCAAAACTAATAAAATGTACAAAATGACTGAGAATCTGAGTGATGCATAGCGAGATTGGTCCACCCTGCATCTTCATTCATGCATTTGGCTGCTGTGCCCAATGCCCTGTCACTCTTTGTAACGTCTGCCACTTTGTAGCTTTTTGTAGAAGTTCTCCTGCTCATTCGGGTTCTGACTGCTCTCCCGATCTAATAGCACCAAAGGGGTTTTGCGCCGCAGGCTGCGTCCTTCCATTGCCTGATCCAAATGGGGCAGCTGGGGAGGCTGGGGAGGTTGAGGGGGCTCGTGGTCAGCCTCACTGGTCGAAGAACACGGTGAGCTGTTCTTGACCTGACGATAGCCCCTGGAGCTCTCGCGGTTCAGGTTGTTGAGTTCATATGAATCAGGAGCCATATTCCCATTGGACGTCCCTCTCCACTCCCAGGGATTAGCAGGGTTTGACACCATGTGGACTACTGGGTGGTGGGGAGCATGTGCATCTACTGTGACAATTCCAGAACTGCTGTCCCGTTCGGATGGGGGTCGGTAGGGAGGTGACTCGGTGCCTGCTAGGGAGGATGTGGCAGAAGAGGATGAGGCCTCCGAGGATTTGGGTGTCCCAGACAGGAGACCCTGCTGCTTGGACATGGCAATGACCTGCATAATGCGAGGCTGGTTCCCTGACCTGAGGGCAGCCGGAACATTGGCGCCGCTCTTCTCTGTGATGGACAGCCATTTGGCACGGGTACTGGCACTTTTAGGAGACACTGGCGGAGGGACAGAGGGCTGTCCTGGTGGCCTGGGGGGCATCACCACCTTTGCCCCAGCTGGTGGATTAGGCGGCCTAGCAGGCTGTTGCATGGTGGTTGTGTACAAGGGTGATGGTGCACGTTGCTCTTCAGAATTGTCATCTCCAGTCTCTGAACTGTCCTTACTATCCTCCTCACTTTGCAAGCTGGCACTACGCATCTCCATAGACCTCTGCTTCCACTCTGAGACCAGCTGCTGCGAGCGCATGGGGTCCACCGGCACAGGTACAGGCACAGTCACAAGACGCCTCACGGGCTCTTCAGGGCCGGCAGCTGTTGCCCGTGGTAAAGTATTGCTGAAGGTCACCATAGTCTCCTTACCCATGGGGCTGCGTGGTGCAAGGAGCTCGACATCTACACTGGCACGCTTCAGACTACCCAAGGAAGCCTTTTCTCTCTGCATGGGACGGTTCAGTCCGTCCAAGGAGGCAGGCGATGTGATCTCCTCATTGCTCTCGGAGGCATGGCCTTTGTTGTAGACTGAATCATGACCGCGCTGGGCCAGAGCTCTCAGGGCATCCTTCGGAGGAGGGGCAGGAGGGGCAACAAGGTCCTCCGCTGGTTTGAAGTTGCCAACAGCATGGAACGCCTGAAACCAATCAAGAGCAGATGTTTTTTGAGTACATTTTTGAGTAAAACTGAATACTTTTTTGTCAATCCCTTAGACACCTGAAAAGGAACACTGCAGTCTATATTTAGAGTCTGTTTTTCTGTAGGGTTTCTGTTTTGCTAACTTGGGCCAGTGCAAGTAGAGTAAAGGAAAAAAATGACTCGAGAGATCACAGAAGATATGTGGAAGTGAAGGCAGCTGGAGCCTTACTGACACGAATAAATCTACAGCCTGACACTATAGGGAGGAAAAAAAGGAGTAGAAGAGAGAAACCTTTCCCCACTTGTATTGTTGAAGGTTTGATTTTAACATTTTTTTTAAGGTTTTCTTTATAGCATGGCAAGTAAGGAGAAGTCCACGCATCAAGGAAAAAGAATAGACTTTCAGATTATCAAATAAATCTGTCTGCAAGTAGACAACTAGCTAAATATGTGTGTGAATACACAGTGGAGGACTTTAATACCAAACCCTGTAAATACGTGAAGTAATGAATATGGTGGTAACAGAAACTAGCGTTACCATTCCTACAACTGTTTAAAATACAGTAATGATTTAATGCAATGCGAGTTTTAAACTTCTAATCGAGATATTGTAATAACAGATAAGAAATATGTTCATATTTTAAAGAAACATAAAAGCATCACCATGTGAAACCCTGACTATTCTTGGGAGAGGTTCATTTCCGTTCACTTGTTAGGTTGAAAGAACAATTCAACGTCTTTGCTCTTTCAGTAGTGTGTGTGGTACGGAAGAAACAATGGCTCACCAGGTAGGCGGCAATACCAGCACCAATGCAGAAGCCCACATATACGTCAATGGGGTGGCTGCGGTACTGAGTGATCTGAGTTAGGCCTGTTAAGGCAGCTGCAATAGCGAAGGCGAACACCAGCACAGGTTTTAGCAGCTTGGTGCTGTCTGAGATTGTAGAGTTGAAGTACATCTAGAAGAACAGAGAGCACAGCAGATGGTCCAGACCAGCTTGCACAAATTGCTATCTATCAGCCTGGCAACTCATGATAATTTCGTAAGCGCAGGCTGGGTGCTGATAATGGGAGGTGACTGGCTTATCTACTCTGTTGCACAACAGGACGCTTCCTGAATCTGCCAGATACTTCTGAATACGAAGCAGTTATCAGGAATTACATTTCCATTGCTTTGAACACCAAAAGCTGAGCATGCAACAACGTCTATTTTAACTGATGTAATCCAAACTCATGAGAATAGATTTAAATTTACGGAGTACTGTCTGATTTTGAGCTTTAAGAATCTACAACAAACTGCCTGTAAACTGAGCTTTGGCAAATGTTGCCTTTATCCAGGCATACTTTGCTAAGTGGGGCGTGGGTAAACATTATTAGCTTTGCACTTGACACCCAACAGATGCACACTCACACTAGGACGAAGAGACTTACTGAAATATAAACAGCAGCAAAGGAAGAAAGAGTTGCATGCTGGGAGGGAAAGGTTTTCCTGCCACAAAGGAAAGCAAATTTCTAGAGTAAGACAAAATCATCTTTCTGGTGCAAAAAAAAAATCAGATTTGATTATGAGCATTAAGGGTAAGGCAAAAGAGATAAAAGCACAAAGCACAAAAATAGGACTAATTCAATTTCTCTTCAACTGAGGCTTTTTCTTGGTGGCTATTATCAGCTATTATCTTAATCCCCTGCCACTTGCTGGGGGGGTGCTACCTGGCAGAGACAATGGCGTGCTGGTCTTGGCCGGAGCAGATGTCTCTAGTGATGTAAGGGTTTTTCTCACAGGAGACTCCGGGAATGGTGTAATTGGGTTTGCACACAGTCAGAAAGAAGGGTGTGTGGTAGCCAGTAGCAATTTGGATGACATCAGTGACCAGAGCCGTGGCACAAAGACCAAACACATGAACACCTAAGAGACGAGAGTGAGAGAGATCAATAAACACATGCACTTAGACACATCATTTAAAGGAAGTGAATAAATCACAGCAATAGTGACTGACACATAATGTAGCACACATGTAGTCTCTTTCTACAGGCCCCCTAGTGGCCAGTTTGCAGTAAATAAATGAATATAATCAAATTAATTTTCCCTTTAACTCTGTATTCATATCAACTAGAACACTGCTGGTTCTATGTGTGTGAAATATTGGAATTCTAGTGAGCAAAGAGGGGCAGAAATGTGAGGGATGAGAACTCCTCTCCACTGAGACGGCCGTAACAAAACAAAACAATTAAAACAATTAAAAAATAATGAGCAACTGTCACAATAAAAAAGAATTAAAACACTTATAAAGTTCCACTAATAAACGTGCACAGCAGTTTTGTACATTAAACGTATTGCCAACATACAAATATATTAACAGTTCAACTGAGAAACAAAACTGATAGAAACGTATTTTATGCCTACTGAACAAAAAGGGTTCAAGCCTACTATTGCCATATTTTAGGTTGCTTGCAGAATCACAGTGTGGCTGCCTCAAAAGCTCAAAACAGATAAACCGTTTTTTTGACATTATAACTACCCAAATTAATCACAGTCTTTATACGAATCGACCATGGCACTAAATACTTTCAGCAGTGATAATTTATGTTAATTACACCATTATACCATGATTATAGTCCATTTTCTACTTTTAGGTGACAGGCTGGCTGTGGAAGCATCATTCTAAGTGGATTATGTTCAGGTGCAGTGCATCTGACTTAAATCTGAATCAAAACAAACAAAAAAAAAACATGTCCTTGTCCCAGAAGATTCCACAGAAAGGGAGAAGTTTGTTATTCAAATGGAAAATGATTCAACACACACTGCCAAAAAGTAGGAAATTATTATGTTTCACAGTCCATCACTGTTCCCTCTTTACCCCACTTTAGTCATTTTCTGTACTGGAATGACACTCTATAAGTTACACCTTATTTGTTTACATGACTACCTTGATGTACGTGACTACCAACACTGCAGATGCAGCGAGCTCATTTGTGCTACTGCTGCTAACCGTGACTAATCACTGCTGTAATCAAGGCTAGTAATCCGGTTTGAGAGGCTTCTGTCTATTAGAACCAGCCTCAGTGGCACCGGAAAACAGAACATTTTTACTTGATATATTGCTAGGAGCTGATTCTTTTTTTTAAAGACGCCCCAGAGCAAGCTCTTCTTCCTCATTTAAGCTTGATCTTACTTCATTTTCATTGCTTTTAGACATTTTGAATTCTCAAAAGTTACTGAAATGATCAGGTAAAATCATTAAAGCCACTAAAGCCACTTAAGTCTGATAACACAAAGTATACATATTTACACTGACTCTTTACAGTGGTAGTGATAGGAGCCCATGGTCATGTTGTTTGCAGTACTAACATGACCACCCCAGTTTATAGGATTTTTAATAGTTAATGAAAGGGCAGTGGGAGTACTGATGAAAGTCTGTTGATTGAAGTGTTTGCCAATATATAGCAAATATTATATACTATATAATGTCTGGCTAATACATATATATATATAAATATCTCAGATATTTAATTTCAAAGTTTTTGGCCCTTTGTCTTGATGTACAAATCATTTTATTCTTTTTGCCATGCTGAGATTTCTTGTGAGGAAATGAAAGTAAACACAGTAGGAACTGGTTTTAATTTTAGACGAGGCGAAGCTCAGGTACCTACCAACAAAACGCACAGTCCTACGCAGGAAGGAGTTAAAGTTACAGCCACCAGCGTTGATGCTGCCCTCGTTTCCAGGCCGAATCTTTAGTCTGGACTGCATGCAGTACACAATGCCCTCTCCTATCATGATCTAAACACAAGATAATCACTTAGACAGAACATCCAAACCACTTAAAACTTCACAAAGATCTTTCCTATAGTATTGAGGTAATTGGCCTCAAACACAGCACATCAGGGCCTGAATGCACACACACACACACACACACACACACACACACACTGGATGGAAATGCAGAACTTTGACATGCAAAACAAAATATTCATCTTGAGCTTAAGAAACGGTAACTTAAAATAAAATGTTCCCGCTAGTGCTGTCAAACATTTAAAACATATGTAAAGCTTATTTCGTCCACTCTTAATAATGTAACAACATGCACTGCTTTTTAAATGCAAATCTTTCTTTAGAGCCACATTTGAATAAAGAAGGCAAATGCAATTAATCACAATTAATTACAGATGAATTATTAATAGCGATTAACTGCATTTGTTGCATATGTCCATTTCACCTTAAAGAAAGATATTTAATTCTACATTTATAGCTTTTTGCTCTTGTCTGACACGTTTTCTTGCTAATTACGCTACATTCACGATCATGTGGGAACTGGGATGTTTTAAGGAGGAAAACTCTATTTGTATATTCATCAACTCATAATTTCCACTCAAAAAAGAGTTGCAATTCATTGACATTGCTTATAACAGAAAACCTATACAGAACGATATAGTGTGTTTTAAGTCTTTTGAGCAGCTTTTTGAGTTGATGTTTGTGCCTGATTTGCTTTTTGTATGTGATATTACTAAACACAGATGGATAGTTGGGCTATTGCAAGCTTACGTCATTCTGCACAAGATTTTTAATCAAGCTCTATGTTTTTTCCTGTCATTATGGGTACTATTTTTATGGTAAGTAGACATAGCCAGGCCCTGCTTTTAAAATAAACCCAAAATAAAATGATAAAAACAAACCTTTGACTTAAAAGCTTGAGTGCTAGATTAATGTAAGTGTCTACGTTTTCCACTTGAAACGGCTAAAGTTGTGTGAACTCTTTGGGATGGGCAGTAGGAAGCTTTGACTTTGTGAAGTCCAGCAATCTTATATTTATGGCGCACCAATCCATTTGGGGTTACTGCTGTTTGTTGGAGGCCTTTGGGCCAGTGTGCTCTGACCTTAAAGGGCAGCTGGTGTTTTCAAATAGTGCAAAAAACAAATCAGTGGAGCAGCATGGTTATGACATCGCTCATGACAGCAAAAGAGCAGTAACGGAGTGCACTCACGGACGCAGCAGGGCCGGCAAAGGCCAGGCTGAGCAGCATCAGCAAGGGAATGAGCTCCTCTCCGCTCTCCACGTAGGGCATGCTCAGGGAACGATCATGGCAGCGGAAGCCAACCTGGGCCGGCTGTAGCACGTCCGTCAACTCCAGGAAGTACAAGGACACCATGGAGGAGGCCACGATGGGCAGCTGGGGGGTTTAAAGGAGAGACTGGCTCACAGTAATGCAATCAGAATTGAACAAAGCTATTAGAAACACTGTAATATTATGGCCTTGCCAAAACTGTTGTGGTACCTGCCACGCCAGGCACATTACTTCTCTGTGCATAGATTTGTCTTGGAATGGACAGTGAATAACTGCTGTCAAACCACAACATAATTGGGGGGGGATGACTGATAACATGCTGTTCGACAGCACCCAAAGGCAACACACAAAGGAGCTCACCTCTACAAAATAGAAGCAGGGTAATAATGTTAAGCTGTCCTTGGGGGGTTTCTTCTTGATCTTCTCTCGTGTGGGCATCATTACAGCTTCTCCAAACACGCAGACCTGAAGAGAAACGAGCTGACCGTTAAATTTCCACAAGCCGCTATGCAGCTTCGTCCTCTCGCAGAGGCACAAGCGGATAAAGCCTTCAGTTCTCTTCCATTTCAATAGGCAGATTAATCCTATCAAATCTCTTACTGAAATAGATGGTGAAAAGACCAGAGGCTGTACTGTTTCCAGTCTAAAACATATCCTCCGCTCTGCGATGGTGCAAGTTTGGGAAATGAGAAAATAATGACCTTTGACGCCACTGTAAGGAATGATGGAGGAGCAGAGATTTGCTGCGTGTGTGCCCGAGGAACGGAAGTCAAATGATTTCTCAGTGAAGAGCCTCAAAAGACACAGGGCCTGAACGATACACCAGCTAACCAATAACATCGGCCGACACTGAGATCCAGTGGATTTATTGGTATCAGCAATATTCTGCAGATAAAGCACCACTGTATTTCATATTGTGTTTTTTTTCAGTATAAAATTATCAATCATCTGTGTGTTCATTGAAGACAATATATATTTTCATTAATCAACAAATAACCATAAGGGCAAAGAAACAGTAAACTGTGAAACCACAAAGAAGCCCAGCAGCCCACCCTACAACATATATATTAAGACCCCCTGTTTGAGTTTCTGTTCTTCAGGAAATCTGACAATCAATGACCATATCAGTCATTAAATCGCTGTTTACCTAAAACTATTTTTAACCACATTTAACGTAAATTTACATCCCAAGTACAGAAAAAATGCATGAATTTTACATGTGAATAATATATAGTTTTTACTGATATATCTATATTTTTCACATATGGGTGGAGGAAAAACATGGTCATATGAAAAATGGTGCGATCACATTTCATTTCATCTCATCAGACAGTTACTCACAGTTTCTGGACATCTCACATGTAAGGTATTCGTGACTTTCTGTCAGGGCGGCCACAGTTATCACTGATTTTAGCTGTTTAGCCATTTAAAATCAGTATCAGTATCACTCATGAAGGAAAAGGAAGGCAATAAGTCAATTCTGGTGCACATTTCTGCTGGTGCATTTTAAGAGAAGACCGTAGTCAAGCAGTTCCTTGTGCTAAACCAACAGTGGCCAAGCAAAACTCTTGGCCTGAAGACACACACTCAGCCTTCAAGTGGGAGTTCGTGATGCTTGACTAAACGTAACAGGGTGCTTGTTTTCACGAAGACAAGCTTTGTTTATCTTGAGGAGGCAAGTATGCCTTCCAGGCAATCAATGAGTATGGAGAGAGTCTCTTCAAGTCCATGTGTGTGTACGTCTGTGTGTGTGTGTGTGTGTGTGTGTGTGTGTGTGTAGGCTTGGATGTAGGCACTGAGCTGTTCCTCAAACAGACTGACGCCTGTGGTCACACGTCCAGTGTGACTTCAAAGGGCTTCCAATAAAGAGCTATTTAATTAAAGCAGGAATGCCCACAGCTGGCTGCCCTCCAATTAAATGGGCTGAAAATGGACCTGATGCATGAGGCGGTTTTGAAGGTGATGGGTACATACTGTCCTCAGTGCTTTCTGCAAAATACCAGAATTAGCCGGATATGGTATGTGGTCACTGGGCACTTGAAGTGAATCTGACTGTCCGGTGCCGTTTAGGCTCAGGTTAGAGTAAATTCCTTTACATATCTGGCTTTTTTTTCCCAACAGTGACTGAAATGCTATTAACAGCTCAGCTCCTCTCCAGATTTGCAGGTTCAGTATTCATCTGACAGCACTAAACTGTCCAATGCAGCTGAGGATGATGTGCACTGGCTTATAATGAATCTTTAGAATGGGGACAAGCAGATATACAGGGATAGACATGGACAGACAGACTGACAGACAGACAGAAATACATTTTATGTCAATGAAAAAGAGGAATCCATAATCTGTATTAGAGCTCGGGAGAAAATCCGCATTTGTGCTGATCTACAGTTCAGCTGTGAATTGACAGAAATTCACTCTTGCCTTGACTGACTGGTGGCAGTCATGATTAGACACAGGCTGCAGGGCTACAGTACGACATGCACAGCAATAGACACTAAAGAAAAGCAATTACCTATATAGTCTATTCGTATGTGATGCATGTGTATAAAACTGTAGAAGCGAAAGAAAAGACGCAGTGGAGAAACAGGAGATGTCGGAACAAAGCGTGGAAACAGGTTTTAAGTGAGAAAAACGGCGTGCAGAAGTCTATCCGCTCCTTCACTGCGACAACATGACAGCAGCGTTTATCCTGTAAATAACGATGTAGCGCAGGTATCTCCACTCACCTCAGGGCAGGGGGTAAAAAGGACCTCCAGAAACACCAAATGCTGTAACCCCCGCGGTTCGGGGTCTAAATCCGTCCCTCCTTTCGTGGATATTTACACTGCAGAGTCCCCGACTGTCGTTCCTCTTTCTGCTCACGTTTCACAGACAGCACGAAGAGGCACGGAGAGACACAGCCGGGGTGTTTTTCCTCACTGGGGGAGGGTGTGGGGTGTGCGGGGGGGTCTTCTGTGTGCTGAAGATGCGACCCCAACACTGGAGCACACAGAAACACGGACCGAGGTCTTATGGTGCAAGAAAGTAAAGCGTGTGGGCGACCACTTGGGCTGGGAGGGGGAGGAGGGCTCACTCTCAGGGTCTAGGTGACCCACCTTTGGATTTACTGATCATCTTTATGGAGATTCTCTGGGTTCCTGAGGTTCAACTCTGCTGTTGAACACGTGCTATACCTGGAATGTTTATTCCAGACCCAATCACAAGTTCCTCGTTTGGTCAGTTTCATACATACACTGAACAAAAGTATTGGAGTGCCTGAGGGGACTTCAATGACTTTGCACTTAAATACACACTTTACTCTGTATTCCGTAGTACTATGTTCCGCCCTTTGCAGCTATAACAGCTTCCACTCTTCTTGGGAAGCTTTCCACAAGATTTTGGAGTTTCCGTGGGAATTTGTGCCCATTCATTCTGTAGATCATTTACGAGGTCAGGCACTGATGTTGGACGAGAAGGCCTGGCTCACAATCTCTGTTCCAGTTCATCCCAAAGGTGCTTCATGGGGCTGAGGTCAGGGCCTTGTGAGTCTTCTACACCGAACTCATCCAGCCATGTCTTTATGGAGCTTGCTTTGTGCACTGAGGCACAGTCAGGCTGGAATAGAAAAGGTTCTTCCCCAAACTGTATTGTTGGAAGCGTGGCGTTGTCCAAAATGTCTTGGTATACTGAAGCATTAGGATTGTCCTTCACAGGAAGTAAGGGGTCTGAAAAACATATGTCCTAATACTTTTGTCCACATAGTTTTTTTTGTTTGTTTGTTTGTTTGTTTTTTTAAAGCTACCAGACAACAGCACAACAAAGGTTAACACTTTACTCCATCCCTGTTCTGTTCATGCATAATGCTTGAGGGTAAAAGTTTTAAAACCGTGGGATTAATTGCAGTCACAAAAATTAAGATGAAGCACAAACAGATTCAAATGGCATTTTATATCGCTAAGTGAAATCTGCATGACTGGAGGACTAGTTTGGGCCAGGGCGGACTGAGATGGCACAGGCTATCAGAGACATCTTGGACATCTTTAAGGAACACTCTACCAATATTTCAAGACATCTGCAGATGAAAATGGTTAAGATGTAAAATTATGTGCTTTAGAAAACCTTTTTGAGTCAAATTTGTTCACTGTGGTGGTGATTGTGGTGGAGATGGAATCCAGAAATCCAGAGTTTTCTTTCAGATATACCACTATTTTAGGATGACAAGCATTACATATAAAACTCAAGCATTACATATAAAAGAAGAAACGTGCATGATCATATTTTGTAGGTATTAAATGGCAATGACTGGTTCTTATTACCACCAAGTTTGTATGTTTCTCTATAATGCACTAGTTGATATCAAAACACTTCTCACACTGACTGACTCTCACATACATTGTCTCTTTGTTGTTGTTATGAGGGTTAAGATTACACTGTATCCAGTGTTCTCTGAGCAGAGAGAGCAGAGGTATGTTTTTTTCGCTTTCAGTTCACCTTGCAGTTCTGGCACAGTTGGTTCTGATTGCACTTTTAAAATATCAGGTTTATGTGCAAGAGTTGAATGTGCCTGAATAGTCTCACACAACATCTAGCACCTCTCCATGGCATTACGCTGACACACCAGCAAGATTCAGATTCAGTGTCTTGAGACCCAAGTGACATGCTTTCAGTTTCCACAAAAGAGCCTTGGAGTTTATTGCAAGCAAAAAAATTATACAAAAGAATATGAAAAAATGTATCTGGATGATATTTACAGTCAAAACATGACATTCTGCCTTCACAAGTAATGGACAAATGTTTCAGTGAAAATGTCTGATTGAGGCTTACAACTGTCAGTGTGAGGAAATGTGGTAACACCAACAGTGTCTCAATTGGATATTGAATAAATAACACCTAAGTAATGCCATATGTGTTGCTGGTTACATCCAACATCAGTTCCTTTGACTTGGAACAATATGGCGACCGACAGAAGCAGGCCAGTAGAGACGGACAGACAGAGACTTGGGGACCAATCGAGACCCATTCTTTGAACACAATCCACCGATTTTGGCAGAGTGCATGAAAAGAGCTTGTTGCCAGCTTGGAAAGTTTCATGAGAGAGTGTTGGGGATTTTCCTCCAGAGCCCTCCACACAGACAGTTCTTGATCCAGCGCTGCTCCCACTGCTTCATAGCATTGGTCTTGTTTGGGGAGCGGAGCATTGTAACACAGCCGCACCTGACAGAGACAAAAAGGCATCCTATTTAGACTTGAGGCATATGATTTTTTTTTAGATTTGAGGTTGGTTTTAGCTATGCATCATACTTTTGCAGGGTTAAGAAACCCTGTAGTCTAATTGTGATGATTAAGAAATCTGGGGTACTGGTGGGGTACAAGCTTCTAGCTACATATTAACCTTGTACCAACCAGTACAAAATAAAAAAGCAGATCACTTTAGACCAATAAAAAGCTGACTGACTACATTTAGGGTGAGATGGAAATTATGCAAATTATGCAAACCATAAAAATGAAAATTTATATCCTAAATAGGGATGAACGGGTCATGAATTTTACATCAGATTCTGATTCTTTTTGAAGATTTCTGCCCACTTAAATAACGAATCAAATAAAGTGCTCTGTCGAAAGTTTGCGTCGACTGCCTATTATACTCAGCGTCATAACACTTTGGTACATGTGTAGCAAGCTGATTTTGTATTTTAAGCCAAATTCTGTCTTGGCCTATTCTGACTGTGCATCCCTAATTCTAGACAAAGGTAAATAACATCGACAATATTATTTGCACTTTTCAAAACTACTGGTGCATTATCATTTTATGATGTGTGTTCATACCTGGTGCAGGCCTTGCTGTCCTCAGTTGGACAGATGCCCATATGTAAACAGCGCAGGTTGTCCATCCTCTGTGACGCTGGACTCCTGAAAAGACATTCACATTCTGAGCTACAGACACTGAATAGCTTCTTTACTCAAAATATATCCAGAAAAAAGTTCTTAAGTGGTTGTTTTTCCATTCCTCATAATTGCTAGAGGCAGAGAACACTCATCTAGTCAGACGTGATTTCCAATAAGAAAGCATGACTGGTATTCAGCTTTTATGACACGCCTACCCAGTCCTCCATTAAATCATGACACCCGACTATAATCTTTAAAGAAGGGCTTATTTAAACTTCCTGACACTTTATTTAACGAAATAAGCATTTAATCTGCATCTGACATTTTGCTGAAGATAGTCGTTTCAAAGTCACACAGCGATTGATCTAAATAAGATGCTTAAACTGCCGTTTAATTGGCTTTAAACTCTTCTCTCATTCTCAACTTTTGACGCAGTAACTGAGCTTCTCCATATTGCCAGAGCCGTTGATCAAAGAGCAAAAACACTGACAAAGACGATTCACAAAAAGGAGATAAAGCAGCAAAAAAATTAATTGCAATTACACCGTATATCCAACAGTTTATGGACGCCTACTTATCCATCGATTCTTCTCGAACCAACAAATTGAAGGTGTTTATCCTCTTATTTGTTGCAGCAACAGCCTTTACACATGAGAACGCTTAACATCGCTGTGAGGATTTAATTGCATTCAGCCACGAGAGCAGTGCTGAGGTCAGGTACTGATGCTGGATGATTAGTTCTAGATAACAAATGCCACTTTAGCTCATCTTAAAAAGGTACTGATAGAGTTCTATCACTCCAAAGTACAAAGTTCTTCACAGACCAGTAATATACTTTATACTTCTATTGACAACTCTTGGTACTGAGCATGATGACATTAAACTCATATGTGACTGCTCCAGAGTGTCCTATTCTGCTGCCTGTGTATTACTGTTGAGACTAGGGCTGTAACGGTACATGTATTCGTACCGAACCGTCACGGTACATGGGTCACGGTTCGGGACATGATGTCGTACGGAGAATACACGGTACGACGGAGAAGATGCGATTAAAGTAATGCGGAACTAAATTTACAAGCG
>JBBIGA010000038.1:14801782-14820731 GCA_037576975.1 Alestes dentex
AACCAAGGAGTGGCTCCGTAAGAAGCATATCAAGGTTCTGGAGTGGCCTAGCCAGTCTCCAGACCTAAATCCAATCGGAAATCTTAGGAGGAGCTGAAACGCCGTGTTGCTCAGCGCCAGCCCCGGAACCTGACAGATCTAGAGGAGATCTGTGTGGAGGAGTCGGCCAAAATCCCTGCTGCAGTGCAAACCTGGTCAAGAACTACGGGAAACATTTGACCTCAGTAATTGCAAGCAAAGGCTTCTATAACACTGATTTTCTCAGGCGTTCAAATACTTATGTGCAGCAGTGCAAAACATATACATTCTTTACAGATCATACAATGTGATTTCCTGAAATTTTTTTTCATTCTGTCTCTCACAGTGGGAATGCACCTACCATGTGAATTTCAGACCCCTCCATGATTTCTAAGTGGGAGAGCTTGCAAAATTGCAGGGTGTTCAAATACTTATGTTCCTCACTGTATAGTATCGACAGGAGAAACAGGAACGTGTGAAAACACGCTGGAGTGATTAGTGGTTCGTCAGGCTGCACTATATCAAACAGTGAATACATTTTTGCACATATACTCTTTAGACAAAAGAATTGTGACACGCCCTTTGTTGAGTGTTTGGGCTAACATTTGTGCCTCATAAATGCTCTACAGAATGAATGGGCACAAATTCCCACAGAAACTCCAAAATCTTGTGGAAAGACTTCCAAGAAGAGTGGAAGCTGCTATAGCTGCAAAGGGGGACCAACTCCATATTAAAGTCTATGGATTTGAATGAAGAGCCTGTTGGTGTAATGAACAGGCGTCCCAATACTTTTGTCCATAAACAGTTGCAGCTCTCATCAGAAGTGTGTAAATCAGGGTGACATCCTGAGTGATGAGTGATGTGTCCCACTCAGAGAGAGTGACCCTCTTTTTCTGACGTCTTTAGGAACATTCATAATCACAAAACTTGAGTTCAGTTGGGTGGTCATTTTTATGGTAGACTTTATTTGTGAAAAACATTCAGGCCAATTTAACAATACTATAATTTCAGATCAAATACTATATAACCGAACAAAGCTGTTGAAAACCCAGCAAACTGTTTTTGTTTTTGACCTCTGCAGAAGCATCATCTGCCCCAGATTGTCATTTTAGGTCACACTTTATCAAAGCTCTAATCTCATATTCTTGTGAAGCACCACAAAATCGGACAGAAACAAATTTGCAGAGTAGAGCAAACGGTCCTCTTGGGGCATAGGAAGCTAATTCTGTGCATCCTCTCGGCTGAGGAGGAGACCTAGCCATGCTGATGTCTCCTGCCTCACATCCAGAGGGCTGTGGGTCTCTCTACGCCTCCTCTCTCGAGACAGCCGGCCTACATGGCTAAAATTCCTCTGTTGGGGGCTCTAGATTAGGTGCTGTAGTTAATTCCGAATCTCTTTAGAAAACGGGCCGCATCACGTGCCACTGGTGTTCTCACAGGCAGAGCAGTGGCTTTGCTTGATGATGCCAAAGCATGAAGACTGCTGAAGATCCCAGGCATGAGTGCATATGATAGATATACAGGCCTTCCTGCATCATGTCCCCTCCGAGTGAAGCCTCCCACATCATCAGCTTCTGAATATGAAAGATATCAAAGCCTTCTGTCCCTCACTGCATTGTCCTTTGCTTTGAAAAGTGACAGCATCACCTTTTCCCCTCAGGGTCTTTGACAAGGGAGCGACATATGGTGGCAGTGACTGTGGGCGGAGCCTCAGGGGTCACTGGGTTGACGGCCACTGCGCGCTCTTTGGCGAGAGCAGTCTGAAGCTGAGCTCTGCGGGCGAGTGCCGCCTTCAGCTGGCCGCGGATCTCCTCGATTTTCTCCTGCAACTCCTCCAGTTCTCCATCCCTAGGAGGGCTCGCCAGGCATGGCAGAGAGGAAGGAAGAGGTGTTGTGGGCCGCAGAGGCACCGGTCCACCATTTTCACACACCCGCGATAGAAGACTTCCACCAGATGTGGTCCCAGAGCTGGAGCCCGACCCAGAACCAGAGCCAGAGCCAGAACCGGATCCTGAACTGCCCTGACCTCCCTCTGCCACCACCCGGGCGAGGAGGCGGCGGGTATTGAGGGTCTCCAGGTTGAAGTGAACCCTCTTGTTGTCCTTGGCCTCTTTGGCCGCCTGGCTGCTCGCATTGTTCCACTTTGCAAATGACACTGAAGGGGCCGGGGGAGGCGGTTGTGCAGGCTGTGCCTTTTGAATATTGCAGCTGTGGGGAGATATATTCCCATTAGTATTAGTTAATAATAGCAATCAGTAAAACAGATTTGTATACACAATACATTTTTATCTGTTCTTATAACATCAGCCTTTGCAATACTGGTATTTTAATGCGTGTAAGGTTGTCTGAACTCACACAGGATATTCATATTTTAAATGTGTTAACATGAAAATTAGGGGGGTTTTTGGCCACTTTGGCTTTCATATTGTTTGGCTTTTATTAACAGTACAATTGTTCTATTGGATGTTTAGTTCAAAAACGTATATCACAGAAAATGATGGTAAAAAAATATTCTAACATCTACCATGCTGATTACATAAATATTTATAAAGTATAGAAACTGGGACGCATAATATACCTTGATTAGTAACCAAAAAACACACACATTTATTTCTGCAGAGGTACAAATGCAGAGAAATCAGTATGCAGAGCACAATAAATACACCACAGCAATCTACAATCTTGCTCACATCTTGACATCTGTCTGTCTAAGACAATTATGTGACAGTACTGATTTTAATTAATATACGAATTTAATGTAAGAAAGGAGTTTAAATATCTGGCAAAGAATGCTGGATGCAAATGAAACAGTCCATGATACAGGATCTACTCTGGTAGACCTTCTCTTCTCCTTCACTCGTCCCAGTTTAGCACAACTAGAAATCTGCTTGGTGGTATTACCTTCCATGATAATGATCTGTTTACTGCACAGACTGTAACACTGTTTGTATCCAGTGATTCGGTATGAAATGAAAATATTGCCAAACAGGCATGTTGCACATCATTAAATGCTATTAGGACCTGGCCCAGTTGGTAATTACATTCTAAATATAATACTATTAAGGAAACTTGTACGGTAAAGCTCTGTCACGTTCACACACAGTAATTCACAACTGAACTTGGATCACAGATTATTACGATTACATAAACTACTGTATTTTGGATAGTTTTATCAATACTGATAGCTCTGTATGTAATAATCATTTGTACAAATGTACACTATCAATGTTAAAGTCAAAGGAAAATGAAGTGCTCTGATACTGATATAGCAGAAGTGTGCAGTATGTGAAGATGCAATTATTCACAGACTTTCTTTGGGCACTGAATCAAACCTTTACATGAGCCAAACATTGGTAGATATTATCTCAGTTGCAGTATATAGCAAAATGATAGTAACATGGTATTTTTTCCATATTGCACAGCCTAAACTGGAACATCAAACGACTACCCTCAGGCCGTCTCTGAATGTATGCTTTCCATTGCCATGTTGATCTGAGTTATTAATTTGCTCCATTAGGGAACAGTTTATATGGGTCAATTTTTTTTTTCACTTTTCAAATACCCCAGTATTCATGCCAGAAGTGAATATTCCCCATCCAGTGGAACGAACATGAACAAAGTGTGTGTGCATCTGAACACACTGTCACCACAGTATGAATATTAGGATAACTAAAAAAAAGACATGACCACAAATTAAGACAGACCAGGAGACAGTCCAAGGTAATGGAGTGAAATTATCCAAAGCTAATACCTTTTCTCTGTACTGGCCCTCTGCCTTTTAACGTCCTCGTAAGTCATGTTCAGCGCTCTGTGGATTTTCTGCAAAACAAACGGTTACCTCAGAAATGAAAGGTTTTCGATTTTCAAAATCAATATTACACGAGGGGCAATGGACATTTTCTCCTTATTACTACCCCTCAGAGACACTTCAGCGGCATCGGTCAGAGCTTGAGCTCAGTGCACTCATTCGAACACCAGATGGCGCCCTTACCCTTACTGTTTCTGCAACCTGAGCCCGAGAATATTCACACTATTAACAAAGCATATTTTTAAAACATAGTGTTTTATACTTTATACCATTCCTGTATGGCTTCAGTAAATGCAAGGCCATATCTATATTGTCGTTAAATGTGTATATTATTAAGTATAGGATTGTTCTGCAAGTCTCAATGCTACACAGTCATAGGATTTGCTTGGTCTTTCATTCAATGGCGTGTAAGTTACCCAAGTGTGTGTGGCTTTTATTTGAAGTGCTGAAAAAAAGTGCCCTTGCTACTATTTAAGGAAAGTATTTTCCACCCTCTTTTGACCTTTTCTTGTGATCCCAGAGCACTAAAAAAAACAAAACCACAAAAAACGGTGTGAAAGGGCCTTCAGTGCTCTGGCTGTGTTAGTCACACCTCAGTGATTCTCAACCTATTAATGAATTGCTCTTTCAAAATGGTTCTATTATTTAAAAAAAAAAACAAACAAAAAACTTAAAGAATCCAGTGTCCCCTGTGACCCAACTTAGGATCAGCATCTCAAACTGATGGATGATTTACTACTAAAATCAAACTTCTAATCAAACATCCAGACCTCAGAGAAATCACTAAAATATGCAGCACAGAAGGTACTTGGCAATGTTTACATCCATGTTGGAGGTTAAAAGTGTTTATAATAATCTTGCACTTTAATGTCATTACATAACAAAATGTCTCATTTGCAAATACAGACGTGGCAAAAATATTGGTACCCTTGCATATGATCGAAATACTGCAGCATTAGCACCTGAAAAGTGTTGAGAGAAAAAAAAAAAATTCATCTTCCATACATGTCTGTCTTTGGTTAGCAGTGGTACGGAACAAAAAAAAAGTTAAAATAATTAAATTCTTGCTTTTTCATTGTCCATTGTAAAATAGCTTTACAATAACAAAATGACTGGTACCCTTTAGAAGTTGTAGGAAATAATTGCACTGTACTGATCCATATTGTTTTAATTAGACTATTGTTTGCAGTCGTGTAATCACTGATGCAGCCAGTTTAAAAGCAGATCATTTACTCAGCAGATACTTACTCTGCTGTTTTGATGTCACTTACACTGCGGACGCTGCGGACATGTCCCCACCACTGTTTATTATAGCTATTATGATCACAATAAAATCAGAAGACCATTTTGGAGCAAAAAATGGGTCTTCCAGCTGAATAATGAACTGAAACACACATCAAAAAGCAGAATATAAGAATATAAGAGAGAAATATGTAACTGTTCTGAAGTGGCCTGATGAGAGTCCTGAGCTGAACCCCACTGAAGATCTGTGGAAAGAACTGAACTTGCAGCTGAGAGCTAATGCCCATGAAACCTGAGAGAACCGGAGCAGTTTGCTTCAGAAGAGTAGGCGAAAATACCAGCAGAGAAGTGCAGAAATCTTATTTGGAGTTACACAAAGCACTAGATTGCAGTTATTGCTTCCAGGGGTACCAATATTTCTGCCCATTCTGTTTTCATTTGCTTTATTATTTTGAATATTATGTTGAGTCATAAGTCAAAAGCACAGTTTCTGTTCTATTCAACGTGAAATAAAGAATGATGGAAACCACATAGCTCTGTCAGATTCAGCTTAATTCAGAGAATTTTTTTTAAAAGAGAGGAAGGGTACCAATTTTTGGCCACATCTGTATTAGTTCCAAACTGTCCAAAAACTGTTTATTTTCTCTCTGCATCAGATCCTATTGCATCAGATTGTATCTCAGTGTATCATATTGTTGTCTCATGATTAGCATGTTAATTTCTGGCTAACACAGCTTGCGGCTAGAGCACTAAAGGCCCTTTCACATCAGTTTTTGTGGTTTTGTTTTAGTGCCCTGGGATCATGAAAAGAGGTCAAAAGAGGGAGGAAAACATATTCCTTAAATAGCAGCAAAGGCACTTTTTTTTGGCACTTCAAAAAGAAGCCTCACACACTGGATAACTTATATGCCACTGAATGAAAGACCAAGGTCAGATTAGAAAATTCTTCAGCCATAAAAAAACAGTGAATAGCCCTTAAATTGGGTTGATATTTTGTTTCAAATATTGTACTTCTATAAGGTTGGATATTAGAATAAATTACAAATAAAAAAATTAAGACCCATTAGGTCCATAGTTTTGCTGTATTGCAGTTGGATACCCCACTGTGCTGAATCCAGTTTAATTGTTACACCTCTAATAAATGTATTTGCAAAGGGCATACTAGGATGGTCCACACATTTCTGGGCCCTGGTTTGCAAATGTAGCCTCTGTGGGCTTCATTCCCAGTTTGAAAATGTGACCAGGACCCATGAGGGCCCCATTCACCTGCAGCCCCTGGGGAGTTAACTCCAGTATTCCCCAGCTGTGAGAGGATACAGACTGATGTGAAACTACATGGGGACAGTTTGACAGAATCGGTCTGGTGAAGTGAATCGGTGTTCCCATCACTAGGGTCTCACCTGACTGGTGTGAAGCCAGTATTTGAATTTCTGCCGGCGGCGAATATGAGGCAGCACCAGACGATAGAAGGCATGTTCTCCGGCCAGAGTGAGCAATGCCCCCGTCACGCCCACACACAGCAGCACAAACAACCCTGAGAAGTGACGAATGCCCATCTGCAACGTCTGCACAGAGGAGACACACACACACACACACACACACACACACACACACACACACACACACACAAACACACACACACACACACTATTTTGAACAGGAACATTGAAAAGGCCTCCTGCAGCGCTGCAAAAACGGTGTGAATAAACTGTCTGTACTGCTTTTCTAGCCCCCTCTAAACCAGCATGCCAGAAAATGTGTGACATAAGCTAGAAAATAAATGCAAGAGGTTAGGAGGCTTTGTGACACAGCCCTTCTCAGCTGTCTTGTCTTTGTCAACGGGCATGAAGCCTAAAATCCATTTGAGGGAAAAAGTACCCTTTGAAGTCCCTGTATGGAGAGTGTTTAATACACCAGGCTGGATGGTAGGGGGCGCTGTATTCCTTCCATTGCCAAGGGCAGCCGAAGTCTCGCTGGTAAAGTGGGATTGGTGTGAATCCTCCCAGGAGCGGCTTTGATGGAGAAGGAATCCTACTGACTAGAACTAATTGGAATTTGAAAAAAAAATTCATCTTGGCTAATTGAAAAAGAAGCCACGCTCACATCAGTCGTCATGCTGTTCGGTGTGCTTCTGTAATCACCAGCGGTCTAGCAGCTCCGAACTCTCCACACCAAATAATGTCCTTTACAGATTCTTAAAGAGCCCAAATCCAAAAGATTTCATTTCTTTCCCTGAGGTTTTACCTTACGACATGTGAATTTATGCATTTACAACTTCTATTTATCCCTTTGAATTAAAGAAGCTGTTTTTGTTATTGTGACTTTAATGTTGATCTGTGTAAATGACCTCTGGCGTGCATTTCATTCAATAAGCAACCTAGGCTGAAGTACCCCCGCCATTTCAGCATGAACGCACAAGCCGCACTATTGTATACTGAATAAGAATATGTACGTAAATGTGCAATTTTTTTTGTGACATCACAAAAAAGGTTATGAAATCAGAACAGGCATTACAGAAACTTTAAGAACATGTACTGCAATTATCTGTTTTATTACAAAAAAGGGAAGAAAATGCAGCTATCCATGAAATGGACCCTTTAAACTTCTTTTGCAGAGGCAGGTACATAAAACCGTGACGGCAGTAAAGTCCTCGGAAATGCAAAATAAATGAACTTTCCCTCATGCCTGTTGAAGAGGGACTGTTTAAGTTTACTGGGTCCTTCAGCTTTAGCCTTTAGTGTTGATACAAAAATGTATCCCTGAGGCACAGAGTTGCAAGCATGACTGTTTTAATTAAACTGTCGACCATGAACGGTCTAACAGTTGTGGATAAATGACTTCTCTCATCGCAACCTGGAAATGAAGAAAGTGAGAGGAAGCAAAAAATATATAAAAAATCTCTGAGTTGAGTCTCTCCTCTGCGTGTTTTGACCTGAGGGCATCTGCTGAGGAGAAGCTGTTCAGGGAGACTGGGCCACTGACTCGCCTTTCCCAAGGGCACTTAAGAATCTTCCCTCAGTCCAGATAAAGCCTTAGTTTGATTCCCATATCACACAGCAGTGCCCGGGTCATTGCTGTACTGGCAGCATTGCAGAACTGGAAGTCTGATCTCAGAACAGGCTTCCTGTAGACTGAGCACAAAGAGCACGTCCCTCTATGAGAAGCCCTGCTTACACATGGCTCCCAGGTGGCTCCGAGCACGTCTTGCAAGGGGCGACGCAGTGGCTCATCCCATTAGCTCTTAATGCCCCCCAGACATGTTAACTTGTCAGCACGATTCAAAACGCTGCACCTCCAGTGTGGGAAGAACAAGCCCACAACTCCCTGCCCTCATGTCAGCGTCCCTCGGCTTGCCCCAGACTGCCTTCTGAGCAGGGAGATTTCGAATGGAAACGAGGAGTAATCTTTCCAGCCAGGGCTATGGTAATTTCCCCTCCGAATTAAAAGAAGCACATGCCCCGCTGTAAGCTTCCCTGGCACACTGTGGAACATGTGTTTAAGTTGGGGGGGAAAAAAATGTTTAAAAACTCAACGTTCCCCCCGCTGGTTGCTGTAGCAAATGTCAGAATCCCTTCAACGTGTCATTTACTCGGAAATCTTCTGAAGGTTTTTTACCTGATCTAAAGCACGGCTCTGACAGCCTGAAAGATAATGATACAAGGGAACTCAGAGTAGGGGCTGAGGCAAATCAATATGTCAAAGGAACTCAAGCCCGCTACCCACTGAAGAATAAAGCACACACTGCGCAGATATGAGGGTAACTCTGGAAGACGTGGGAAATATGGAAAAGGCAAGCAGTCACACACTCCATTGGATTTATCTCTGAGAAAAGAAAAGAAAAGAGGATGGCTGTTCATTTTGAAAGCTGGAGCCTTGGCTTTAACTCTGTGTCTCCTTCCAGATGATGGACACCCTAAATTCTTTGTCAGGCTTTATTCTTTTGGTCCAGTCTTTCTCTAAAACCGCCCACTGGATTAAACAGCAATTAATTGTGCAATAACATGGCCCAGTGGCCCACGACAGAACGTTCCTTCTCAAAAAGGAGGAATGTCCAAGTGCTACCTGTCCATTAGTCATGAATTCATTACAGGGTTTGAGGCCTCTAATGGGCTCTGACAGACATACACAAAAATGTAGGCAAATACATGCTACATGGGATTATCATCCCAAAAGGTCAATGGTATGGTAATAATAAATCCTAAAGTGGGTACTTTATTCTACCGGACTAATGTCACTGCTTATTTAAAAAGCTAGGTTTAGGACACCCCTAGGAATCCAGAGCTACCGCTGTCATGCTATAGGACTTGCATTACATCATTTCTTTCTAATTACTTCTAATTAAAATTCATTACTAAAGCAATTAATAATTTAGTTACATCATACATAAGTTATGTAATGAATTAAACACACAGCAGCATTCAAATGTTTGCAATCACACACAATAATTATATTTTTTAAATAAATAAAATTAACCTAATGGACATGTGAAAACATTACCCATTTTTTGGCTAAATGTGCAGATGCTTAATTTCAGTAATTCCGTGGATAAGAAGTGAATAAAAAGACAAATAACAAATATTTACATTTATTTTTGTCAAGTTATTTCTCTGGAGATTGGATCCTGATTTTCAGTCAACTGCCCCAGTTTTTAGTCATTTCCAATTCCACTCACCAGCTAGGACTCCCTGACGCAATACCACCAACACTGGGAGTGTGAAGACGCGCTTGTTCTTCCTTTGACTCGTGAAGTCAGTCAGAGCAGAGAGAGTGAAGTCAGTGGTTCTCTCTTGGCCTCCCGGCCACGGATGGCTGCAGCACCATCGGGGATCCAACCCGCGTTCTCCCGATGACAGGGTCAGCGCTTAAGACAGCTGCACCATTCGGAGCCCTTTGATCTCCACTTTTAAAATACGATGTACCTTAAGCCGTGGATTGTAACTTAGGGGACTACAATTTAGACAATATCCTTTTTTTCCTGACAGTTCGCACCTTCGTATTCAACACACACAATTTCTTCATTTTCATTTACAGCCTTTTAGTGTCACACTCTATGATTTAGAATCAGTGCAGTTGCACAACCCTCGATACACTTGTCTGCAAACAAGTGATTTAATACTGTTAAAAATTCCACATTTTTCCCCACTTGTCAAAAAAGCTTTTTTCAGCTTTTTTTCCAATACGCTATGAGTAAGAAATCAGTCGTCAAAATGTAAGAAGGGGTGTTTCAAGGTGTACACATCATGAGGAAAAAAGAAGAGTTAATCCCCTTTTACAGTAACCGTGTTTTTCTTCAATAACACTGGTGGAATAAATTTGAAGGGCGTGTGTTTGATTTACAAAATCCGAAGTGAACTGGATTTGCGTCTCCACGGTGAGTCAAGTTGTGTATTCTGATATCAGGAAAGCTGTAGTTGTTCTGTCTAGTTTGATCTTGGCTCAGTCATCCTTGTGGAGAGGTGTGAAATTTAGAGTAGGAGGTCTCATCTGTTTTTCTTTTACCCATTATTACAGCTCAAGAGGGAGTCACAAAGATTTTACACACAGAGAGCCAAATAAGGAATATAATTTGATAACAAATGAAAATATACATTATTTCTTGGGGTTATTGTATTATTTCATTGTATACATAAAACATGAAGAGTTCATGTAGAGGGCCTGAAGACAGAGGCTCCATAAATATATTCCCTGATCAGCCATAACATTAAAACCACTGACAGGTCAAGTTATGGAAGCAGGAAAACAGGGCAAGTGTAAGGATCAGTGGGATGTTGACAAGGACCAAAATGTGATGGCTGGTCAAAATATATCTCCAAAACAGCAAGGTTCTGGGGAAACCCTGGGATCTGGGATTCATGTGGATTTTACTTTGACATGTACCACCTACCCAAACATCCCCTGTCAGCAGGATAATGTGCCCTACCACACAGAAAAAATTGTTGTTCAGTGTGTTGACTGGATCTTCAAGTTCCCTCAATCCAGCTGAACATCTTTGGGATGTGTTGAACAAATTAGTCTCCACCTTAATTCATAGAGGCCCCACCTTGCAACTTACAGGACTTATAGGATGCTGCTAATGTCTTGGTGCCAGATACCAGAGAACACCTTCAAAGGAATAGTGGAATCTGTGCTTCAGTGGGTCAGAGCTGCTTTGTTGGCTCGAGGGAGACCTACACAATATTAGGGAGGTGGTTTTAAGGTAATGGCTGATTGGTGTATGTCAGTAGTTTTAATTCAACACGAGTTTAGAACGGGTCATTCTCACCTCTGTCACTGCAAAGACTCTCTTCCCACAGGGCACCACCTTGTACCACTTGTCGTGGAGCATGTCCATGTAGCCGTCTGATTTGTAGCGGCTGATGAATTCTGAGATGTTGGAGGTGAGAGGGGAGTTCTGGGGCAGGCCAATCCCATAACCTGCAAATGGAGCAGCACTTAAAGTCAGTCAGGGCAGAAGCAGGCAAAGAGCTCAATATTATTCATTTCACCCCGAGTGTAAACGGTTAAGGTGAGTCAATGACAGAGGGGGTGGGGGTTAGAGCAACAGCAGCATGCCTACTGGGAATTTCCCTCCACTTGTATTCGGAGACTCTGGCCCGATCGATAGCGGGCAGACAGGGCTGATCCCGCTCTCTCTGTGCTGAGCACATGACGAAGACATACGCCACAAAGCTTATAGCTCACACTTCAGCATCTCCTCATTCCTGATCATTTCTTTACCTTTTTGCTGATGTCTCACTTTAACTACCTTTGCTTTGATATCTACAATGAAAAATGAATGAAATGGTATGAATTCCTTGCTGCGGGGCTGAGAGAAGTTCAAACATAAAACCATGACAAGTAAGCGTGTAAATCTCAGACCTGAAAAAGACAGCAGTTCTTAAGGGAACAATTCAATGCAATGAAATCTCAAAATCCACGACTCTATTTGATTGGCCCTGGACTTTGCAGAATTTACTTACAGTAACACGTCAGTTAACTATCAGTGGTGACAAAATCCAGGACTGAGGTGCTCCTAAGTGTTGGTCCTAATACTGGTTTTCAAGAGAGAATAATTGGCCTGGGTTTCCCTCTTCCTCCTTCTTCACCCAGCACGATGTTAACTAGGGCAGGCGTCTGTTAGTTGATGTAACAGTACAGGCGATTAGTGTTTTCCTTCAAGCGTGTTGAGCTGTCCAATGATGCTGCATTAGTGGCAGTTTGAAAAGATGTGGTGGCTGACTTTACAAGAAGCAAGTGGTAGCACTGTGTGATGGCGGAGAGCAAGCTACTGTGTGGAACTAGCTACAATTAGGGAAAGTGGGTAAAACTAAAGGACCAGAAGGTCCACATTTGTCCTCTGACTTTGATTTGATTATTTTAGCAAGATTTATCATTTCTGTAGAAACTGAAGAAACTACACTCAGGTGCCAGTCTGTTAGGGACACATGTGGAGTCTGTCCTCACAGGATGCATGACATCCTGGTACAGCAGCTGCTCAGGTCAGGATTGTACATCTCTGCAGTGCGTGGTGAAAATGGCACCATGGATCACGGGAATAAAGCTCATTGTGATCCATGACATCCACACCACATGCTGTCTCAGGAAACTGAACGGTATCAGGTGGGACTCCAGGAACCCTGCACTGCCACTTTTCACCCTCCTCCCCTCTGGGGCACATCTGAGGTCATCTAGACATGGACTTATAGGTTCAGAAACAGTTTATATCCAAGTGCAATTAGATAAAAAAGTTTTCTCTTGCACACAGACACACAGACACACACAATGACTTATAAAAGTAACATATAAAATTACAGTAACATAAAATTACAGTAAATTACTATATATATATATATAATCTGTATCAGGAATGATATCTTGGTGTATCAACACATTAATGAAACATAGGCAATTAAACCAATAGATGGCTTTTTTCAAGATTTTGCAGAAGAAACATTTATTTTGGTCAATTAACGACGAATATGGTCACCCTAATTCGCAGTCAGTTATTTCATTCCAAAATTGATGCAGCTGAAAAACTGATGCATCATTCAATGATGATACAGTTTTACACTCCTTATGACAAGGAACTGGGCGAGAGGATGCGCTGAATGTCTGACAGCAGTAGAGTATCTGGGGAAAGGAAGCGCAGGACAAAAAAGAGACAAAGCATGTCTGACCGTCTCTGACACATAACAACGTAAAGCATTTGGCGATGAGTCCCCCTACACAGCCTGCTTTGAGAGGAACGAAGGGAAGAGTTATGTTTTGGGCAGGGCTTAAGAGCCTTTATCACTGAGACACCAGTGTCCCCAATGGAAGAGCCGCATGAATCTTATTCAATCAATGTGTTGTTGCCCTCCGCCTCCCTGGCGCTCGTCTGTCAGTCATGTCATTCTGTGTCTGCCGACAGATGCCAGGCACGCTCCAGCATCCATGCATTTCATCAGCACTGGGGGAGCTCAACACACACACACACACACACACACACACACACACACACACACACACACACACACAGGGCTCATTTGCTCTCTCCTTCCCAAAACCAGGCCAACCTGACAAAGTGAGCTGGATGTACTGACATGCTGCAGAGATTACCACTACAAATGTTTTATGATTTCAAAAATGGACTTTGCCATTTAAAACTACCCGATCCCCCTTACACTGCATTTGTTGCTTTATAGGTGGTGCTGGAACCCCGTTGTATTGTTTCCAGTTTTCGACTTCTTATTCTAAACGAATCTGTTCTGACCACCAATCTCCCACATGTAATATTTAAGACTTGGAGTAAACTTGCCAGATTAACTGCACTTTGAACACATGCCCAAATGTAGCTACTGGATGAAGGGAGCGTCCGCTAGACTTGTACAGCAGTGATAATTTAATGTGGACGAGCTGAATGAACCATGACGCAGAGTGAGTCAGCGATGGGAAGATGAAAATCCAGGCACAAGAAATCAGCCGGGGAACCATGAGGTAAGGCACATAATTAATGTAGGGAAGAGAGGGGTATGAGCAGCTAGAGGTCTAATTGAGCCAAACCTCAATTATTGTTTTACTCCAGAATCCCATCTCGGTGTCAGAGCCGTAAAAATTGAGAATGCTCGAAACTAGCTGGCTGCAGGGCGAAGAGCTATTTCTTTACCCCTTTCCACTTCATTGAACTCTGTGAGCTCCTTTCCTCTCATCTCTTCTCCCCCAGAGAAAAAATGATGGAACCTTTCTCTAGGCCCTTAGGGAAGAACCTGTTGTTCCTGCAGGCTGAGCGAGCAAAACAGCCCAGGCGCTGCAGCAGAATCACTTCTTCAATCCAAAAAGTGGGTGAGTGAGTCTTGTGAAAGAGAGGTGCCAGGCAAATTTTTTGCCATTTCAGAGCTGGCGAGCTGTGAAATTTGCTAAGGAGTTTAAAATATGGGAAATATGTGATGGGTACACTCCCTCTCTTTAGTGTGCGTGCTCTCATTCCCAAAATAGGGCCTTCCAGCTATCAGGTCACTGAGTGGAGTATGGGGCTACAGTCAGGCCCTGGCTGTACTGGACTGTGCTGTACCCCCCCCATGTTGAATTTTCACACTCTTAGTTGAGCTTTCCAGGAGGTGCACTTAGACAGCCTGGCTAACTACTAGTTTAAGGGGCCGAGAAAAACTTTACCGGGCCAAGAAAAGATCTTCTTGTGCAGTACAAAGACTGATTCTTCTACACGGAGCTTAATCATCTGATAAAGCCTGAAATGTTCATGTGATCACTACAAAACGGGTATTGTGCTGAACTTAGTACTGTGTCATCAGCAAACAACCATGCTTACTTTTATGGACATGTACCAAATGAAAGAACAGGATGTGATTAGACCCCATAGAAAAGTCACACTGTTATAATTTTATAACTCAGCACTCCTTCATAGAATGCCTGATCCATTTTTCTTGTGCACATCTCCTCAAATTAGCAATTAAAACACTCCAGTAAATTCATCAGCTTTTAAATTTTGGTCATGTAATCATGAACAAACCACATCTTTCTGAACATTTCTGAATAACTATGCACTTTTCTGAAGTGCTCTCCTGTTTGTTCCTTAAGCATCCTCAGAGAATTTTGCTCTGGAACTGGGCCTAACTAGTCTAGATTAAAGCAGTTCTCCGTCAGTGGCTACAAGACTACAAACAGGCACCGAGAAAGGGAGCACGTCTCCCTTGTTTTTGGCTCTCTTCACAGGCTTCCTGTCGATTTCAGGGTTTAATGTACTTGTTTCTAAAGCTTTTAATGTGCTAGACCCTTCCCGTATCACAAAACTGTTCCACCTTTACTCTAATCCTGCGTCTCTACGGTCCTCAGATAAGGTACTTCTGGTTCATCCGTTACCATTTTTAAATTATGTCTCACACTAGCATTTTTAAAACATTTAAAAAAAAAAAATTTTAGTCTTCAGCAAGTACTAAAAACCCCACAAAACTGGAATGTTCATCTGGCCAGTGGAAAACACTGTTCTTGTTTTCTTCAGTACTTTGTACAGTAGTAGAACACCATAGGAGAACATGAAGGTGAGTGCTGCAAAATGTGGAACACCATGAAGGTGAGTGCTGCAAAATGAACCACAGTTATACTGAAAACCTGTTCTATGTGAGTATTTTATTTGCTTAAATGTAAAAAGGCAATGTATATGAGAGAGCACACAATTACAGGCATGTCCCTCACAGGATGATGGAAGCAGAGGAAGGGCTTTCAATCTATCATGTCTTTCACTGTCTGTCACTGGCAAGATAAAACACCTGCCAGCAGCTTCTGAAAAATGTCTGAAGCAACAATAGATATCCATAGCGATCTAGTTACCGCTGTTTCAACACAGTGTGGAAGCCAAAGTGATTCTGGGGCAAAGCACAGGTAGTGAGGCAGCCTTCTGTAGGCCTCTTTGGCATTTAAAAAAAACACAAAGTCTGGGACTCTTCAACGGCCTCACAAGGACTTTCTATTGTCAGTTTCAATCTCAACTGAACCAGGTTTGAAATTCAAACATCTTGTCTCCAGTATGACACTTTGTCCACCAAGCTATAAAAACTCCACCTTTATATACATGCTGAGATACAACATTCTGCATATCTCACCATTCAAAGTAGCGTGTTTTTTTTGTCAAACAGCACGCTGAAGGGAAATTGAAGTGCCAAACTGTCCTTGTCAACCTAAATGTTTTCTCTGACATGTTATGTCCAGCTTCTTATACACCCTTTTATTTGCATGACCTGGTTTCTATCCTATCTGCTAATGCCAACTAGCTTCAGGTACACCGAAATGGTTGTGTTGTTTAAAGAGACGCGAGATAAGCTAACCCTTGGAGGTCCATCACAAAAGAATGCCATAGATCAATTGCCGATCACTGAAAAAAATTGAAATTCCTGCCAAAAGTGAAGTGTCTGGAATTTGAAGTTACTTTTGTGTGCCGTCTTGTTTTCAGAGAAAGGAAAAACAGCATTATGTTTGTCATTTCATGAAAAAATAAGAAAAAATGTAAAAATTCAGACTAATAACCTGAAGACACAGACAACATAAATCAAATGTAAGACCCCATTTACACCTAGTCACTTCATGTGACTTAAGCATCAGGATAATACAGTATCTGGACAAGGAAAAAAACTGAATGCATAAACCACTACAGGAGGAGGACGCATTTGAGCCACATTATTGCAGCGCCAATGCATCCGTCTCTGCGAGTCAGCCCTACTGAATATAGAATATTCTTAAAAACACAATGCTTTGTATTTACGTACTAAGGCCATGTCCACACGTACATGGGTATTTCTGAAAACAGAGATTTTCCGTTTTCGTTTGTTAAAAAAAAATCACGTCCACACGAGCACGTTTTCAAAAATGTCTCCGTCCACATGTAATCGCAAAAAACGCTGACAAAAGCACACCAAGGCAGCAGGTGGCGGTATAACCATAAACCGGATAGCATTGGTGACCAATCAGAAGCCTTGGATGCTGGACGTCATTACCAGAGACATTGGGCAGTGTTGCCTTGTCGAAAATGCTACCTTTAAGTTTATCCAGTTCACCAATGATGAAAAATAGGCAAATAATATGCATACTCAGAGAAAAATATATTTTAATAAAATGAGAAGAGCCTAAATAGATATTTAGAGGTGCATAGAGTCAGTTTATACAGTCAGGTTCTAACACAGAAATGCTACTGTGAAGCAGGGCACATGCTAGTTCAAATTGTGCCATGATTACAGCTTGTGGTGATTTCTGGACAGTGCGGATGTTTCCTATCTTCATATACCATTCTGCAAACTGCAGAAAAGGGCATTTTAGAATCAGAAAAGTTTATTGACCCTAGAGGAAAATGCTTGTGTAATGACGGCTAAGACACCGACCCCAGAGTAGCGACATACACACATATTAAAAGAGCTTTTAAGATATTAATCACCGTAAACCAGTGACTCGAATTCAAGATACCACAGATAAACCAGCTTCCCTAACGCTAGGGAGCTCAGAATCCCAAGACTGTGCAGAAGGGCACAGTAGCATGTTTCGACAGAACACCGGACCGGGTTAAAGTCGCGTGGTGCGATTAAGCGTTATTTTTAACCCAATTTTTCTGCGATCAATTGACCAAAATGAATGACATCCCTAGTATAAACATGCCAAAACTTCTAACAAGGTTGAGAGCAGTAGTACTTTGTAAACGTCGGGCATTGTAGATGAAAACCTAATGTAAACACGGTGCATACTGTGACATCATATAAGTGGCGCAGAGTATGACGCGAAACGGTCCGTTTTTCAAAAAACTTTTCAAAAATCTCCACTTTGGCCGAAGTTTTCAAAAACCTCCGGTTTCACTGACCCAAAACACCGTTTACGTGTGGACAAAAGGCCAAAACGCATAGAAAAACCTTCGTTTTCAGAAATACCCGTGTACGGTGAAGCGTTTTATGGCGAAGCGAAATGTTCTCAGAGAGAGGACGGTATATCTAACCTTCAATAGCGAAGGGTTTTCCAACGGTCAGCAGCTTGCAGTCGGCATCGATGGATACCTCATAGTCCAGCAAGGCTTTGTCCATGATGAAAGCATCAAGTTGAGGGGGATCTGTCCTTCACAACACAAAGAGAGAGGGGTTAGTAGTGCTGGGCAGTACTGATAAAATGACATAACATGACAAATGACAGCACAATGAATATTATAATGTAAATGTTAACTAGACACAAGCCAATGTCCAGAAAGGAAACTTAATATTAATTCAGTGTTTATGTATTTTTAAGTGTTCTGCAAGGTTATTGTTCCATGGTTCCAAAGTTCGATCTTAGAAGTTTGGAAGTTGCTGTATCAACTCATCAAAATAGTCCCAAATACAAATTTACACTCATCAGGCCATAAACCTTCCTCCAGATGTTAGAGCTGTAATACTCGGATCCTTTTGAGGATTCGGCTCCCTCTGAGTCACTCACTAAACTGATCCGGATCTGTGAGTCACTTGAGTCAGTAATGGTTCCGGATCACCACCAAAATTTAATCAGCCTTTAACTGTCCTAACACCCACGTTGTCCAAAAATTTTGTCCAAATCCATGTAGTACTTTTCGAGTTATTTTGCACACAGACAGACAGACAAAAAAATCTTCTGTGGATATAGCCCAAACAAAACGGACGTGTGGATTATTGGGCTGTTATTTTAAATATTTTTTTCATCAGCCATTGTGGTTGTGGGGTGTGCATATTTTGAATGTGAAATAAAGGCAGTGTGGTCAAATGAAGAATTGGGCTACATTCTTTCGGTTAATGAAGTCTAATCATTGACGAGTGTATGAACAAGTCTGATATAAATATTCAGCTGTATCTGAATCCCCCTTCCGCTCATATGAGCGATTCAGCTGTATTTGACCGGTTGATTCACTCATTACTGTCGTTCAGGGAG
>JBBIGA010000038.1:14830978-14850368 GCA_037576975.1 Alestes dentex
CTCTCTCTCTCTCTCTCTCTCTCTCTCTCTCTCTCTCTCTCTCTCTCTCTCTCTCTCTCTCTCTCTCTCTCAAATCTAAAATAAAGGTAGCACACAGCTCAAACCTCAACAGGTCATTTATTTTTAATATCTGCCGGGGCGCCATGCTGTTAATCAGAGTTTGTTTTGCAAATCCCATTTCCCTGCCAGGCTAAATGCCAGTGGTTTTGCTCCTTTTCTTAAACAACCGGCAACTCAGTGGAAATTTTGATGATTTATTTTCAGACCCTTTTTGTAATATGCTAGAGCTTCTGTATTTTTCAAAAACAATTATCTTCCCTCGCACTGCTGTTCTTTTTGGGCTTAATGAGGCTTGATTGAGAACAGTGAACTCAGGGATGAATTGTAAATTCAAACAGATCAGTCCATCACAGTGCACAGAATAATGCATGCAACCTTTACAATCTCATTCTGCAGAAATGAAATGGGTACCATTCGATCTTTTATATGGTCAAAATGGGATTTGGCAGAGTATCCTCTAATAACAGCTCTTGACCTCAGCCTGGCAGGAGAATAAAGGTATGTACCTGGAAATGTACTGCCCGGATGATGGTAGTTCGTGTTTGTTGGGTTTGTCAAAACAGTTGACCATGTTCTGGATGAGGGCCAGATCCGGCCGCACTATTGTGGCCGCGGCAACAGCTCGGCTGACCAGCTGCAGAGCGTCGCCAATATAGTAGTCCAGGGGCTTGCGGTCCACTTCACCGTAGGCCAGCAGCCCCAGCGGCAGGCCAATGGAGTGCAGAGCTTCCGGGCTTAAGGGGTATCCCATAATCCAGTGAATGGTGGGCAAGGTGAGGCCCAGGTCATGGGCGCTGCGCAGGACAGAGGAGGCACACTGAGGGTCGTCCCCGAAGAGAAGCACAGAGGCTGGAGGGGGCTGGTCCTGGCTAAAGTGCTCCGCTAGGAAATCAGATATGTCCACGTTGTCGGATGCGCTGTGGGAGAGATTGAGGGCGGCCCGCAGGTGCCAACGAGAGCCATCCCTGCCGGCGTGACCGTGCAACTCCAGGAGCTCCAGAAGACCAGCTTCCTCCCAGCCCTTGCAGAGCACAGCCATGCCTTCCTCCCACCCACTTCGCTGCAGCACGGCCAGCAGCAGCTCTGCCAGCCCTGACGGCGGGATCCGCGTCGTCATCTGCAGGTGGAACCGGTTCTGTGGAGGCAAGAGCATAACTGTTACTTATGGTGAAAATGTCTTCTAGAATTCTAATTCCAAGAGTGATAAAGAAGCTGCTCTAATGATCAAAAGAAAACTGGTAAAAGACATGTTACAATCCATATTTTAGGTGGCCATAAGTTTGAACCAAAGACATTTCTACATCCAGGAGTCTGGTCCAGGAGAGCTGGCGTCTCAGACACACCTGGTTCCAGATATAGCAGGTGTGTTTGAGTAAGAGAACTACCAAACTGCACTAGACATCAGGAGGACTGGAACTGCGCACGCTTGGTCTTATCTGACATCACAACGAGGAGAGTGAAAATAGCCAACACAGAGACAGAGGCTAAATCTAAAAATTCCTACAGAAGAAAGGGGTGTTTTGTTCAGAGTTCATCTGAAAGAAATATGGTGCTTGAGAGGAAGTGGAGTGACATCACTGTAACACACAGCTTTGAGTGGCCCATTTCTTTAATGAGTTTACATTCAACAAATAGTTAGCAGACACAAATAACTGAGATTACTACAGGTCCATCAATGACATCAGCCATCCCACATCACACCAGACATTTGCGCCATGCCAGTGGAACTTGGCACTAGGCCTGAGTTCTGCTTACGACACTGTCAGCCATTCAGACAAGCTCTTCTTGTGGCAAGGTTTCCATGACATACACCATATACCTTTACTAGGACCGTGCAAATGTACAATAGTAAGGGCACCATGTTATAATTTTGACAATTCTAAAAACAGCCATCCACACACTAGCACACCATTCTGGTTTACACTGGTTTCTATCACTGATCGTAAGTTTAATGGTAGATATCATGTATATATATATAACGTGTTTGCATTTGTTATTTCCCTAAGATTGTGAAAATGTTACCTTGAAAAACATGCAGAGTTTAAACTGTCGTCCTAATGTAAGGGACGTATTTTGGTTGAATGGATCTGCAGTATGTTGCCTCCTAAAGCAAAAATATATTCTGGTTTAATGCAGCTCTTCTTTTGCAAGAGATATTCTTTATTTTTATTGTATGTGATGTAATCTCTGCAGATGAGACACAGATCTGCATGCTGTACTGGAGGTTCTTGGTTGGGCTGACAAGTGCACCATCGCCCTTCTTTGAGCTCTGCCTTCACAAGACATTGGAGTGATTTGAAATGTCACACTCCCCAGACATTGTTTCAAGATCAAGACTTGCCCCGTGAGACTATGAACCGGAGTCGTCTGACACAGTTATCAGTCACTGTAGAGCATCCTATACCTCGCACATGGAGCAGTGTTTAATGATTTATTCTATTTTATTCAGTTCAAATGAAATTAAAACTAAAATTAATCAGCTGGAATTTACAGGTTAATCAAAAAGCTTTCACAGTAATATAAACCGAATCTGTCAGACACACTCTAGTTACAAAGCATTGCAATAAACCAAAGGACGTGTACCATTACTGCCTGAAAAGTGATTCAAAAAGGCCGGCGTGTATTCAGCAACCTGCTTGACAAGTTAATTTGGTGGGCCACCGCAAACCAGGCGGCAGTGATTGTGGAAGGGATTGCTATTCATGGTTTGTCTCGCTGGATTTTCCCAGCCATGTGTAACCCCTATGTGACTTTAGCTGCTCAACAAGGGCTGCTGGGACGTGAACGTCTCAATAAGGTCCAAGATCGGAGTCTTTGATATCTCTCCAACGGATGGATGGTGGAAAACATTCCAATCATATTTACCCAAACTTAAAATTCGAGTCCAGATTTCGGATATCAAGGCCCAGACGATGCCCATGAGAGCGGCTTAAAAGAGCTTTCCACTGGCGCTCGGAGGGCAGACGGTATGCTCTGGGAATAAGCACTGGCAGTAACAGAAAAATTAAGCACACATTCATATTGCATACACCAATCCAAGCCCTTTGGGGTTGAAACCGAGGACTCAGCGAACTCACTTGCCGTCCACGGAGCAGGAACAGATCAACCACCTCCACATGCTAATTTTAACAATGAGCGAAGGTTCGTCAGCATCCGTTAGCATGATGTCATCTGTGACATGCTCAGTGCCCACTCTACCTAATATTCTACCACATGAGCGCTAAATCCAACTACATGTGTGAAAGTAAAGCATTTATAATGGCATATATAATGGTAAACGGCAATGCTGTTGACACTGTCACCACAGGATGCATAATCATATAAACAGACTTTTGTGTATTATACTGAACTAAGTTGGCTGGGAAAGCAAGAAATGCTGATTTGTGAGACAAGACTCCTGGATAGAAAATGCTGAGACAGATATAATATAACCTGTTAGAGTATATTAGAACTCCAATACCACCTCATCATCAGTAAAATTAGCCACTTAAATAAATAAATAAGGACATTTATTTTATGTAATTTCCTTTAAGAAGTTTGTAACATTAAAATAGTTCAAAATGATTTAAATTACTAAAATATTCCAATGTTCAAATACGGTCTTCGGTTTCTTGATATTAACAATGGGCCTGGGAGAGTGCAAATATGAAGGGATTAAAAAACAGCTTGCTTACGGCACCTCGACGTTTTCATTCGCTGTTGGCGCCATTGGTTTTTATGGACCTATTCCTTTAACCTCATGAAACCTTACTCAAAGAGAGTGCCTAATTCTCTCAGTCACACTGTGGCAGTAATAATCACAAAACACTAATTCTGTGAAATGACCCATAATCCATTATCACCCACACATGCCCATGTAATCCACGCAGCTACATGCATGATTTCATAATGATTGAACCATCAGCACTGCACAAGCCAGACAAAGCACCGCACAAGTGGCTGCAAGTGACTCGTCCAGTGTTTCGTGTGACAGCATCCAGCCGAAATGGCACACTCCCAAATCAATCAGCTCGTATTTACCGCAGCTGTCGTACCGAGGTTCAAGTCTCGTCATCATCATTATCAAAAACACACAAGCCGCAGCTAGTTTGCTTGGGAAAAAGGAGTAAACAGACACACTGGAGCAGAAATATTTGTGTCACAAGTGAAGTATATTCAATAAGACAGTTAGAGCCAAACATCATTTATTCATTATCTGAGCCGTTTATTCTAGTTGCAGGGTTTGCTGGAGCCGATTCCAGTGCTCAGGGCAAAAGGCGGAGAAACACCCTGGACAGTTCACTGGTTCATCGCAGGGCAGACACACACATATGTTCACACTTAGGGGCAATTTAGCATCTCCACCCTGTAGCTCCAGTGCAAAACTAAGAAACCAAACATCAAGGACTGTTTCCTGAAAACTTCCAGTGAAGAAACATGCAGCACTTCAAATATAATGCCCGAAGAATATAGGACCTGAAAATATAGTTATTGCAAAAATGACAAGGTGGAACACATAGTCCTTGGAAATTAGTGTGTTTGCATGATATTTCAAGGCAGGTGTGGACTGGGACTAAAAACAGCCCTGGATTTTTTCCCAAATAGGCCCACCAGCTGGACAAACAGCCACCCAATAACAGACTACATAAAATATTCACACCAAGTAATGTTATGATTCCCCAATCTTTAATACACACAGATTTAGGAATCTAAAACACAGATTTAGATTCCTGAATCTGTGTTTATTAAAGTAACCTCAGCCTGTATACCAACCTCCACAACAGAATGATTCACTCTTTTTTGTTGGCTTTTACCTATGGATTTTACACCTGATGAATGATCGTTTTAGCGCCCTCTGCCGTTGTTAGCTGATTTCTTAGCTAGGAGAAAGGCAGGCCAATGGCTGTGGACCAGACAGTCATTCTGGACTTTTCCATAACGCACAGATTGCCAGTCCACCCCTGTTTCAAGGAGAAAACACCTAAAACATAGAAATGAACCCGAATGTCTGACAGTAAATGTCTTGACTAATAAGCTACATTTGGGGTAAGGAGTAAACTATATAAATGTTGGGCCAAACCATAAATGTAATCAAAACCAGCAAGGTGCTGCCAAGACTAGCATCAACTGTCTTTACCACTACAGACACTAATTATTAAGGATTTGATATGTTTAGACACATAACCAACAGATGTGTGAAGTCTCCTCCTGAGGCACAAACCCTGGACTGATGCCTGCTTGAATGATTAAGGTTTCCATTTAATATTTCAACCGGATACTGATGTTACTGCAATGCTCTTTGATAATTTGACGTCTGTTGCACTTGGAAAGAGGAGTAGATCAAAAACACACATTGAGTTCACCAGTGAGTCATATCAATTCAAGGAGCTGTCGTGGTGTTCTCACACATAACAGTAGTAATGGCATTTCGGGTAGTGGGGGTGATGTTTTTGTATCCATAAGTCCTTCGTAGCCCTTGACAGAGAGCAATGTAATTTCCTAGGGAATACAGTAGCATCAAATTACATTATGTATGCTTCTGTCTGAAAGTGAAACTTTAAAATATCCTCACAAAAGGTTGTTTGGAACTTACAGTTCCCCACGTCAATCACATTTTCATTGAGATTATTCTTGTGTGCAGTGCTAGCCTACACCGTGGCCATGAAAAGTCTACTTTAGTTTTCAGCACTTTGCTTTATGTTAACTTCTAAATGCCGTGGGGAAGGCCAGAATCCGTTAAGTATGTCACTAAGTGCATAAAACATACTCGAGCCTAATGGCACTGCAGTGAATTTAGTGAAGCTCATAGGAATGGAATAGTAGCAAGTGCTCAACATTTCAGCTCAACAGTCCACATTCAGTTCAGATGAATTTAGTTTGATTTAAACCACAAAGACAAACTATTGGTGAGAAAACATCAAATACATCAAATTATTAAGTATAAAAGACCAAAGGCCTGCCCTTTGCCCACACGTCCCACCACACACCTGTACTGAAACAAGATTTACGGTGGAATTGTGCTGTCATGTAATTTAAAGTTATTGCCATGTTATGGGACAGTATCTAACCAAGCACAAAGCTTCCCCGATACAAGTGTTATAATCCCAGTGAAACCTCTGCCAGCCGAGAAGATTACATCAGTCACCTATAATCCTGTTACCTTCATGTCTAAAGGTGATTCTACATTTATGACACGCTGTGTTCTCCAATATCAAGGCTGTACAATAAAAGGACCAATAGATGCTTCTTAAGAAAGCCATTTTTGCAATCAATGTTCTACAGAGAATGTTTGAGGAACCATTTTAAGGGGACATATTATGCAAAACTCACTTTTTGCATCCTTTTGTATTTACATTTGGGTCTCTACTGCTCCTATAAACACTCCAAATGCAAAAATAAAACACCCATCCGTTTTCTTTGAATCAAATGAAAGATTTTGGTGTCAGGAATCATATGCTTCTATGAGCCGTTTGGACAACTCCCCTATTGTCAGAATAGGGAAATTTGCATAGAACCGCCCCTTACCTGTTGAGCCCCACCCACTAGATTAGTTGAAGATCAACCATTTTTGTCTGCTGGTTTTACGAGCACGCATAAGACGCCGAGCGCTACGGCTACAGGCAAAGGAAAGTCACTCATGAAGTGTTGTGTTCATCTTGCTCTGGGTCCGACTCGGGGTTGAACATTTAGGGCTGATAGCGCCTCTGTTTTCTGCCATTTTCACGTGTGGTAAATGCGCAGCGTAAGCATGGGATGGGTGGGGCGTGGCCAGCAACAGCTTATTTGAATAAAAGGGACAGAGCCCTTAAACGGCTCATTTTGAAAGGGACTGAAAGTGTCAAGAATAAAGCTGGTGAGATCTCTTTATGTAAGAGTGAATTTGTGCAAAGAACTTCATGAACGTGTTTTGTATAGCCCATAGACCTATTATAACTAAAGTGAGTTTTGCATATGTCCCCTTTCAAATATAAAGAATATATATATATATTCTATGAAGAACCCTTAAATTGGTATAGAACCTTTTAAGAGCTTCTTTAAGCTTTCATAAGGTTCTTCACTCTCACATGCCTTTTTCAAACATAATGCTCAGCAAGTTCTTATTCTGGGGTGTCTATCAAACAGCTTTTTATGTACCTGCAGACCTACTTTACTCTGGATGGTCCAGAGTGAAATGGTCTAAAACAGCCAGAAACAGTTTAGGATAAGTATTGCATTTTCATTATGGAGACAGCTGATTATTCCAAACAAGCCACTGTGAAATAAGGCAAAAATGAAAAAAAGAAGATAAACAAAAGCTTTCACACAGACTTTCTTCTCAACATTAAATAACAGGAGATATGAGATATTTCGTACAATTAGTGTCAGCCTGAATAATTTAAATATGTTTGTTTGTTATGTTATTTGGTTCTTTACAATATACAGAAGCTTTGTCTTTTAGACTCCACAGGCTTGAGTCTCAGCATTAAAAGCTTACTGATCACTGTTTTAAAATGTTATCATAAATCCAGGAGAGAATGCAATTACATAAAAAATTTGATATTAGACTAGAAAAACCTATGACATACTCAGGCAAAGTATGTCATGCCCTCAACACACACATACACACACACAAAGAAATAGTCCCCTAAGTGGGTAAGAGTCTAAGAGACTTTGCCATATCTGGGGGGGTTGGATGCCATCGCCATCACAGAGTGTGACGTTGTGATAGCTTCAGTTCAAAAACATGTGTTGCTGCTTTACATGACTCGGGGAAGCATGCGCTAGCCTTCACCACCCAGCGGTAGTGGTATCGCGTAATGGGGAAGTGGGTGGAAAGATGACTAAAAAGGGTAAAAAAAACACCAAAAAAAGCCATTCAGGTGAAGAGGCTGAGTGTGTCCTTGGTCACTCAGCAAGCCACTGCTGAGCAGAGACAGAGATAAACAGAGGCAGCAGGCTAGCAAATCAGTTTTGTTGATTCCTGTTACGTATGGACGGCAATAATCCGTACAAATTTCATATGAAAATATCACTGAGTGGTCTTTCCTGAACAAGACTTATTGCAGACTATGTTAGCAATGGAATATACACTATATGGACAAAAGTATTGTGATGCCTGACCATTAGACCAACAGAGACTTTAATGACATTGCATTCAAATCCATTGACTTTAATATGGAGTTGTTCCCCCCTTTGCAGCTGTAACAGCTTCCGCTCTTCTTAGAAGATTTTTGTGTTTCTGTGGAAATTTGTGCCCATTCATTCTGTAGAGCATTTATGAGGTCAGGCACTGACGTTGGACGAGTTGGTCTGACTCACAATCTCCGCTCCATTTCATCCCAAACGTGATGGATGGGGTTGAGGTCAGGGCTCTGTGTGGCCAGTCAAGTTCTTCCACACCGAACTCATCCAACAATGTCTTCATGGACATTGTTTTGTGCACTGGGACACAGTCATGCTGGAATAGAAAAGGTTCTTCCCCAAACTGTGTCCAAAAGTTGGAAGCATGGCGTTGTCCAAAATGTCTTGGTCTATTGAAGCATCAAGACTGTCCTTCACTGGAAGTAAGAGACCTAGCTCAAACCCTGAAAAACAGGCATGTCCCAATACTTTTATCTGCAGAGTGTAACTTGGCTTTGCATTCTGTAAAGCAGCTACACTTGCTATAACAAATTGGCACTGAACACAGATTTCAAGAGATCAAACACACTTCATCATTGCTGCTTTCTCTTTAAGCGATAATCTGTCTGCTTATCTGACATGACAATACACATTTTTGGGACGCCCATCACAGAATTAATGTACAGATATTTAAAATTATTTGTCACAATTAAAAAACGGAATATTTGGATTTAAACAAGAAAAGACCCAAGTAACAAACATACTTACAATGATGGCTTATTATGAGCTGTAAAGTTTTATGGGTAGCGCTGAGAACGAGTATTGGAGTACTTCTTTGGAAACACCAATGAAAATCCTATAAAATGCTGTTTATGCTAGCTCTAGACACAATACACGTTTAAAACGGCGTCATCCTACCATATGCTTTAGTTTTATCAGCTGTCACTTCATGAGCTAGTGTTGTCCGTGAAATGCAAATCGCCATGCATCTTAAACATCAGGGTACACTACAGTCACCATGCCTGGTGGGGGATGAGTGCACACTTTGATTTGTGTCATTTTTTCCTTCGTGTCAGCCGCAGATCGATGGATGAGCGTTCTTCTGCCAATTTAATTTTCTCCTCCCCTCATTTATCATGGGCCACTGCTTAAGTGCACAAGACACTTCAAAGACGTCACAAAAAGTATCGCCAAACACGTGTACAGCTTGTCCAGAGGATATGGGATTCAGCACACTAATTATCAACAAAAAAGAGCTAATACTATAATGCCCTGTCCAAGTCACAGCACAGGACACACAGAAAAAGATTTTCCCTTGTTTTTAAGGTGTGCTCTATTTTAGAAGAGGCCAAAACTAGGAAATATCCCACATGGAATGCTGAACTGTCAAAAAAATGTTAAACAATTCAAGACTAAAATTTCACATTGCCTGCATCCAGCCCTTAACACTTATGGCTCTCTTTCAAACACAGGCCTGCCAACTGTCACGCATTTAGCGCGAGATGCAATTGACACAAATCTCACGCCACACATGCCCGCTGGAGCAGACGTTCACTGTGGAAATTAAAATTAAAATCACTGTTGTTTTTCTGAACTGTCATTGGGAAATCCTGTTCAGTCCTACTGGAAAATGAATATTTCATTTCACACTGTCCAAGTGTTGTAGTCATATTTGAACATTTTTGTGCCTAATGACAATTTCCAGATGCAGAGCTGCTTGTGCGGGCTGTGCGAACGGCCTAACTTGTTAACATGAGAGCCAAGATGAAAAGAAAGATGTTGCTCATGATGCTCAGAGGTAGTATGTGTTAAACAGGCCTAATTCAGCTTTGAAACCTCCCTCATAGTCCTCCAGCATGAAGCTAACTGTAAATGTCATAATTCCTCTACGGTGTATTAGCATCTTTTCACAGTTACTCACCTCATTTTGGGCAATGAGTGGAGCACATCAATACATCATATTTTTCCCCACTGCACTCCAACAGCATCCTTCAGCTGAACTGAGTATATGTTCACCAAAAAGGTATGGAGGATTGAGGTAGACTAATAGCACCTAGCAGTGGAGGTATTTCATTCAAGATTCAAGAAGGTTTATTGTCAGCCCAGCCACATACACAAGGACACAGAGGGTTGAAATAGCGTTCTCTGAAGCAAACAGTGTACATAGACCAGTGTACATTTGAGGCTACATAGTGTACATTTTAGCCTACAGAGCAGTGGACAGGATTGACTAATTGTGGTAAGGATTGCCAGCGGTGACATTTGTGTGATGCACACTGGACACTGTGGCAACAGAACAGTGCTCTACAATAAAAAAATACAAGAGTTCAAAATTGTAAATTGTGGCCAAAACAAACAGATATAGTTCTGTGCCAGACTGCTCCTCAGCCTGCTTGTTGTTTCACACTAGATGCAACTAGGGATGACTGGTAAAAATGGGCTAGTAGGGTTAAGGCCTCCCTCTCTTTCAAAGCACAAAAGCGATCAAAATAATGTCTAATTTTTGGTATCCACATGGTTCTATTTGCTGATAAAGAACAAGAAGCTAATTACTTTGGTCCTACAACAACAGCACCACAAGGTGCTACAGGCTACTAGCCCACAACTTCCAGCTTCACCTTCCTGCAGTCTGCAGTAAACACTATAGGTTACGTCAATCCAGAGCATGAATTCAGCCCATCACGGCCAATCCATCAGAGCCAGAGACGAGAGAACAAATTCAAAGTTTGTTGAAGTAACTAATATTAACTGCGTGGTTCAGGAGCTCAGACTCCCGCTACTTTCATTGCTCCTCTGCTATTTTTACCAGACATTGTTTTTAAATTCATTATCTTTAGAATCTTGCTGCCCTTGTCAAACTGTGCTGGGCTTTGAGACACAAATTGACTGTTCTAACGTTTGCCTGCAGTGGGACGTTTCCACGACCTACGTCTAAATGGTTGAATGCCTTTCATTTAGGAAATTCAAGCCTGTTGCAAAACAATGGTGCTTTTTTGCACACGAACATTCATCTTTGTGAAAGTGTCTCTTTATAGAATAGATAGAAAATATAAACACAAATACAGTAACATCAATACAGTAATGAAAACTTCATTGTACGTGCAAAGACTTTTTACTCTGTGTTTCTGGGCCGTCTCTTGCACCACTGCATTTTCCTATCACAGGACTGTCCCTTTAAGCTACTATTGTTCCTTTTTATTCTGCAAGATAATTAGGATGCACAAAAGCACAAAAGGAAAAGGCAGAAGAGAATCAGCTTCTTTTTCAAGTCAAGTCATGTAAGTGGACTTAGAATGAGATGAACTTGCTATGCTTAACTTGCCTAATTTGTTTGAACTTGAAAATTATTAATTAAGTGATAATGGACGTCAGAGTTAGGAGGTAGGGGAGCGGAAAATACTGCACGCTGGAGGTGGTAATGCGGTCTCAGTGTTTTAAAGGATATGGAAACATGTTTAACAGGCACTAAAACGTCAATACTTAATAGTAGGGTGCTGGAGAATTTAATATGTTATGGTGTGGCACCACATAGTATTTTAAAACCTGATTTTATTTACACACTGTTGATATAATGAAAATGTAGAAATGCAGAAAGTTAATTATGATTTGATGTTTTTTTAAGGGGAACTTACACTTACTTTTAAAAAGAATTATTTTAAAAGTAAGAGTAACACTTTACTTCGTATGCTCCTGGTTTACGAAGTCCATTAGTAATGATTCAACGGGGCTTTTCAAATGTACTGATGTAATTTATAGTTCTCCCATCTAACATTATGACCAGCTGTCAACTGACGTGATATGTTGCATCAGTGAAGCACAGAAGACTTTCTGTAACACATTCCCAGTAATATAACCTGTTAATATTAAAATGTCTGTTAATAAATTTTATGTAGGGGACGTGCCTGCAGAAAAAAGTTTTGACTGGCTGGTTCCGCGGTTGTTTTCTTCATCAGATTCTATAAACATCTGGATAATTATACAAGTGCCAAGCTGCTGCTAAAACTTAACATACAGCTGTCGGCTGCTTTGATTACGGACCTGGACTGCACAATAAGGAAGAAGACTGGGGGTTGAACTGTTGGAAGGCTGCACATATCAAGGGTCCAAAATTAAGATCAGTGAACAGACATGTTACAAAGACGAGTGTAAGGATACACTCATGATACTTCAATTTACTATATTGGGTTCACAGTTTGATATTCTTGTGTTTGAACGACATTTGAAATGAAGAATAACTTTGTTTTATTTTTAAAGTGTAGACTGTATTCAATTCAAACTTACTAACCACTCTTGATCTGGGAAGCAGGAAGAGTGTCATCCATGAAATTAACATACTGGACTGGGCTCATCTCATGGATGATACTCCTCCTGCCATATCTGTATAATTGAACACAGTGACACTGCGTTGACTGAAAAATGTAACGTCACTATACACACTACAGATACTGTTCTGCTAATGTATTATTAGAAATCTGAATAGCATGAGATCAACCAGGGTCGCTTACTTTTTAAAGTCAAAGGTCAATATTTTGTTAAAACCGGCATAATACAACATCAAAGGAAATATGAACGCTGATTTTAATTTTACTGGCCAAGAAACTCAAAACCAACAAAGCACTAATGTTATTTATTTGTCTAAATACATTTTACATATTTAATTTCTTTTCATATTTCCAGCTCTGGATGCTCATGAAATAATGTATTTATTCCAGTCCTGGGCTTAGTCCTCATCAGTCGAGATCATTCTTTAAGCCCTGTGGTAACACCTGCTTCTGTGAATCAGACTGATTGCTCCAGTGGCTTAGTGCTCCTGGGCCCAGAAGCCTGACCACCTCTGATCGAATTCTTCTCATCTCTGTATGGCCCTGGCTCTGCCGAAACCAAGCTTCTGAAAAGCTTTACAGGCATGGGCAAATGAAATATTGATCAGAGTCCATATTTGTCTTTTGTCCTCCTCTTGTGGAGGCATGTACATTTGTATTGTTCTGAGAAACATGCTCATCAAGCGGGCTTGACTGACAGCCTGAGATGCTGTTGAAGAAGCAAATGTTTTGGACAGTTATAATTAATGATACTTTAAAAGCCTTTTTTTATTTAATGCAATGTGGCCCTACTTTGAGGTCCACAATGGAGTGGAGAATGCACCTCAGCTTATCTGAAGCTTTCAGAAAGGCAACAAATTGCATTCTTTGTCTTTCGTGGTTGAACTCCATCCATCGTACTGCAGGCGCAACGTTGGCTTCCATGCTTCATGTGTTCTGTGAGCATGTGCTTGAGGACCTGAGCCAAAAGAAGGCAGGAGCTCTACTGAAGCGACTGAAAAGAACACGCTAATCAGGTTTGCGCCACATACCCATTCACAAGACGAGAGGGAAATAGTTCAACAAAGGTTGCAATTGTGAAATGGGAATGGGTTTTCATGCATCTCGGATATCAAATAATAGCAGGAAGGGAGATAAACGAGAAGACAATTAAGCAAAAGGGAAAAGATGGAGAATTACACATAGTCTCCTCAGTTTAATATACAGGAAAGCACATTATTGCTCAAAACTGCTCCAGTTATTAAATACAGCTAAGGCTATCTACGTGACGCCTGAGGAATACAGGAAATAAACTCTAAACAGGGAATGCGTTTGGTAAGCCAAGGCTGCGTGACGAATGAAACTGGCCATAAAACTGAATAGTCTCCAGAATTATTAGGCTTCGGTGTATAAAATAGTGAAGGTGGTGAATCAGCGATGTTTTCTCTCATATTAACACAGGTCAAAATAGGAGATTGGGGTCACGCAACCTCCATTCAGAGACGGCTGCGAAGATTTTGACCCCCAAATGTGGCACAAGCATCAATGCGTGAAAAGATTCGGCCTCACCCAAGAGCGCGTAGTATCCACATGTCAGTTATTAATGTCACCTTCAGTGGGCAGAAACATTATGCTGGTCACTGCTTCAAAATCAAGCAACCAGCAAGGCCACTGTGTGAACAATAAACCCACTTGGAACTAATCTTACCCTGGCGGGTTTCAAACCATTGGCTGTGTGGTCTCAGTTACGCCAGAGCCAGGTTTCCAAACAAACACAATCAGTCAGACTGCTGGAAGCTGGGAAGCCTCCTTTATCGCTCCACATCAAGACCTACAACAAATGTGAGTTCATGTTTTAATCCCAAGGCCACCGATGTCAGTACTGACTCTAGGTTTAAGTGTCCTTCAACTGACTGCTGTCCTTTGAAAAAGACACTTGACCATAAGCTGTTGAAGGGACATTGTAATATGGTGCTCCAAGCACCTGTCCTGATAAAGAACTGCAGCAGTGTCCTGTGCTATAGTAGAGGGAACAACAGAGGGTCCAAACATCCATTACATCAAGGCTCCTATATCAAGGAAAAGTGTAACTTATTCACAAATCTCTTGATTTAGTCTGTACTATACTGCTACAATTTCAAAAGGACTGTTTCCTCCCAAGTCCACACAGTCAATATATGGAATCTAAGCTAATAAAACAAACAGCCCGATTCGAATTAATTGTCACAAGAACCAACTTATATGCATATATTTACATATTTGCATCTGCCTATTCAGCATACAGCAGCTAAGACAGTTCCAGCCCAGGGTGCGTCTTGATATATAATTATGGTACATAAACCCAGACAAACTGAACCTCAGAGAAACAAGTACAAAAATACACACTGCAAGTCAATGATGCAAAGGAGAGAAGCTGGATTAAAGTGAACTGGTGAAGAAAAACAATCAGCAAATTTCGTTGCAGCAGCCGTGTAGTTCAAGCAGTAAAATTTAAATGAATACTAAAACTATTGCACTGCGTAATACTATAATGCTAACATAGTTCATCAAATGATCTCATCTTCCCTGAAGTTTTCTATTTTGTGGCATGCAGCTACAGCCTCATGTCTCAGGAGGCATCAGTCAGCAAAACTCAATCAGAAAAAACACGGGGCTTCGCGAGGGCACCACTCAGGGGCAAACTAAACTTGAGAACATTCATTACGACCTCAGAAACAATAACACAGACATAATTGGAGTCTGGATCTCCTGGAAGAAAAGCACTATTTGCTGTAATACACTGAAAATAATCCTTCACATTTGACTATATGAATATTGAAGACTGCAGGGTCCGCGCGAAATAACCAGATAAAGGCTGAATCTGAGTGCTATTTAGGAACGCATGATTACTGATGATCCTTTTTTGCAAATGACCTGCCTCAATGCAGTCAATGAATGGAGATTTCTCAGCACACAACATTGTGCATAACAATTCAGCGAGCAAGATCTATGATGGAAATTTGAGACCTGGAGGAGCAAGTGCCATAATGTGTTTAACTGAGGTGATGGATATTTCCCTGCTACATTACTCTAATAAAGGAGAAAATGTCTTTAGTCAGGGAAACAAAGGAATGCAAAGTTTTCTGCGCTTGTTTCAGAGAGTTGGGCAAAACAGTTCTATAGCCAGATCTAAGGTGATTAAAATGCTGCATTGGGATTTGAATGTGTCGTCTACAAGAGAGCAACAAAGGGAGTACTAAAACAATCTACGGAGATCAGCACATATTTCCGCTGATCTAACAGCCGCCAATTAACAGGAGGGAATGAATAAATCTAAATGTAAATTCCAGCTCAAAGCCGGTTATCACTATAGTATTAGCCGTCATAAGAACACGCAGAATAAAAAGAATAGAACAAAAATGAATGCAAAATAGAAAAAAAAAAAAAAAAAAAAAGCTGCAAAATTCTCAACCCTTTATAGTCCAGTCTTTCATTTCAGAGTAAACAATATTCTCGGAGAAGATGCTTTGAAAAGATCAGAAAGTGTGTAGCCAACAGTACAGGCTTTTGTAGGTCACGTTAAACTAGGCAGCCCCCTCTTCCCCTCTCTCTGTATCGAGAATAAATCAAAGCCATCCCTTTCCCATGCGCTGCAGTCTTCAGGAATGAAGCACATGCCAGGGCCAAAGATTTTTGCACGATAAACATTTAAACAGTCAGTGTCAATAATCATGTCAAATCATTATTTATTTCAAGTTTAAAAGCGGTTTCTTACTGTTTTATTGGTTATTAATATATTGCACAACTACTGCATTTATTATTTTGCCCTCTATGTTGGAGGGCAATATAAAAAAAAAAGAAAATTGTCCTTTGCTTCAAAACAGGTTGTAGATTTATATTATATTCAATATCACTCAAATATACATCATAATGAATAAACTATTCATCAAAAAGGAGACCTGCTGATCTGTTCAAGACTGTCCTCTTCCTCCTCAGGCTGTACTGGCTCTTCACCTCACATTTACAATTAATTAATAAGTATTTGATGTGTACATTATGTAGTTATTTAATACGTTAGAAACATATAGTATCCCATCATGTATCACTTCTCTAAATCATTCTGTAAATACACAGACAAATGTATTGTGCACTAACACTTCAGGACATTGAAGTGCAGCCGAGATTAAGGTGGTCAAGAAACCAAACCTGACAGAAATGTTTTATTTATCTCATTAAATGACAAAAATGAACCCAAACAGAGAGTACCAGAGCGAAACGAAATTATAAATGGCCAAATTTTAGTCTGATCCGTCCTTGCGCTCTTGCCAGCGTGTGAAACTTGACTTCACTGTTATGTGCTGCAGGCTAAAGCTAAGGAGGATACTTCAGAGGATGTACAGGTATTTTTGCGGTCTAATGTAAAACATCCTTGCATACTTAGTAGGAAAATTTGAACAGGACTGAAAACTGTGAAATCTAGTTTTTTTTTTTACATTTTAGGTGGCATGTGCGATTCAGAAAAGGTGAGGAAATAAGGTGGAAAGGCTTCTGTCCGTCACGCGGAGGCACCGAAAATCCAAGTATAAAAATGAACAAGACGTAATAATTAAACATTTACTGACTGTTCGTCAAACAGGTCTGTCATTTCACAGTGAAGGGATGTAAAAATATGATGAGCTCTGCTGTTTCTCAGACAGCAATGAGGGCTGTCAGACTTTTTCCCCACAACATGTTATTTAAAAAAAAAACCAAAACAGTAATATCAAACTGTAGCTTAGGTTGTTTAAATGGACAGCTTTCAGACTAAAAATTGAAAAAAATGTACTTCAGAATCTGAATTGGCCAGCTGAAAAGGGTTAACTACACCAAACATTTACTGAACATTCGTCATGTTTTTGTTAAGGTTTCTATTATATGGTGACAACATATTATCATGAATTGCCCATTCTCAGGATATTCCTGTGGTTTGGAGAGTGAGGCTTCACACGGAACTGTAAGTGAGAGGGATTTTGAAGGAGGGCCAAATCCCAGAGCAAACGGATTACTAGGTTTGAAACGGGGACTGGGGAGTGCCAAGACCAAAATGTGGGAATGGAGAGAGAAAGAAAGAAAGACAGAAAGAAAGAAAGAAAGAAAGAAAGAAAGAGAGAAAGAGGAACATGACAGAGAAGTGTGAGTAAGAAACAGAGAAGGGACAGAAAAAGAGAAAGAGAGTGAGAGCAAAGACAAAGAGACAGAAGAGCAAAAATTAGCGAAAAAGAAGGGAGGGAAAAAGAAACAGAACAGAGAGCATGATAGAAAGGGGAGAGAGAATGAAAAGAGAAGTAAAGTAAGAAGTGATACAAATAGAACAGAGAGCAAGAGAATGAAAAAGAGGGAAAGAGGGAAACGAAAAAGAGGTCATGGAAAGGAGAAATTAAAGACAGAGAGAGATAAAGTACAAATAGGGAAAAGAGTGGAAAAGAGAGGAGAAGGAATGAGACAAGAAAGAATTAGACAATAGAGATGAAGAGAAAAGAAAGGCAGAGAAAGCGTGAAGGTGAGAGATGAGAAGGAATGAGTAGGAAAAGCAGGAAAAAAGGGGGGAGGAGAAAGAAAAGACAGAGAAAAGGAAAGAGACAAGAAGAAAGTGAAAAGGAGTGAGAAACAAGAAAGGGGAGAGCGAGAGAGACAATGAGAGAGACAAAGAGAGAGAGAGAGACAGAGAGAGAGAGATTTTGCTGTGAGTCATGACATTTTTTTGTTCGCAGCTTTTTGTTCGGTCAATTACTGCAATTCTCCAGTTGGAGAATCTCGTCCCTGTGAACAGTTTCGAAGGCTTGTCTAGCACACAACAGCTATTTACAGGACTCATGTAAACACACTGATTGCTCTTTATCAGTTTGCCTTGGCAAACTCAATCAGGGCCAATAAAATGCATCAAAAGGTTCTGCAGCTGGTAATGAACTCACCAGCAGAATCATTATTTGATTAAATGCTGGCGACAACAACCTTAACATTCATTAACATTCAGTATAAAAATAATTTAGTGTAATGCACTTGTAGCATTCTGTAATAAAAAGCAGCCTGGTTAAAGCAAACTGAATAATAAGGACTTGTATGAGTATGTGAACTGCGTTCAGTAATCAGTTCTAACAGAATAATTATTTGATTAAAAGACATCAACAGCAACACTAACATTTGTATAGACTTGTATAGTGTAATGCATTAAAAATACGATCTGTATTTAAGCGCTGCTAGGATAAACCATCCTGAACTAAAAAGAGGTAAATCGAGATGTGCCATGTGACAGTACATTGTTTGAAATGCCACTGGCAGCAGGGTAGGTTCATTAGCACAGACGACAGTTCCCCTTCCCTGTCACCGGAGCGGATCAGCACTGAAAGCTATCTGCACCCGAATGGCAGCGCCACAAACTCCAAACACAGTGAGAATTGGTTGGAGATTAGTATGTCTGCTCCACGGCTCAGGGAGACAGCATTGTAGCTGTACAGCCTTCGCTAAAGAGCCACGATAATGAAAATGACACTTTTCTCCCTCCTGCTTTAAACAATCCTTTGAAGACAATAACAAGAGGGAGAGTGCCAAATAATTTTAACAAATTTTTCCTCTCTGTCTCTCCCTGTCTTTCTGTCTGTCTGTCTTTCTCTCTCTCTATACATGAACATATATATATACACACACACACACACACAAACACACACACACACACACACAAACACACACACACAAAAGACTCATGTCAGGTATCTTCTATCTACACTCATTGTCCATTTTATTTGCTACACTGACCATACAGATGCATTTTGTAGTTTACAGTTACAGTCAGTCTGTTTCTCTGCATCATGTGTTAGCCCCTGTTTTCCCAGCAATCATGAATGGATGAATGGTCAGGACCACAAAAAGACCACCAGTGAGCAGGTATTATTTGAATGATTCAGCACAGCAGTGACACTTGGTTAGTGTGTGTG